>OZ010792.1:151907593-152507593 GCA_963932465.1 Maratus speciosus | reverse complement strand
AAACTGATATAAATCACTGAATTTCACTATGATCACGTTAGAACAAGGCATTCGTAGCATTTTTTATTCATTTATAGGGACACACAAAAAAAATCGGTTACAGGGGTACTTCTTTGAATAATAATTGCTGGAGTGTACGGTTTAAAATTAGGTATGCGCTTTTAAATGTAATTAATTTTTTGCATCTTACTCGTTATATATATATTCTACCAGGGGGCTCGGCCCCCTACGAGCTACGCTCGCCAACCCTCGTCCACACACCGCAGACTCTAAATGCACGCTAATTTGATCGGCTTTAAAAAGAGTTTGAAAGATTGAATTATAATTTAAAAAACAGTGGCGATCTCCCTATAAACGAATTTCTATTCATTTCTCTTTGATTGGGGAATTTTAACGCCAAATCCGCTGCGGTACTACTTGATTATCCTGTCGACCAATTTCGCCAAATTATATAAATCGCCAAACCACTCGCCAAATTATACAAATTGATATAATTTTTATTTTAAATAACGAAAGAACAAATAAATTCGTACAACATTAATAAAAACACAAATAAAACGTCGAAATAAAAATAACTTGACGACGTATACACGTGTAACAACATTTCAAAATAAGCTAATATAAAAGGAATTAAGTAATGAGAGTCTTTGTCTCCTGGTATTTTTTAACAAAGCGAAAAGAAAGTTCTTTTAAATGAGACATTTTAAATTAATTCTCAAAATATCAAATAAATGTCTAGCGCAATTTCTAAATTTAAACTTTTTGCAATATTATTTTGTGTTCATTTTATGTAATAACTATAATGTGACGTAAATATGACGTAATTTTTCCTAAGACTTCTAACGCATGTTAAGGAATTTATTATTTTACAATATCCTTTCTCTTTTAAAATTCAGGTGTATACTTTCTATGACGTAATTTTTAATAAGTTCCTGCTTTTTATACGTAATTATTTAATTCTAATTTGAAAGTTTTTTTCCTGTTTATAATAGTCACGTGTAAATAAATTTTTAATTTGAAGCAAACATTATTGCTTGCGCTTTTTATACAGTTTGCAACAGTTTAAATTAGTACAATTTTCTGAAATCTGTAAAAAATATCTCTAGAAATGCTGAAAATTTGAATTTAAAATAGAAATAAAACCTGAAAAAATGAGTCAAAATAAAAAAATTAATGCAATCTGCACTCCGGCAAATTCTAACGCATAAAATTATCTAAAAATGATTACACTGCCATGTATAGTTTTTGCTGGTATAAAACTTTTTTAGTGGAACGATTTTGTCCAACTTTAGCATTAAATAACTCTTAAAATAATTCTTCTATTTGAAAACTGTCTGCATCAGCGTATTTATCAAACATTTCTGTATAAAACCACCGATTTTCATATTTTTGTATGCATTATTTTTGTTAATATTAACGAAGAAAGGCCTCCGGTCACAAAAAAATCAAAACCGGCGGCGGCGGCGGCGGCGGCGGTGACAGCGGTAGTTAATTTTTTTTAGAATAGAGAGATACCTCGAATACGGGGTTGCACAGAAGTATCCACGTACCGTTCTCCTTATAAGAGGAAATTGCTGAAGGTAAATTTTCAACTGAAGTATATGTATCTCTTAAGTGAACTAAATTTCGATATGCATGTAGTTAATGGATTCAAATCCATACATCATATACAGGGCTGCTGAAAAAATTCGCATAATTTTTCGAATGTGGATGGGAACAAATGTAATTGGGATTTTAAATGTATTATTCTTTTCCATATGATTGGATTAGACGTAATATTTTAATTTTTTATACGGTGCAGTTTTGTTACATTATTCTGAATGTGTTGGAAAGTGTTTCCTAATCTTTGCTTGACGCTTGATTTTTCCTACTTGTTTTATACTTCAAGAAGAAAAAAAAATATATACTAATGCAATTATGATTTGTTGATAGACCATTACACCCCTGGCAAAAATTATAAAAAAAAAGATATGGATATTCAAAGCTTATAAGTAATCTTTTATTCTTCGGAATTAGATTTATTTTGACATTTAGCATTTAAAACTATATACACTCTACATAGCTTCTGGCCAAGCAAAAGAAACAACAATGCAATGAAGATAAATGAAAGGAATTTCCGCAAAATGAGGCCAAAAACTTTAACAAAAAAATTTAGTATTCTGTCTAGTTTATATTTTGCGGACTAGAGAAAACGAGAGTTTGACATCTCTATAGCTCGCATTCTCTTTATCGTAGAAAGAAAGTTCTTGTTTCTATGGAATAGGGCATGCCAAGTGCCTAAACAAAACATAAGTAAAGCGGAGCATGATTAAAAGGATTTTAGACGGTGCGACTTTAAAACTGTCGTTTTTTTTTTACCTTTTTAAATTATTTTTCAGACAAAATTTTTGACAACGCTACAGAGATGTGTAGTTATCCGATTATTATGCTGTTTACTCCATTTGATTTTGTTTTTATGAGTAGTTCAAACCTGTAATGTGTTATTAAAAATTACTAATCAATTTTTGATTTATACAAATCTAATGTAATTTATTCCTATAATTAACATAGAGCACAAAATAAAAATAAAATAAAACAAATGGCTCAGTTCTTGTCAAAATGGTCATATCCACATGACATTAAGATAAGTTACCACTGTTGATCAAAGTTTGCTTGCTGCTGTAAAACAGAATTGTAGCATTTAAGGGTTTGTTAAAGTGACTCCTCAAAAGTTCTTTTGAAAGGGCTACAAACAGCTGTAATAATCCAATTTTTAAGAGATTTTCTGCGTTTATTTTTATTTTTACACGAATTTCAAAGCCTTTTAGTTTCATATAAAAATATCGATTATTTTTTTATTTACACTAGTTTAAAGTACTGGTCTAATATACTTAAATCTCTCTATTCTAAAAAAAAGTAACTACCGCTGTCACCGCCGCCGCCGGTTTTGATTTTTTTGTGACCGGAGGCCTTTCTTCGTTAATATTAACAAAATAATGCATACAAAAATATGAAAATCGGTGGTTTTATACAGAAATGTTTGATAAACACGCTGATGCAGACAGTTTTCAAATCGAAGAATTATTTTAAGAGTTATTTAATGCTAAAGTTGGACAAAATCGTTCCACTAAAAAAGTTTTATAGCAGCAAAAACTATACATGGCAGTGTAATCATTTTTAGATCATTTTATGCGTTAGAATTTGCGGGAGTGCAGATTGCATTAATTTTTTTATTTTGACTCATTTTTTCAGGTTTTATTTCTATTTTAAATTCAAATTTTCAGCATTTCTAGAGATATTTTTTACAGATTTCAGAAAATTGTACTAATTTAAACTGTTGCCAACTGTATAAAAATCGCAAGCAATAATGTTTGCTTCAAATTAAAAATTTATTTACACGTGACTATTATAAACACGAAAAAAACTTTCAAATTAGAATTAAATAATTACGTATAAAAAGCAGGAACTTATTAAAAATTACGTCATTAAAAGTATACACGTGAATTTTAAAAGTGAAAGGATATTGTAAAATAATAAATTCATTAACATGCGTTAGAAGTCTTATGAGAAATGACGTCATATTTACGTCACATTATAGTTATTACATAAAATGAACCCAAATAATATTGCAAAAAAGTTTAAATTTAGAAATTGCGCTAGACATTTATTTGATATTTTGAGAATTAATTTAAAATATCTCATTTAAAAGAACTTTCTTTTCGCTTTGTTAAAAAATACCAGGAGACAAAGACTCTCTTTACTTAATTCCTTTTATATTAGCTTATTTTGAAATGTTGTTACACGTGTATACGTCATCAAGTTATTTTTATTTTGACGTTTTATTTGTGTTTTTATTAATGTTGTACGAATTTATCTGTTCTTTCGTTATTTAAAATAAAAATTATATCAATTTGTATAATTTGGCGAGTGGTTTGGCGATTTATATAATTTGGCGAAATTGGTCGACAGGATAATCAAGTAGTACCGCAGCGGATTTGGCGTTAAAATTCCCCAATCAAAGAGAAATGAATAGAAATTCGTTTATAGGGAGATCGGCACTGTTTTTTAAATTATAATTCAATCTTTCGAAATCTTTTTAAAGCCGATCAAATTAGCGTGCATTTAGAGTCTGCAGTGTCTGGACGGGGGTTGGCGAGCGTAGCTCGTAGGGGGCCGAGCCCCCTAGTTAGAAGAAAAAACAATAGACTAACCTTTGTCAAACTGGTATTGCGCACAGGATATTCAGATATGTTACTACATACGCCCCAATTAGGGTGTTTTTTGTAAAGCGGCATTAAAGTACTTACGGTTCATTTACAAGGTGACTTAAAAAGATCTGGATTACATTATATTCGATGAATATTTACTAAATGAAATGTAATTTAATTTCTTAATACATTTTTTTTAAAAATCTCGGTAAATTTTCATCAATTTACTTAAAAATAAATATGAATTTAGGTTGAATCGTTCCACAGTACCACAGGCAACAGATTTAAATTAACTGTTATATTTGTAAAGTATAACTAATTTCTGACTATGATGACAACATATGTTTTAAGTAGAAGGCTTAAAAAATGTTTGAAATAATTTTGGGAATTAAGTATAGTCGCTTTCTTCTATTGTGTTGAATCCACACCATTAAAATCAGTTTTTTTGTTTAAAAAAATAATTTTTGGAAGACAAAAAACTTATGATACGATAAATTTCTTACATTTTCAGCGTTTTCTGGCACTAAAAGACATTTTTCCATTTTTGGTTACTAAAACGTTGAAATTTCATTAAATTTTAAGTATCATATCTTAGTAAATATTGGGCATTGAAGAATAAATTTTATTTGGTTTTATTTGGTAGAGTATGGCGAAACGATTTCTAAATAAAATTTATAGACTCAGATATTGTATAAAGTTTGTAATTTCTTGATTAATTAAAAACTATCTATTTTAATACAATTCGATCTTTATGTGATACAGATCAAAATTTCAAACAATTTTACAATTCGTATTATAACTCTAAACTAATGGTTTAGCAATTAGCTATTTGTAAACGATAACAAGAGAATCTCTGTATAAAAATAAATACAGTTTCCTTACACTGATTTCAAAAAAGGTAGATTTGATCCCGACTTTATGACAGATGTATCTATGAACTCATATCTAAAACGAATCCCACAAGAGCAGAAATATTATGTATACACTTTCAGTCAAATGTAATTCTTTGAAACGTAAGACATTTTGTACTTATAAATACGTTTTCCAAAGTAATGAGAACATATAAAATGAAATTGTATCCTCATTAATTATGCGATGCTATTGTCGTTCCTTTTTTATTCTTCAGTAAAATAAAATCACAGAAATAAAAAATTTTCCCAGCTCTTATTTTAAAAAAAAAAAAAAAAAAAAAAAAAAAAAAAAAAAAAAAAAAAAAAAAACGTAATTATGGAAAAGAAAATTATGACCGAACCAATTCTGTCGTCAGAATACACACCCCCCCCCCAAAAAAAAAAATCCCCCCCTAAAAAAATAATGATTACTTAGCAATTTTTCTTTTTAATATTCCAATTCAATACAACCGCAACATGCGAAACCAATTAATCACGCCGGCAAAAGATATCTAACGCAGATCTCATCTCTACCAAAATGTAATGAGATCGAAATTAAAAATTCCCTCCCCTCTTATTCTCTTATACACTTCAATAAAATATACCTTATATTTGCTATTTCAAAAATGTATATCAACTCAAATTACTTCACATAACCATATTTAATTGCACAAGAAATTGTAATTCTGTTATATTTTACCACTGCGAGACGTTGAAAAGAATTCGGCTTAGTACTGAACGGAAGAAACTACATCAGCCATACTCAACCTACGGAACGCAAATCGGCCTAAGAGCTTTCAATTGGGGCTCGAGACACATAATCATTAGTCCATATTTACAAAAAAATTGAGATAATCAAAAAATATATATATTTATGACATTAACTATTGCTTCATCTTATACTATAATGCGAGCAAAAATTGTGTGTGTATGTATATGTGTGTGTGTGTGTGTATGTAAATTTTATCTTAAAAACGGCTCTAACGATTTTGACGAAATTTTGTATTTTGCCATTTTCGGGGCGATGAGACCATTGGGCTAGATCACGTGTTCGAGAAAATTCGATTAGTGGGTCATTTTGGGTCATAATGGGTCAAGGTCAAACTAATTATATCTAAAAAACGGCTCAATCGATTTTGACTAAATTTTATATCCAACCGTTTTTCGGCCCAAGGAAACTATTGGGCTAGGTCACATGCTCGAGAAATTTCGATTAGTGGGTCATTTTTGGGTCACTATGAGTCAATCCAATTTTATCTAAAAAACGGCTCTAACGATTTTGACTAAATTTTTTATTATGTCGTTTTGGATCACGAGAAGACCATTGGGCTACGTCACATATTAGAGAAAATTCGATTAGTGGGTCATTTTTGGGTCACTGTGGGTCACGCTAATTATATCTTCAAAAAAGGCTCAAACGATTTTGACGAAATTTTGTATTATGCTGTTTCCGGGCACGAGAAAATCATTGGGTTAGGTCACATGTTCGAAAAAATTCGATTAATGGGTCATTTTTGGGTCACTGTGGGACAAGTTAATTTTATCTAGAAAACAGCTTTAATGATTTTGATTAAATTTTGTTTTCTATCGTTTTCGGTTTCGAGAAGACCATCGGTCTAGGTCACATGCTCAAGAAATTTCGATTAATAAGTCATTTTGGGTCACCATGGGTCACGATTTAGCTAATTTTATCTAAAAAATGTCTTAAACGATTTTGACAAAATTTCTTATTACATCTTTTCCTAGCACGAGAAGACCATTGGGATAGGTCAGATGTTCGATAAATTTAGATTAGTAGGTCCTTTTTGGTTTACCGTAGATCAAGCTAATTTTATCTATAAAATGACTTTAGTGATTTTGACTAAATTTTGTATTCTATCGCTTTCGGGTTCGAGAAGAGCATTGGTTAGGTCATGTGTTCTAGAATTTTCGGTTAGTTAGTCCATATGGTTTAGGGTCATGCCAATTTTATCTAAACAGCAAGAATTATACAGTGAGAATGAAATATCGAATTGAACACAAGGCTAATTTTGACCGAGCTGAGCTCGGTCATGCCCGCTAGTATATTTTTATAGAAAGATGAAATACGTCATGCTATATACACTATATAACACAAATACACCTATATACACATATGCTACATAAAATAACTGAAGTTAAATACGATTGAGAGAAACTATAACAGTTGCAATGAATGAAAGTAATATAAATTTACCAATATTAATTTCTAATTATTCTAGTGTTAAAATAAACATAATATTAGCTTGGAATTATTTTAAGTATCCCGATGTATTTCAGACGCGCCATTATATATTTATTGCAGTAAAACTTTTTCTCATGTGAGTCAGTTTCACATTCCTTTCTATCTGCTATCATGTATTTTTAATTGGAATAACTTTACTGAGTTGTAAATAAATATACAGTGCCTCTGTAAATTGATCTGCTTTATAACACATCGTAACAACAACATATATGTTCTTAATTTAATTGTTATTCTTTGACTTTCGTGGTTTGTCATAATTTTCAATCTTAAAACAAATTTAATAGTATTAAATAACAAATTTAATAATATATTTTTTTCATTTATTTCAATGTTCTGAAACTTTTTCAATGTTTAACAACTAAATAATTCGAGGCATTGAAATTTAATAAGAATTTATGAATGTGAAATACGCATAATACACAAAATACACGTATCGAACATTTTTATGAGAAAACGTTATACACAGTCGTTTTTTACATTCGAAAATACATATTTATATATATTTTAGAGGTGTTTTAATTCAATTGTATTTTAATAGGAAATTTTGTCGTTTTAATAGTATATTTTCTAGGAATAAGTAAGATTAACTTTAATTTAAAAAAATAGTGCTAGCGAAAATTTGAAGCTATGTATTTACTTTAAATTACATTAAATGTATATCTAAATATACAGTCTAATAATCTAAATATTGTCTAATAATCTAAATATTTAGTTAAATATATAGAACGATTTTTTGTACTACAAAAATTGAGTTATGTTATCTCGCTCTTTTTTGTTTTATTTTACAAGTACGTCTTTTGTGAAAAAGAATAAAAGATAGGTAGATAGCAGACAGATAGACAGAAATGTTTAACATCGAATGTAATGAAATGCGTATAACGATTTCTTCTGACAGTAGAGAATTGTATTTGTGCATCTAGCAGTGTGCTTCTAGCAGTTTAATTTTTTTTTTTAATTTTTTATTGATGCTTTATTTCTTCTTGGATAATTACCAGAACGAGCCTGTACCATGATCAAAAGAAGTATCAAAATCGAAGCATTTTTTTCCAAATCTCCTCATTGATATTCACTAAATACTGATTTTTTTCTGAAAGTCAGTTAATAAAAAATGACAATTTGCGTAAAACCCCTTATCATTCAGCTGCATTTAGAGAGCAACTAAAAATTTGCTCACTTTAACGCCGACATCTTTCTGAATTTTTACGATATTTGACTAGAATTTTTTTAATAAGTTGCTCCATAAGTTGACTATTAAATTATGTAAAAAGATTCCTGTTATCGTTCGCGCATCCGCAGATAAAAATTATTTCATACAACTGCTCATATTTCCTAAAATATTTAATATATTTATATTCCAATTGCAATATATTATTTCTACTATAGTTTGTCAATTTTTCTGAAACTGGCGTTAAATTTGGTTGAAAACCCTGCATGTTATAAGCAAAAAACATGCAAGAATTTTTTAATTATTTTAAATAAATCGCTATATCTCTATTAATATAAGTGCTATTCTTACACAAAAGAATACACATATTGCACAATGTCTGTTTATTTATATTCGATAGCGGTAGATCATTTCGAGCATTTTATTTTACAGGGTGATCCCAAGTATTATTTTTTTCTTTGATTTTTTGTTGGCCCCCTAATTGCCCCCCTTAACAAATCGACATTGCTATATATGAGGTCATACCTGTTCTTTTCAATTCTGAAATTCCAGAAGAATCTGTCAAGTATATTTCTAAATATTCGATAAAATATCTAAAATTGAAAGTTGCCGGTCATTAATGGCAATATAGTGTATATATACATAGATAGACAGATGATATATTAAATTGATAGATATCCTTCTATATATAAAAAAAGTAACGATTTGGAAATGGACCAATAAAAATCTGAGTAGATACCGCGAAACGCATCTGATTGGTCAGAACTTTCTGACGCTTCATGGGGAGGTTACTAAGAGAAGGGGTGCTCTGTCGCCAAACGCCGTCCAGCTTGTCGCCAACTTGGCGATATATCGCGATATTTGGCGACCAAAATTTCGCCAAGAAATCGCCAAAAGTGACGCCAACTTTATCGCTATTTCCAGTATTTCGCCAAATTTCCATAGACTCCCATTGAAATCCAATTGGGTTTACTTGCTAGCAGAAAATCAACAAATTGAGGTATTTCAATGCAACAAAAACTAATATTAGCTTATGAATAGAGCTTAACTGAACTATTTACATTTTTTTTAAGCACAAACATTAACTATTTAAAATATTCGTAACACTACAAATATAATTTTACACATATATGTTGGTGGAGAAAAGGCGGTGAAGTGAAAATTTCAGAGCAGAGGAGATTTGTATGATTATTTATTTAGATCCAGAATGGAAAGGCGAAACAATTACGTCTGGGATTGGCTAGAAAATAGGGATTGCTTCGCGGTACCGAATGGAATCGCGAAGCGATTACGCGGGGGGATAGTGAGCGTAGTGAGCAGGGGGGGGGGGCGGAGTCCCCTAGTATAGAAAAAAATAAATAAGCAGTAATAATAGCAAAATAAATATCGAGATAAAGACAAATTTAGAAGCAAAAACAATATGTGTATATATGAAGAGATGTGTTTCCAAGCTTGTCTTATCCAAAATAAAAACAAGAAAGAAAAATTTGCGCGTCAAGCATAGATTACGAAATACTTTCAAACACATTCAGTTAAAATATTAATTAAAATATCACGTCTAATTCAACTATATTGAAACGCATAACACATTCGAAAACCCATTTTCTTCTGTTCCCATCTAAAATAGGAAAATTAACCGAATTCTTTGAGCAGCCGTGTATACGATATATAGATTTGTATCTAAATCATGCAAAAATTTAGTTCAGTTAAGAAATACATACACCCCAGTTGAAAATTCAATTTCAGCAATTCTCGCTAATAAGGAGAATGGTACGCGAAATCTTTTGTGCAGCCCTGTATATGAGGTGTTGAATGTATATGCAACAAGTAACGTGCAAAAAATATTTAAATTTTAACGCGCATACTGAATTTTAAAACGCATTTAAAGCAATTAATTCTCGAAGAGAGAGCTGTAACTTATTTTGTGTTCTTTTTGTGTGTGTGTGTGTGTGTATGTCCCTAAAATTGAACGACAAATGATATGAATGCCCTATTCCATAGTACTCATTTTGTAGTGAAATTCAGTGATAATTTTTATCAATTTTAATTGCATTTGGAATAGCGTAATGTCATTTGGGTGTCTCATGAGTCTTAAAGCTTTAAAATTTACGAAATTTTAGTTTTTTCAGATGTTAAACACTTATATTTTCTGATCATTTTGATGTAATTGTTTCCTTGAAATTCACATTAGGACAGATTTTACGACTTCTAGAATTGTATCCGCTCAATAGCTGAAGTGGCATTTCCGAAACTTTGAAGTTATTTTTCTCCAAATGACGTTTTTAACAATACCGCGCTCCATATCTCAATAAATTCTAAATACTTTTTCATGAAATTTTCAAAACATATGTTTCATATTAGTCTGTATAAGCTGAACCTAAAATTGCCTTTTTATTGTTCAAAAAAAATATTTATTTAGATTATTATACCGTTTAAATTTTCTAAATTTTGTATCAGCTAAACAGAACTTTGTATTAAAAATATAAAAATGCTTTAAATATAAATTTATTTAGGTTCAGGGTAATTATTTGAAGTATAAGTAAACACCAAAATTTTCATTCATCCTAGTCGTAAAATTTATTTTGTAATCCTGCGTGTAACCTGCGCCGACTTTCTGCTCGACAAATATAAGATAGTTTGGACCCCCCCCCCCTTGTAAATGGAAGTTCTGCATCTTGCAATTTTTTAAATACATGAAATGAAAGATCATACTTATATCTTTCAATTCCAATAAAAATTGTGTCTTAAATTCAAATACATTTTAAGATGTTAAATGTTGAAAATATTTTTTTTTTTAATTTTGCAGTTTTAAGAGTCCTGAGACCCTTAAAGTATTCTGGAAACGATTTTTTCCATATACCATAATATATTAGAATTCTTTTGAGTAATGAACTATTAATCTTACATACTTCCTATACAATACCAAACATGCTTTAGTGACCCTAAATAACGTTTATCAATTGCATGAAAATCCGAGTATATTTACGGAAGTTAGAGCGTGGACAGATGGCCTGGCGGACAAACAAACCGAATGCATGAACGCTTTTCAACTTAGTTGGAAAGTGTTGAAAAAATCGTGTTTTCTCTATCAATCTGTTCTCTTGGTAAACCAGCACCGATAAAAAACATGCAAAAAACTAGTTTTATGATGTATTTCAGCCATTGTAAAATTTTGATTTACAAAGAAAACCAACTACAGGTATTTCGCGATTTCCCAAAAATTTATTTTCAGGATAAGGTGAGTTTTGAAACTCATGTCCTCATATAAAATACAGATAATATATTGCAGTTAGATAAGATAGATAAGACAAATAATCAGAGCACAAAGATAAAAAAGAAACTGTGAAAAAATATTTGCTGACATGTTTCTTTTTGAAAAAATAATTAAACACAGCACAGTTTCAATTTCAGCACAGTTTTCAGTTAATGCAAAAATGTATACCAGTTAATCATCTTTTTATATCAGTATATTTCATAGTCTTAAGAAGAGACTATTTTAGTCATGGATATACAAAATTTATGAAACATTTAAGGTATCCGCACACCTTCGGAAGTGATTTTTTGAAATTTTTGAAATTTTCTCTTGTTATCCATTTTTTATAATGACATTTACTTTAAAACTTTGAAAAAAATATAAAAAAAAAAATAGCAATTACCCAGAAACAATTTTTTTAACAGAAAAATAGTCAAAATTATGACAAAAATTGACATTTTCGCAAAACGTGATAACTAAAAAATAAAACAATGTATTGATATTTTGTAAATTACATAATAAACAGTATAACTTTCTCGAGGACTTAGACTACACACATTATAATCGCATCTCTATCTCAGATGATATGGCAGTTAAAGTACTAATGTAATGAAAAATTCGCAAAATTTGTCTCAAGTTTGTCATTAATACCAGTGTAAATATAAAACTATTCAATATATTATCATGAGTGTAGTCTATTCCCTCAAAGGACATTTGTAAAAGAAGTACAGAAAATTTTGTGGCATTTCGTGCATAATTTTTTGTTTTAGGATGTTTTGCGTATAATAAAAATCTGAAAAACTTCATTTTGAGAAAAAAGCTGAAAATATCTTTTAAACACCATTCAAAAGCTGTAATAGATGTAATTTTAAATGGCTGTAACTCGGGTTCTTCTTTAGATACAGACAAAATTTAAGCAGATTTCGATAGATAAGAGATTCAATTTTAATGTTATTGCAAAAATGGAAAACCGATATTTTGATCTAAAATTGCGTTTTAAAGGTGTTCAGATACCTTAACAAAATATATTTTTGAAGGTGTGGTGTGCTAACGTTAAAATGTACTACAATATGATAACAAAATTATAGAAATAAAGAATACGACAAAATAATTTAAGTGCTTTGTACACCAATACAGATTTAATATCTTTAATTTACTGAAAAAAGTTAACGTATTTAAAAATGTTTCCATTTGTGCTAAAAAGTTAAAATTACTTATTTTAAATAAATGAACGGTGACTGTTGAAAAGGCAAGATAGTATATAATTATTTATTAACACAATTATTTAACACAATTCTTCAGTCACTACTTATACATAAACTTTGATGTAAATTCATACTTATGTATAATAGAAGAGCTTCAATCATGATACGAATTGAATTATGTTTTACAAACTAAAAATAACTCATTTTACAAAAAAAAAAGTCAAAAGTTTAAATAATCTATTTTGAACAATGCATTGTAAACAGCTTTTCTTTAGTTCAAATATAAATCTTCGAGCTTTTTAATCTTTTGTTTTTTTGTGAAACTCACTGACCTTTTAAACTTAAAAAAATATATTTTTTTTCTTTTTAAAGATTTAAAACTTTTTTTAACAGCTTTGTTTAAATAAAAAAAAAAACATGAATGAATTTAGCAGTATTTTGTGTAAAATAATTGTTTCGCTTTAATAAGTCAAGAAATTGAGAATAACTATTTTATATTTAAGTATTGTGCGGCAGCGCAATGCTTATTTATTTTCAGTGTCACTTCTCAATGTTAATTTAACATAGAAAAGCCTATGGAGATCATAACTTTTTACTTTTTTATCCCACCTTTTTGTCCGTGATGCCACATTTTGTTTTTATTATTCTTCGTAATTTTAATGATATTGTAAATCCAAAGTACGGAAATGTTTGCCAGACGTCAGGGTCAAAACGGATGCTAAAATGCCTTTGCATATGTGTGAATTATAATGCAGAGAGTAACATAGCCTAAGCTTTATTTATATTATTCAAATATTTTCTTAATAATTCCAAATTTTGCTTTTTTTCATTGAGAATCAATGGACATTTTGCTATAAAATGTAACATTTTTTTTTCTAGTGTTGCAAAAAATTCAAAAGCCTTAATAATAATCTATCTACAATAATTAATTTTCTGTTAAAATATTTCCACGTGAGAAATGGAATTTGAAATAATTTTTTTACGAATTAAAAAAAAGATGAATATGGCGCCATACGGGAAATAAAACTAATATTTTCAAACATGTACAAGGAGGAATATTACATGTACAAGGAGGAATATTACATGCACAAGGAGGCATATTATATATACAAGGAGCATTAACCTTTAACTGATGTGACTAAAATTTGTTACACAACTGATTTGATCCGGTCTCTCAGTCCCCTCGAATAAAATTAATAAAAAAAAATAACTCAAATGGTTGAATTTACTTAAATTTTGTCCTAACAATATCTCTGTACTTCTCTTGGGAGCATGTGAATTAAATTGCATGAAAAAAGTATTTCATTCATATTATTTAACTTCAGTACAGAAAAGTAAAAAGATGTAACAGTGTTTGCAGCTGGGAGTCGCGGGGTCTGGGAGACCGCGTGACGTCAGTTAAAGGTTAATAAGAGTAAATACAGAACATAGGTGACTATGACGTCAAAAATTGCAACATATTTCACAGATACGGATTTTTAAGCATGAATATACAGATGTGCCCATTTGGTTAGAAATGTGTGAACTTTGTGATTATTTATGTTTTCCTTTTATTTATTTGTTGGTAAAGTTTTAGGTTCGTTAAGGAATGCAAGCCAGAAAGAAATACTGATCTATTTATATTGTTTTAAGACTGTGTAAAAAATTAAATCGTCGGATGCTTAGAAGTTAATAAATTTGCAAATAACCAAAATTTATTTTACAGTTGTCATCATCAATATGACGTCAGTATTACACACGGGCATGTGATATATATATATATATATATATTGTTCATATGCAATTTCTTTTTGTGGTATTAAGAAATAAAAAATAATTATTTGTAAATTATAAAAAGACAGATACTTTTAACGTTAAGTAAACATAAAAAAGTTACATTAAGTAAACTTAACTTATTACCGCATTTTTTATCTAAAATTATTCTTCAAGGTCTTACAATTTAAGGGTCTTATTCTTCAAGCAAAATACATGATTCCAGTCGTGTCGTTTTGGTCGGAAACTGGCTCCAAACAAACGGTTGCTATATTGTATTTTCTATTTTGTTTCTATATTATAGCTATATCTTATATCTATATCTAACACCTAATTGTTTTAATACTTGATATGTAGAGGTAACATGTTCTACGATTTATATATTTTTTAAAAATGAAGCATAGCAACCGCTTGTTTGGAGTCAGTTTCCGACCAAAATGTTATGACTGTCATCACACTGAAAGGGTCAGTTTAAGTAAAACTGTTTTTTTTTATGTTTTACTGTGTAACAGCTATACTGTTTTTATAATATTAGCAGTCAAGATTTAAGAATATTTTTGCATTTACAGCGTACCAGAGTGGAAAATGGGGTAACTAATATTAAGTAAAATTGTTTTTGTTTTTTTGTTGTTGTTGCGTTGTTTGTTTTTATTAAAGATTTTTTATTCTCAGACTGGAAGTTTTTGTCCAAACTTAGCACTACTGCACAGATGGAAACATTTTGCATTAAATATGGGTAAATGCACCACAAATTATGATGCGATAACTTGTAGATCAAACGTGATGATGATACATTGAGTTGATTTTTAAATTAGTTCTTCTGAATAAAGTAGGTATTAAAAAACTTGACATATTAAACTGTTGGTTTTGGGGGCACACAGAGTTAGCAGAATAGCTCGACATAAACATTTATTAACACTAACACGAAGACAAAAATATATACATAGCTTAAGTGCGACTAAGCACTGACATGTTTTTAACAGAACTGAATAATCTCGCTCGCAGAGCGGATTTGTAGAAACGTCACTGTACGCGCATGCGCTGAAATAAAAGGGTAAGATAAATGGACGTTGTATTCCAACAATTCCCCCTTTACAACGTGCATTTTCTTAACAAAACAATGTTCTCTTATTAAGCAAATTACAGAGAAATAATATTAATATAAAAATTACAAATACAAATTATATACTTATATACAAAAGGATACAGAATAATGCTGAAAATTATTTTAAACATTTTGTCCTATCATTTCACAACATTTTTTATGTTTATAAGCGTTTAAAGCTTTGGTTAAAATGTCTGCAGGCATATTTTCTGTCTCTAGGTATTTAACCTCTATTTCGCCATTGTCGTAAATTTCACGCACAAAATGATGTCGAATATCGATGTGTTTGGTGCGCGAATGGTAAACCGGATTTCGTACTAATTTTGAGCAGACTGGTTATCACAAAATATTATAGTAGGCGCAGTCACTGTTTCAGGAGAAAGTTCACTTAAAAACCGTCTGAGATGCAAAATCTCTTTGGCGGCTTCTGACAATGCCATGTACTCCGCCTCTGTTGTGGATAATGCGACAGTTCGTTGTTTTCTCGATTCCCACGATATGGCTCCACTGGCGTATTTAAAAATGTAGCCAGTGTACGATTTTCTGTCATTCACATCCGACGCCCAATCGGCATCGACAAATGCAATCAAGGATTCAGAATCACGTTTAAAGATCAGTCCTTGATCTTGGGTTCCTTTCAGATATCGCAAAATTCTTTTTGCAGCTATCCAATGAGGTTTACCTGGATTGTTGTTAAATTGACTTAGGAAATTCACAGCGTGAGTTATATCAGGTCTAGTAGCAACTGATAAATACATAAGGGATCCTATTAATTGACGGTAGGGAATATTATTCATTTCAGACTTTTCTTCTTCAGTTTTGGGACACATATCTTTAGTAAGCTTCACGTTATTATCAAAAGGTGTAGATATTGGTTTGGATTCTTGCATATTAAATTTGCTCAGAATGTCTTCAATGTATTTCTTTTGTGTAATTTTAATATTGTCCCTGTTTTGCATAAATTCTATGCCCAAACAATAGTGTAGGATACCTAAATCTTTCATTTTAAATGATTTTGCTAATTCATCTCGAATATATTGATAATCTTCTTTACATTTAGTAAGAATTATGAGATCATCAACATAAACAATGATAATAGCTTCAATGGGAGATTTAGAAAAATACACACATTTATCAGCATTTAGTGATTTAAACTTCATTTGTTTCAATTTTTCATCTAATTTTTTGAACCATTGGCGACCCGATTGTTTTAATCCATAAAGGGATTTTTTTAACAAACAAACTTTGTCATCATTAGATTCATTTTTAAAACCTTCAGGTAATTCCATGTATATTTCTTCAGTTAAATCACCATTTACATAAGCCATAATAAAATCTAATTGATATGCAGTGAACCCATTTTGGATGCCATATGCGATCGCAGTTCTTATTGAACTTAATCTAGCTACAGGAGAAAAATTTTCGTCAAAATCGATACCAGGTTTTCGTGTACAACCTTTTGCTACCAATCTCGCTTTAAATTTCTCGATTGACCCATCTGGCTTATATTTTGTTTTTAAAACCCACTTAGATCCTATAATTTTCTTATGTTTTGGCCTATCTACTATTTGCCATGCATTTTCTTGCATTAATGAATTAAATTCTATATTTATCGCATTTATCCATTCGTTTTTATACGGACTATTTAGAGCTTCAGATAATTCAGGACAAGAGTCAAATGAATTATTTACTGCAGTTTGAGATTTTTCTTCTTTCGGAATAATAATTGTTTGATATTCCTTTCGAGGTCTCCCTTTTCTACCTGTTTTTATTTTTCTTGGCCTGCCGCGCGTTCTGAAAGAAGGGGGGTCGGAAATTTCATCAGATTGCGAATCAATTTCTCTTTCACTGTCGCCACTAGAAATGTCTGGTTCCGTTTTCATGACTGGAAATATTTCTGATTGTTGCGTAATTGTGTTTGTGCTCGTATTTTCATTATTTTGAGAGAAAGGAAAAATTAATTTTATTTCGGTGTTACAGGAGGGATCATTTTCGAATTCGTTAATAAATCGAACATCACGGCTTATAACAATTTTTCTAGATTTCTTGTTCCAAAGCCTATATGCTTTTGATTCATTAGAATAACCTACAAAAATATGTTCTTCTGATCTAGGATCAAATTTTCCCTTATTTTGCCTTTTATTAAGTACGAAACATTTTTGCCCAAATATTTTAAAGTATGATAAAGTTGGCTTGATGCCAAAGAATACTTCATATGGAGTTTTATTTTCGCTTAAACGTCGTGTCGGGCAGCGATTGCGTATGTAAGCAGCACAATTTATAGCTTCGGCCCAAAAAGATTGTGGAAGATTACTTTGTAATAGTAAACACCTTGCCATTTCAGTTAACGTTCTATTCGATCTTTCAGGGGTGCCATTTTGCTGAGGGGTTAAAGGGGAAGAAAAATCTCGTTTTATACCGCATTCTTCGATATATTTATCAAACTCTTCGCCGCAATATTCTAAGCCATTATCTGTACGAAGAAATTTTATTTTCTTTCCTAATCGGTTTTCGACTGCTGCTTTGTATGCATTCAGACATAGTGCATATGCATGAATGCATAGAACAAATGTATTCTTAACCTCATCCTTGGTTTTAAGAAAACTAACTTCAATATAACGTGATTTATCATCAATAAAAGTAACAAAATATCGCGATCCTCCATGGGAAGGGACTCTCATGGGCCCACATAAATCTGAATGGATGCGAAATAATAAATCATTACTTTCAAAATTTGATTGTTTAGGAAAAGGGCGGACAGTTTGTTTACCTTGAATACAAACTTTACAATCTTTAAGAGACTCATCATCATTGAAATTTAAATTTCTAACCATATTATTAGATTTAAGTTTCTTTAAATCAGACTCATTTAAATGTCCTAACTTTAAATGCCATTTTACAAAATCACTTACCTGTGCTATTGCAGCTCTTTCGGGGATTGGATGTACATAATATAAATCACCTTGACGAACAGCTTGTACTAGTATAGAACCATTAGACTCAATTATTTTAGCATATCGTTCTTTAAAAAGCACAGAACGATTATTAGCCGTTGCTTTTGACGTTGAAATCAAATTACATTTTAACTCAGGTACACACAGAACGTTCTTAAGTGTGAGATTAGTAGTCCCACTACCGTTAGGCACTGTAATAAGAACTGTTCCTATTCCTGTGATTTTTGCTGTTTTATTAACCGCAAGCTGTATTGTAGAGTTATCACGAGGATGAAATTCTGTAAATAAATTTTTATCTTTGCACATATGAGATGTACAACCACTGTCTAAACACCATGCAGTAGATTCATGATATACGTCGTTAAATGCCATACTAACCGGTTCTTCATAACTAATCATTGAACCTTGATTTCCTTTATTTAAAGATGCAAGCTTTCTGTCAGCTATTTTCTTTCTACATTCGTTAGCTTTATGCCCGATTTTGGAGCAATAATTGCACTAGAAATTACGATAATTTCTCTCTGCAGGAAAATTTTTATTCGTATTAGTCTTCCATTTTTCATTTTTCTTCTGTTCTTGATTATTTCTCTTGTTTTCTATATAATAGGCATTTTGTGAATCATGAGTCGTTTTTCCTTTTCTAGCTTCCCATTCTTCTAGCATCTTAATTTTCAAAGAATCGGGTTTAGGTAATTCATCTCTCGATTCTATAGCGCATCTAAAATTCTCGAAATTCTCAGGAACACTGTAGAGTAGAAGAATTGATAACAAATCATCCGCAATTTCTATTTCCATTTCTTTTAATTTATCAACAATCTCAAAAAAGATATTTAAATGTTCAGACATCGTTTCACTGAAACTCATCTTTCGAAACAGAAGCTGTTTTAACAGCGTTGCTTTCTTTGCGGGGCCTCTTGATTCATAAACGTCTTTCAATTTATTCCATACAGAATTTGAAGTCGCACAATGTTTAATATGGCACAATTCACTAGGATTTATGGCCAGAATTATATCAGCACGAGCTTTTTGATCAGCCTGGAGCCATTTCTTTTCATCAGCGCTACCTTCGGCCGGTTTCTCTTCTTTGCCGGTTACATAATCCCAATGATCATTTTTTATTAATACTGCTTCAATTTGAAGTTTCCAGCTATCAAAGTTATCTTTGCCGAGCTTTTCAATTGTCGTAACATGTGACATGATTAAATAAAATATCTCGCAGCCACAAATCAAAACAGTTAATCAGAACGTAGAAGAGTTCTTAATTTCGGTTTAGGCTTAAGACTTTATGATTCGAAAGTTCGAATTAAAAAATATTTCTGCTATTTATAGCGCAGTGAGTAGCGTCTCTGGTACCCATAACCTTTGTTGGTTTTGGGGGCACACAGAGTTAGCAGAATAGCTCGACATAAACATTTATTAACACTAACACGAAGACAAAAATATATACATAGCTTAAGTGCGACTAAGCACTGACATGTTTTTAACAGAACTGAATAATCTCGCTCGCAGAGCGGATTTGTAGAAACGTCACTGTACGCGCATGCGCTGAAATAAAAGGGTAAGATAAATGGACGTTGTATTCCAACATAAACAAAAACATAATTTGCCGAAAAATTAAAAAAAGCAAATTTATTTCCTATATTATTTAAGTCCGAGAAGGGACAGATATTAAGATATTTCATTCAGTTAGTTCTACGTTTAATGTTAAATTTTTGTAACAAATTAGTTAAACTAAGTGAACCTTAAAAGATAAAAATGAAATTCAAACGATATGATACTTAAAAACCCTAAAAATGTAGATTCCGTTCAAATGAAATCGAAATAAATCTTAGACTTTTTTCCAAATTTATGTTTCAAATATTTGTATTGCTGATTTTGTATTGTGTTTACGGTAGGTGAAAACAAATGATTAGTCACATCTAAAGTACAAACCTTCCAAAAAAAGTCTCAAATTTATTTCGATTTCGTTTAAACGGAATCTAAGTTTTTAGGGTGTTTATGTATCATATTGTTTTGAATTTTATTTTTTTCTTTTTATGTTCACTTGGTTTAACTAATTTGTTACAAAACTTTCACGTTAAATTTGGAAGTAACTGAATGAAATATCTTAATATCTGTCCTTTCTCGGTCTTAAATAATGTAGGAAATAATTTTTTTTTTTTTTAGTTTGTTCGGCAAATTATGTTTTTGTTTAATGTATTATTGTTTTATTATGCTATTTGATAACTAATGGTGTTTGTTATACTTTGCTGAATAATTTTTTTTAAAGTCACTTTCATGTTTTTGATTATAAATTATATAGAATATGTAAACCGTTTTTTTTTTTTTTTTTTTTTAATATTTTATAATAAATTTTGTTCCAATTATTACCAAACATGTTTCCAATTTAATTATGTTTTACAAACAAAAAAGAATTCATTTTACAAAAAAAAAAAAAAATGTCAAAAGTTTAAATAATCTATATTGAACAATGCATTGTAAACAGCTTCTCTTTAGTTCAAATACAAATCTTCGAGCTTTTTAATGTTTTGTTCTTTTGTGAAACTCACTGACCTTTTAAACTTAACATTTTTTTTTTTTTTTTTAAAGATTTAAAACTTTTGTTAACAGTTTTGTAAAAAAAAAAAAAAAAAAAAAAAAAAACGAATAAAGTTAGCAGTATTTTGTATAAAATAATTGTTCTCTTCAATAAGTCAAGAAATTGATAACTATTTTATATTTATGTATTATTGTTTTATTATGCTATTTGATAACTAATGGTATTATAATTTGCTGAATAATTTTTTTAAAGTCATTTTCATGTTTTTAATTATAAATTGTATAGAATATGTAAACTTTTTCTTCTTTTTTTTTTTATATTTAATAATAAACATTAGAATTGCAACTCAGAAATGTGCATTATACGTCTACTAAGAAATGGGATCTTTTTTTTTTTTTTTTTTTTTTTTTTTTTTTTTTTTTTTTTTTTTTGAAACGAGCCTTTTTTTTTTGTTGTTGTTATTCACTCTAAAATTTCTCCTTCTTTTCCAGTTTTAATATTATTTTTGTAATGTGAATTTTGCATAAGGTAAGTTCCTCTTGATGATGATCGGAGAATTAATTTTTCAATCGTATCTCCATAATAAGGGAAATACAATTCAAATTTTTAAACATGTTTTATTTTTTAATTGAAAATGTGTAACAAAATAACTATATAAAATAACCGATAAACATCAGTGTTTTAAGTCTAATAATACATGAATTTTTTCCCCATTATCCTGTATAAACACTTGTGTTTAAAATTAAGTGGACAGTGTTTTTTGGCTACTGGGTCATTGAAACTATCCCTTGAAAATGATCGGGTTTGCGATCTAAAGATCTTGGGAATTATATTTTCTGTCTCATATGATTTTAACATCAATGATTTTTAAGCTTTTAAAGACCAGTTCATTTTGTAACCGAATATTTTAATACATTTTTATGCACCATTTTTGTAAACAGATTTTTAAAATTTTAGTTATTTTAACGCAAGGTGAATCTGTCATTTCTACTCTGAGCTCGTTCTGAGTTTTAAAAATTTCAATTACATAATAATCGGTGTAAAACTCAGTTGTAGGGAGAGTAGCCATGTTTGGACCGCCGCTTTAATTGGACCGTTGCCATTCTGCCGTTAATTATAGGAAGAGACTCCATCTACCCCTGAAATCCTACTCATCAGAATTACTTCATTCATGATTAGAAGAAATAGCCGCCTACCACGTGCTGTTTTCAGACAAAAAAAAAAAAAAAAAACTAAAGTTAGCTGTTTTGATGTATTTTTTCCCTACTAAACGTAAGTGAATATTTTAAAATTAAAGTAAGTTGTTATGTT
The DNA here is from genome assembly GCA_963932465.1 of Maratus speciosus. Lineage (NCBI taxonomy): Eukaryota > Metazoa > Arthropoda > Arachnida > Araneae > Salticidae > Maratus > Maratus speciosus. The sequence goes on along the minus strand of OZ010792.1, from coordinate 152,484,969 downwards.
TTCATATACATATATGAATTCATCTGTTTATTGCGCATATTTTTCAGACGGATTTGTTTGATTTCATTTTTGTTGTTAGTCTTGAAAGTAACTGTTTTAAAAAAATTGCGCAGTTGCCGCAATTGGGCCAATTTAAGTTGCTTAAATTGTACCAGATATGCGATCATAAATTTGAAAAGTAAGTAATGAATTTCGAGGACGGTACGCTTTGTACACTATTTTTTTTTATATTTTATAATGGATTAATATCTCCATGAAAGTTCTGTTTTTGTATATCTGGATTAATTTTTTCATACAGTTTAGGCCTATATAAACATAAAATTATTTTTACATGTCTATGCAATAAATTTTGTTTGCAATGTCTTTTATGTTGTATGTAATTGTATTTATTTTCTTTAAATTCTTTATTCCTACGGCATATTTGATTCACAGAGTTGAATTCAAACATTTTCCTCCTGCAGGAAATTTGTGATGGAACACTTTTTACAGTTCTGGTGGGTGGAATTATACTTTTTTGACTTTAAAATGCATAAATCTCAAACCTTAACGAAAATGTTGAAAAAGACACAGATAAACTGTCTGGTAGAAAAACCCCCGTACAGCAACAGCTTCTAAAGATATAGGGGGAAAAAGCAGACAGTAAGTTGTGAAGAAATTTACCTGAAACAGGGCTGAGCTACAAATCCTCCCCAAAAATGAAAAAAAAATAGTAGTAATATTATTTCTCTTGCTACATTCAGTTAAATCAAAGTAGAGAGGGATTCAAAAAACAGTTGTATTAACATCCTCAAAAGAAAAAAAAAAAAAAAAAAAAAAAAAAAAAAAAAAAAAAAAGGTAAAAAGAAGCTTTCACAGTACCAAAGAAATTAGAACATCGAGTTTTAAAAAATAGGCGTAATGCAAGTAGCAAGAAAATCATAGAAGAGAAGAACTTGAAACATAATGTAAAGAAAACTTCTGTTGCAGAAAAAAAAAGTCTGATAATTCAGAATCTAAAAAGAAAAATCTAGACAGTGATGATTGATTTTGCCTAATTTGTAAGAAAAACAAAATAGCAGAAATGATTCTGTTTTCAGATTGCCATATACGGTTCCATGTTGTGTGCGCTGGAAAACAAAAACAAACAAAACAAAAACACCACTCCTTGCATGATATTCAAGTAACTGACAATTAGTTCCATAATTTCTATTCCTAATTTCTGATCACATTGATTTATATTTTGAATACATCTTGATTTAAAACAATTTCTCTTATTTTCAGATATTTCATTTCATTATATTTCATTGTTGTTATTTTGTTTGATTGTTTTATTAATCGAAAACTTTGCTTTTAATAAAATTAGTTATATTCCCTAGTCATTAAAACAACCTGATATTTTTTGGTTTAGGATACTAGAGGTCCAACTTAGGCGACCACTTGCTGAATTTGGACCACTGTTGACAAATTTTTCAAATTAAAATAAAATTTTAAATTTTCAAAAAGAAATTGATCTGAATATTTATTTAGTTAGTAAATGAATAGATTGACCCTGTGCAATGACCTTTTACAGATATTCCAAACATTAAGTGAGTTACACCTAAAAATAAGTGAAGTGGTCCAAATTCGGCTACTTTCTCCTATATTGTACTCATTATGTTAAATTTCAATTGATAAATGTTCTATGTATTTCTTGAGAATGTACATACTACTTTTAACAACTAAAATTACATTTGTTTTTTAAATTTTGCCACATACGACCTTTAGCATCTGAGTTCTTGAATTGTTTAAAAAATACAAAAACAGATAAAAATATATCTAACAGGATTTCTTCACATTCTCAAATGTATTTTGTGAAATGTTGTCAACATGATCGTAACATTTTTAAAAATATAATTATGCAGTGAATGTTACTCTTTGTTTTCTCAGTAACACTTTATACTGAATGTGTATATTTCATTAACTGAAAACTAGCATGGCGAATAGTTTTGTCGGAACCAAACAAAATTAATTGTATATACAGGGTGTCCACCGAGTAAGACGCTGATTTCAAAATTAAATATCTCAAAAACAAAGATCAATAGAATTATGCGGTAAACGGTAGCTTTATTAGCTAAGCTGTAAAAATGTTGAACAGAAGTTGCAAAATTTAGTTGCAAAAACCGCTAACAGATGGCGTTGTAATCGCAATGCCTATAAATTGTGTTTTGAAGTCGAGAGCCCTAGCGTCTGATTCCTATATGGCTTCCTATGGAAGAACGAAAATTGGGAAAGACCGCTTTTTCTCCGGGGTGATGTGCAAAAGTGGAGGCATCTCGTCACAGAATTATTGCATCAGCTTCAATTTTAGAGAATTTCAATTAATAGAATTTTCAATAAAAAGTTTAGCAATCATTATATAAGAACTTAAAAAATATTTTATTTGGGTAATGTGCAGAAGCGGAGCCATGTGTTGACAGAATTGAGATTTGTTTCAAATTTTGTTATAAGCTACTTCTGTCCGAATACCAATATCTCTGTGGTATGTCTTTTAAACTGTGAAAAAAGTTTGAAAAAAAAATCCAAAGTCTCTGGTTTTAAAATTTAATTAAGCTAAAAGATACTCCTTTTTTACAAACCATTGAGCATTTACAATAATGATTCATAAATCATTTTTTTTTAATTGTAGAGAATAGTTTGAATGAAAAATATAAAGTTTCTATTTTTAAAAACTTAATTAAGTTAAAAAACATTTTAATTTTAAAAACTGGTTTTCATTTTTTTATCATTGAGCACAGAAATATGGTGCAGCTTCTAGCGATAGGATCCGAAGTGTTCGAAAGGCATGCAGCATCCAAAATCCTATTGCTTTGACGTTGATGATATGACTTATCATCAATTCCTTTTAAAAAAGAAATAATTTAACGCATGATTTCTGTCTCTAAAACTTTGTTTACAAAGAAAAGAAATATATGTGTTGTGTTAAAACCAAAGTATTACGCCGTGATTTAAAAATAAATCAAAAGTAAAAAATTACATTTTATTTATAATTCAGTTATAAACAATAATACCAAAATATTATGCCGTGATTTAAAAATATAAAAAATAAATAAAAAGTACAAAATTATTTTTCTAAATATATGCATTTTGATTTAAATAATCATATGGCATTAAAGATTGAATTTAATAAAATATTTAAAAAATTCTTATAATGATTTCTAATCTTTTTATTGAAAATTCTATTAATTGAAATTTTCTAAAATTAAAGATGATGCAATAATTCTGTGACCAGATGTCTCCATTTCTGCACATCACCCCAATGAAAAAATGGGCTTTCCCAATATTAATTTTTACGTAGGGAGCCATCTATGAATGATACGCTAGGGCTCTCGGCTTCGAAGCAGTTTACAAGTATTGCGATTACAGCGCCATCTGTTAGCGGTTTTTGCAACTAATTTTTGAAACTTCTGTACAACATTTTTACAGCTCAGCTAGTAAACAACCCGTTTACCGCATAATTCTATTGATCTTTGTTTTTGAGATATTTAATTTTGGAATCAGGGTCTTATTCGCTGGACACCCTGTATATATATATTTGTCCTTCAGAAGTATTTATTTCCCAGAACTTTAATACTCACACTGCTTTTAACTAGCTTATATTTAAACATTGTTTAAATATAATGTTAACAGAAAATAAAATCAGTATGTTCGTTTGACTAGTAATCATTCTACATTGTACTCGTTGATACGAAAAAATAATTCCCCCAAAATTTTTTTAATCTAAAAAAAAAATACATTCGAAAGATTTTATTTAACACTAAAATACTAAAATTTCTAAGTTTTAAATAGCTAAAAAAGAATGTAAGAGTCAATATCTGAAAACTGGACAATTCGCTCCAGAACTTTTATTTTTTTTAATTAAAGTACCAACTTCCAAATACAATTACATACTATAATACATGTTTTGTCACTTGAATGCTGTAGTCTTTTGAGGTCGAGGATGTATATTTTATGCGTAGGATAAACTTTTATGGAAGAAAGTGTCTGTTAACACCATAATCATTGTCTAATAATTGGGACTGAGATGATGGGGACTGAGGTCATGCTTTTGTCTTAAAAGCTGCACAGCCGTTTTGTTGAATCATTTTGCCCACATGTAAATTATTAAATATGCCATGTGTCATTTGTATGTTACGTAAATAAAGTTGCAATAAACTTTTTGTTTATAAATAAAAAGTTAAATAGGGGGACATGAATGATGCTATAAAAAATACTCATCCCTGTTCAGAATTAAAACTAAATATTTCTAAATATGAAACAAAGAGAAAAACAACTTACCTTCATGCATGGTGGCTAGTTGAACTTTAGTTGCTGTTGCAGTGGAAATGATTCTGCCAGCACCATCTAGTATCTGTTAACCTAAATGTGCGTTTAGAGGGGCTGATATGATGGTCAACCTCTGGGACAAATATATTTACTGCAATATTTTACAATACAATCTATACTAAGAAAGGATAATTATTTTCCCATACTTTATATAGATACGTATAAATATACATTAGCAAAAGTTAATAATATTTATAGAAATGTTTACAACATATATTTAATATTGGATATTTGTACCTGGGGACAGGGACTGAAATGATGATTCCGCTTATTTAAAGCTTAAATCTAATTATTTATACATCATTATATGTCCATTTACCATTGGTAATTGATATAACAAATGTTACAATATATTACGTTTTTCAGTTTTTGGTTTTAGTATAATTAATTAAATATTATTGGCGGTAGACGCAAATTGCCCAATTTTCAGATATTGAACCGTAAACAGCTTATTAAATCGAAAAATTAGACTTTTAAATTGGCATTGAATAAAATAAAATTAATCTTCCTAGAAACAAATTAAGAACATGTTAGAGTGTTTTTCATTGCTGAAAAAAGCACCATATGACACCACCAACCTACATTGATTCTACTTAAAAAGGAAATGTATAATCTTTTGGTAATACCTTAAGACCTTACCTACACAATTGTGTCGGTGATTCCCCCCCCCCACGAAAAAAAGAAAAAAAAACATTTTCCTATTTTTGTGCAATTTAAATTCGAACCTGCACCCACAGAATTGCGTGAATACTCCATTGACAAAACTTGGAATCGTTTTTTTGTTGTTGTTGTTGTTGCTGTTTTAAGCAAGCATGATCCTATTAATTAGGAGAAACCACCAAAACCTTTCATTTCTACCAAAAATCTCCCAGTCATAAAGGGGTAAAATGACCTCGACTACGTAAAATTGTAAAATAATGTATAGATAAAAGAAAAACATGAAAAATTTCAAAATGTTGTTCCAAAAGAACTCTCTCCAAAAATACTAACTAAGCAAATCTTAACACTAAATTTCCATCCTCTTTTTTCGTAAATATTAATTCTTTTCAAGTTTTCTTTTGATGTTTTGTAGATGCCACCAGTGCATTGTGTTTTGTATGAAATTATACAATTTAGCAAAAATCTGTTTTCTTATCGTAAGCAGAAATAAATTTTTAATTCAATAAAAAACATAAAATAAAGGCAAGAATTTTAACCTATTTTTATTATTTCATTTATTATTCTGGAAGTACAAAGTCATGCCCTAACATAAAATCGCATTCTGACAGAGCAATTACACTGGTCAACAAAATTGAACTTTTGCTCTTTCACAAAACCGAAATTAGTTGTTTCTTAATCTATTTTTTTTATTCCGAATCTTGTTTTAAATTTTCTCCATAAGGTCAGCTTTTTGAGATATTTGAGTACTTTGATTTATCAAAATTTAAGGCATAAAGCATTGTCGTGTATATTTTGTTTTATCTTATGATGACTGTTTGGTTTTATTTACAAAAGTGTTGTTTCGGAGATTATAGTGACATTTGACCTTGAAATATTATGCCTAATTTGTGTTATTTTTATATTTATCTAATATCATTTCTTGACGTCGAATTTTTTCTGCCATATGAGCGCGCTAATATGTTTCTAGACCAGTCTTTAGCGCTGGTTTCAAATCTAATATGAGTTTTCTATTATCACGTCTAGTTTTAGAAAAAAGTAAAACTTTATTTTTTCATCCAGAAATGCCAGAAATGCTTTCTATGCTACATTGTGATGTACTTCCGCTGGTTAAGATATATTATATTACATTTTTGCAATTTTTTTTAAATTATGCCCTTTGTTTAATATATGTCTGATCGAATTCTGTCAATTTTCAACAATTTTATGATGAGGTACAATCGTAAAACAAATAAACACCCCTTACTACCTCTGCAAAAATTATCGTAGAAGAAAGTTACTGGTACCACACGATCAGTTATAAAGTCTACTTTTAAATGATGTATAAAACATTTACTTTAGGGAAAATTACATATTTAAACGAATCATACATTTCCTTTTTTTTTCAATAGCAATACACAATTCTGGCATAAATGAACTCTATACCCTTCAATCAGCCTAAAAACAAATTTTTATGTAATTCGTACGATAAGTTTTCGAGAAATTAATTATTTTAAATCGAGCGTATTTTATGGGCTGTATCCAAATTGAAGTTCAGTACTTAATTGTTGACCGAAAGAGTCCCCTTCTTGATCAACGCAATTTAAGCGCCACTCAAGCAATCATTGAAGACTGCTAAATAACAGGATAGCAGAAGACATTTCAAAATATCTATTCACTTATATCATGGACGGCCCCTTAAACCATCATTCCGTTTTTAACACTTTCCAAAAAAGTTGAAATGCGTTTATGACTTCGGTTTGTCTGTCCGTCTGGTCGCGCTGTAACTCTCGTAAATATACACGGATCGTTCTGAAATTTTTGGATGTTAGTGACCTTTACCATAGCACGATCTCTATTCCAAATAAAGGTTCTAGCGTGTTTAGTTCATTTACAGGGACTGTCAAATGTTTTCCGTTACATTACGGCCTATGGAAAAAAATATCGTTTAAAATGGTTTTTAATGATGTTGCATGCTTTCAAATGTAATAAAATTGATATGCATTCATCCAGTGCATTAAAATACGCATTCTGTAGAATATACAGTGCAAAGAATAGTTACAGGGCCACACAAAATAATTCCGTCACAGAACGATATAGGGGTGGAGGGAATTTTTGCGGCTTATTTTAATTATGTTAAATTATTTCATGTAGAAAGAAATTGATATACGTCACTGAGGTTTATTATAACTTATTTCATGTATAATACGAAGTGCATAGCATTTACAGGGACACACAAAACATTTCAGATACTATATTGTATCCGATGTACTGTACATTAGTGATGATTGCTGGAAATCCATTTTTAATTATGTTATGTTCTTTTAAGTTTCACAACAGTTATGCATAGTATATGGTGTGTATAAATGTTGTAATTCATATACAGGGCTACAGAAAAAAATTCGTAATGGTTACTGGGTATGAGGGCAAATTTCTTAAAGGTGGTTTTTAAATGAGTTTTGCATTTTTAAGCGGAACTGCATTTGCTTTACTAAGAAATGTTTGTAGAACATAGATAAAAGGATATACTGGGTCACGCAAAGAATTGGATATATGGCCGTCTATAATTGAAAATTTCTGGAAATGTGATTTTAGTAGTTTCAAAAGTGTTTTATTTTGAATTAAACTTTAGCTAAATAGTGGCTTGTAATAAAGGTATTAGGTTAACAACAGGGCTGTACAAATGTATACAAGTACGTTTTGATCTATTAGTATGAATTGCTGAAAGAGAAATTTCAAACTGCCATGCGTTTTCCTGCTAAACTAAATTTTCCCATTATATAGTATATACATCAACCTACAGATCAATTACAGGGCTGTTCAAAAGAATTGGAATGCATATTTGGCTACAGACGGTAACTGCAAAAATCAGTTTTTCAAATATTTCATGCGTTTTCAATAATGTTTACTTAGTTCTCTTTTTTCTCTTGTTTCTCTAAATAGCGAAGTTTTGTTAAAGCATTCAGGAAGTGTTGGAAAGTGTTTCATAATCTATGCTTAACTCACGATTTTTCTTACTTGTTTAAGCATAATTTTAAAACTACTTGGAAGAAAAATGTGAAATTTTGGATTTCCTAAAGCAGGACTTAATAAATCTTAATTCATCAAAAATATTGTAGGTTGCAGCAATTTATAATTTTTTAGAATATTCATTTAATATTTCATATAATGAAATTATAAAAATTGCAAATTCAACGTATTTATGTTTGGGTATTTTAATGTTATTGCTACACAAAAAATTAGCACATTAGGAGTATAATGTCAGTAGATATTAATAAAAATATGGAAATGTAATTTAACACTAGAAACACTAAACTTTGAATGTTTATAATCGAAAAACTTGGCATTCAAATGACTTGAAATTTGGTGTCTAGGCATAGTTGAACAGAAGATTTGAAATATCGTGTTAAAATTGGGTATTTCTATTGAAAAAAAAATGAAGTATGAGTTCGTTTTTATATGCAGTTCCCCCCCTAAGCAAACTTTATATACAGCATTTAAAAGTAGACTTTATTTGCAATCGTTCAGTACCTCTAACTTTCTTCTACGATAATTCGTTAATGTGTTAGTAGGGATGTTTATTTTTTCCCCACGACTATACATACCCTAAAGAACAATTTATATAAAATTTGTGTCAATTCCAAAGATAAATAGAAATTCCTTTTACTCAAAAGCTAGACGCGATATATGGGAATAGATTGTGGAAATTTAAATCAGCAAAAAAAATCTAGTCCAGAAAAATATTACATCAATTCTGTGGCAACTACTTTAAAGTTGGAAGTAATGTAAATATTATACCATTGAAAAATATGAAAATTATGCTTAATAATTGAACGATAAATGTAAATAATACGTACATTGAGACATTTCTCTGAAAAAAATAGTCCAGTAGTCATTATCTTGAAAATTTAATTCAATCTGACATTTATTCTACCTAAAATTTGCATAAAAAGTCGCTAAAAAGCTTAAATTTACATAAACTTGAATATGCAAATTTCTCAAAAACTGAACATTCTAGAGAAAATAAAAAGGCATATTGAGATTCAGCGTAAGAAACTGGTCTACAATCGACTAATTTTAGTTCTGTGAAAGAACCATTGTTAACCAATGTTATGCCTTGCTGATACGCGTTATAATGAAATCCCTGCGGGCTCAGCCTACAGGCGCAGGTAGATTTCGAAGTTAGCTACAAATTTCACGAAAGAAATTAAATTATGATTAGTAATAAACCCACTTTAAAAATTATATCTGGCCACTTTTGACGAGTTTTTAATTTCATTTTTATAAGAGCTGGTTTTATCAGAATGATGTTATGTCTATTCGTTAAAGTAATTAGAACTTGATTTATAATCAATTATTTTCTCAGTAGTACCATACTTTTCGTTTCAATGCAATCGCTTCCAGAAATTTGGTTAAAAATGCCCAGTTTCACATCATTTTAAAAAATAAATTCTACCCCTATTAAAAAATCGACCATTAAGGAACATTATATTGTTTCTTAATAAGAGAACCTGTCAATTGGATACGTCTGAAAGCAAAAATGAATTTAAAAATGAATCAGAAAATAAGCAGTTTGGTTTTGAGTACATCCGTAATACGATATATTTTTTTCTTCAACCTCGATGTATTTTTAATTTATTCTTGCTGTAAAAATTGGCCCTATCAAAAACCTGTCAATATAAAAGTTGTAGGTAATATTTAGAAGATACATAATAAATTCATGCGGTTTTGATATCTTGTGGATTGACGAAGTTATGGATTTTTTTCTCCTTCAACCCCCCCCCCTTCCTTTTTGTTATCATTTTTATTTATTTATTTATTTATTTTACTTTTTTGCTGTAAGAAATGATCTAATCAACAATTTGTGAGTATAAAAGTTGTAGAAATTTTTTTGTTATTAGTTGTAGAAAAGTTGTAGTTGTAAACACGTTCCCCTCCCCCCCCCCTCCACTCAAGGAGATAACCTAAACATGCTTTTTTTCATTAGTAATCTTCTTATCCCAACCATATAATAAATCGATGCAAATTACATTGATATTCCTAACATTTTTGTGACTTCCGCCATTACCGATATTATTTTCACATACCCCAGCAGACCCGCCACGTACCCCCGGGGGTACGCTACCGCAGTTGGAAACCGCTGCTATGACACCACCTCTGAAGGGAATAAATCTATTACAGGACAATCTGTGAAGATGACCTATCTCAAATGAAAACAATTCAAGGTTCGAACAAAACAACACTATATATTTGTGCTAGCTAACGTTTGAAGCCTATCTGAAATTAAACTTGTTCCAATTGTGAATCCTTCTTGTCAGGTTTTCTGAAAACACGGAATCCTCTCATAAAAAAAAAAAAAAAAAAAAAAAAAAAAAAAAAATACTCTGAGACGAAGGGTAACTATACCTGCTATTCCGTTTACACAAATTTACTATAACTAGATTAAACGTAAAACTTCTTTATCTTAGACTTCGATGGGGTTCTGTTGTCGACACTTATGGGAAAGAACGAGTTTATACGAACGCAATAACGGTACATTGGTTGAGTTTCGTGACCCTTATTTTTGTTCACATTATAACGGACAATATTAACAATTACTTTAAATCTGCTGCCTGCGATTAATAAAAGTAACTTTATTTTTGGACTGGTTATTTGTTACTACTTTCAAAATACTGGCGAGAAAAAATAAAGGAACAACCATAAAAAGGTGCTTTATGTTAATTCTATTAAGGGAACTTCCAGAAAAGTAACTCAATGTCAACGTTATCACGTAGTCCAATGTGATTAACATTCGCTGCTACAGAAATATATGCAAATTTTTCAGCCTCAGCCCGTTCTTTCGGTTCACGTGTGAAAAGGAGCGCACGTGGGTAATTTAAAATCTAATTTTAAGGATTGTACGTGTAATTAGGTAAAACTTTGCTTCTGATAGGTGGAATATGTCGTCCAAAAGACATCTGACCGATTTTGAGAAATTGCGTGCGATAGGGAAAATGGAAGCCGGACAGACACTCTTAGGGGTCTGTAAAGCCTTATAAATATCCAGAAGCGTCATGTCAAGAATCTGTAAACGGTTTAAAGACACTGGTATAAAGTCCACAGACAACCAGGTCAAGGTAGAAAACGAACCACAATAGGTTCTCAGGACTGTAATTTGCTAACGATTGCTAAAAGAAATAGGCAATTGACGTCAGTTCAGATTGCAGGGAGTTTGCTGCAGCAACAAGAACTAGACTAACCTGGTTTACTGTGAGTGACAGGCTGCATGCAAGGAAACCTATGATTTGTGTTCCACTAACTCCGGTAGCGAAATGCGCCCGGTTAAAGTGGTGCAGATATCATCGTCATTGGAGTACCTCGGACTGGAGCCGAGTTCTCTTTACCGATGAATCCCGATTTTGTTGAGAGAGTTACTACAGACGTGTTACCATATGGAGGGAGAAAATCACACGCAACAAGGCTGCAAACATCCGTGAAAGGCATCGATACAAAGGTCGTGGAATCGTGGTATGGACGGGGATAATTTTGAATGGCCGCAGTGACCGACACATTTTTACCAGTGCAACTGTGTTTGCTGAAATGTACAGAGATGAGATTCTTGACTCTCCTGTCAAGTTGTTTAAGGGTGCAATCGGAAGATTCGGAATTTTATGATTATAAACCCAGATAGCATGAACATTGGCAGTAAGTTTGATTTTTTCTGACATTATCATGCCGTGACAAATTTGAATTGGGAAATTCGCAGCAAATTTACAGCAAGGTGTACCATCCCCTACTTGCATGAGTAGTTTGTTGTGAAACTGATGGCAAGATTGTCTTTAATTCCCGAAAGTGACGAAAGCAAAATATCCCTCTGTTGAGAGAATAGACAATCAGCACATACGCAGAAATTGCAGAAATTTTAATCGGTTGGTACCGCTTTTTCTAAACGCTATGCTTATCAAATACCAAAAAAGGCTCGTATTGAATAGTACAAATATTACCTTAACATGTTTATGGTGATGAAAACGATACTTACACCATCTGAAGGAGTGTTCGCATCAATAGACCTGAGCAGGTCTATGGACCCCTCCAAAGGGGTTAAACTTATAGTGTAACAGTCGTCAACAGATAGTTGGGCGTGGAAAGATTACTACTTTGCAGTAAGTTTGCAGCATCTTTGATTACTCCTTTGCCGTTAATTTGCAATAAATTTGATACACTATGAATTTAACTTGCACGACAAGTTAGCTGCAAGTTCAAAGTGTGGTGACTTCGGCGTTTGCATAATCTTGCTTCAGTCTTGTTATGAACTTTCAGTCTTGTCATGCTAAGCTTGCTGTAAATTTGCAGGTTTTCAAAGCAAGATTGCTGCAAATTTTCTGAAAATTAAGAATGCTATCTGGGAAATGGTCTAGAAGGGCGCTACCCCCTTCCACGGAACTCCTAAGTATCCCTTCCACAGCTGCATAAATCCGACCCGTCCGAAGCTTATGCTGAACTTGGAGAATGTTCTAAAACTTTTTTGAACCATCTAAAATAAATTGGCTGGGAAGTACAAAAACAGAAACCACCATGAACCATTTTTTACACATTCTAATACTTACAAAATAGTGCTAATCCATCACAAATAAACTTATTACAAAAATTTAACTTCCTTAAAGACGACCAGATATCGGAAGCAACTATTAGATCGAATATGGTATCAAAAGGGGCCAGACATGAAACATGGAAACCCAAAAGAATTATGGGTGAATAAGACAATTGCAACAATACTGCTTTTTCCAGCATGAACTATATTTGATGTGTGTGCTTCTTATATTACTAGTTTCTGTAGCTGAAAATGCAAGATCTTTTTCTTAAAGTTAAAACCTTCCCACATAGCAATTTTAGTTTGCAGAATATTTGCAACAGTTTTGCTTTGAAAACCTGCAAAGTTGCAGTAAGCTCAGCATGACAAGACTGAAAGTTCATAACAAGACTGCAGCAAGATAACGCAAACGCCGAACTCACCACACTTTGAACTTGCAGCTAACTTGTGCAAGTTAAATTCATACACTGTTAAAAATTTTGCAGCATTCTGGCAGGTCATTCGACCGTTTTTTGAAAAAACGGTTTCATAATCATAATTTAACTATATTCTGACCATAAAATTGCCAATAATATGGTCAGAATAGTGTTAAAATTACAGTTGTGTAACCGTTTTCGGAAAAAACGGTCAAATGACCTGCCAGAAAGCTGCAAATTTTTAACAGTGTACTCTATCAAATTAATTGCAAACTAACGGCAAACAAGTAATCAAAAATACTGTAGACTTACTGCAAAGTAGTAATCTTTCCATGTCACACTATAAGTTTAACCTCTTCGAAGGAGTTCATAGACCAAATCAAGTCTATTGATGTGATAGCGCCGTCAGGAGGTGTATGCATCGGTTTTATCCCCACAAACAAGTTTAGGTAATACTTGTACTATTCATTTCGAGCATTTTTTGGTATTTAATAAGTATAGCGCTAGAAAAAGCGGTACCTACCGAATAAAATTTCTGCAATTTCTGTGTATGTGCTGATAGTCTATTCTCTCAACAGAGGGATTTTTTGCTTTCGTCACTTTCGTGAATTAAAGACGGTCTTGCATCAGTTTCACAACAAACTACTCATGCAAGTGGGAGATTTGCTGCGAATTTCTCAATTCAAATTTGTCACGGCAAGATAATATCAGAAAAAATAAACTTGCTGCTAATGTTCATGTTATCTGGGTTATCTCAAAAACTCCCATGGGGAGCGCGGCGGATCGCATGAATGGCTCATGCGATTGACACTTATGTGAATTATCCTATATCTATTACAGCACAAGTTCTTAATTCAATGGGAAGAAATTAAACATGGATATTGCTGTTTTAAACTTAACTACTTGATCCTAACATTATTGTAGGCAAGTGTTATGTAATAGGAAACTTGATTTAACCCATTCGCTGCCAAAACTATAAAGTAATAATTTTCAAATTTTTTGTTAAATGTCGTTTGCTAGCACAAATTCAGAAAGGTAAATTTCGCTCTATTAATACAGCGAAATTTCTGCCAATAAATGAGGCAAATTTTTTAATTCTAAAATAGTGGTGACAAAGTAATTAATAAATTAAAGCCACGAGTATAATCGTGGATGACAGCGAATGGGTTAATTAAATTTAACTCTTCAGTATTCTCTCAGCTTTTTACATCATCGTGAATCTTTTTCATTGGTAAATATTAATGTAACTTCAATGTATTATTAGTTGCAGTTATAGAGATTGGCCTTACATTTTTTATCCATGCTTTTTTTAAAAAACAATTAAGAAATTAAATAAGGATATACCCCTAAATTCTTAAAGTTTCTCGAAATACTTCTATTATACATACACAATCAAGACAAGATTCAAAGGGACTGGAAAAAGTTCCATTTTAGACAGGCTTCCATAGAAAAAGTGTAATTAATTATGCTTCTAAGATACACTACCTCAATAAGATCTATTGTTCGTTTCGCAGGGATTCTGAAACTCTTCCGTTTGAGACAGGATTCCCTTATAGAAGGATTCCACTTTCACAGGTTTCACTATGTTTCACAAAAGAACAATGAAAATCCCCTTTCAGACAGGTTTTCAGCAAATTTAATTGTATCGCAATTCATATTAATACCATGTAACACTTCCGTTAAAGACAGGATTCTGTTATAGACAATTCCTATTTTGACAAGTTTTATTCTATTCATATGACATAAATAAGTATGTTTATATAAATACACAAAACTTGTAAAAATGGAACCTGCCTATAACGGAATTTTGTCTTAAACAGAAATGTTCCGTGCTACGGAAAAGAATACTATACCAATACATCTATTAACAGGAAAACCTGTGTAAAACGGAATTTTACAGCAATATTTACGATTTTATCTTGACAGGTTTTACTATATATATAACCCGAAGGAAAAAAAATTGGACCCCCCCCCCCCCCCCCCCCACCACCCCCGAAACGAAATCCTGGCTACGCCACTGGTTGTGATACTATGACTTCGCATACAGGTCGTTTTAAGGGTGCCTGTGCGCTCCTCGAAAGAAAAACAATTGATAGGGAAATGCTTTTCTTTGCTTGATGCCATCATGTATACGAACTGGTATTAAAGGCTGTATTCGAAGTGAATATTAAAAAGTCCTTCCGGCCAGTGCAGGGAGGAAGAGGTAGCTTTCATATTTCTTATTTTAAAAAAGCCAACTTATATCATTCGAACAAACGAAGGTCAATATAGTGGAAACTGAATATAGGAGATTCAATACTAATTTTTATCAATATAATGAATGAGAATTTCGCGAAATTAGTCAGCTTTATCGAAGCTGCTTTTCTTTAAAGTAACTCATATTTGGCTGCCAAATTCGGCTATTTCTTAAAGTGCCTACCATTTTAAGACAACATGGTGGATGAGGCTAACCAGTGAACTTGGTCGAGATCTTAGTAATTGCTGTTCACATGCTCACTCACATCGGAATCGGTTGATATATACGAGTGCTGTCGCATGCAAAAAATCAGATTTTTCAAAATGTCACCCACAATAGAAATTGAAACTGCTATATCTGAGCCATTTTTTAAGGTAAAGACAAACAAAAAATGCTCCCGAATCCTTATATCAAGGTCAAATACTTAAGAAAGAAACCTTTTTCAATTTCTAATTTTTTTGCACCTCACTTTAAATATATATATATATATATTTAATTTAATGGCCGCCGTTTTGAAACAAGATGGCTGATGAATCTGGCCAGCGAACTTGGTCGAGGTATTGATGTATACTATCCACATGCTTTCTTACATCGAAATAGGCGAATACGTGTGTTATCGCGTGATAAATACAAGATCGTTTCAAAATGTTAGCCATGCTAGAAATTTAAAGTGCTATAATTCAATCATTTTTTAAGATATAAACAAAAGAACAAATTTTCAGAAACAAAAACTGCTCCGGAATCTTTGTATCAAGGCCAAACACATAAAAAAAAATCTTTTTCATTTTCCAATTTTTTAATACATCGTTTTAAATTTTAAATTTAAATTTTTTTAAATGGCAACCCTTTTGAAACAAGATAGCGAATGAAGCTGGCCAACGAACTCGGTCGAGACATTTGTATGTACTATGTACAGACCAAGTTACATCCAAATCGGTTCATAAATACGCCTGTTATCGCATGACAAAAATCTGGTCGTTTTAAAATGTCAGTCACAATAGAAATTCAAAATGCTATTACTCAGCCATTTTTTTAGATATAGACGAAAAAAAAAACTGACCCGGAATCTTTGTATTAAGGTCAAACACATACGAAAAATATCTTTTTCATTTTCCAATTTTTTGGTATCTCATTTTTTTTAAATTTTTTTTAAATGGCCGCCATTTCGAAACAAGATGGCGGATGAAGCTGGCCAACGAACTCGGTCGAGACATTTGTATGTACTATGTACAGACCAAGTTACATCCAAATCGGTTCATAAATACGCCTGTTATCGCATGACAAAAATCAAGTCGTTTTAAAATGTCAGTCACAATAGAAATTCAAAATGCTATTACTCAGCCATTTTTTTAGATATAGACGAAAAAAAAACTGTCCCGGAATCTTTGTATTAAGGTCAAACACATACGAAAAATATCTTTTTCATTTTCCAATTTTTTGGTATCTCATTTTATTTTTTTATTTTTATTTTTTTTAGATGGTCGCCATTTTGAAACAAGATGGCGGATGAATCTGGCCAACGAACTCGGTCGAGATATTTATATGTACTATGTACACACCGAGGTACATCCAAATCGGTTCATAAATACGCCTGTTATTACGTGACAAAAATCAGGACGTTTCAAAATGTCAGCCACGCTAGAAATTCAAAATGCTATAACTCAGCCATTTCTTAAGGTATAGACGAAACAAAAACTGCTATCGAATCTTTTTATCAAGGTGAAACACATAAGAAGAAAATATTTTTTCAATTTTCAATTTTTTGGTACCACATTTCAAATTTAAATTTTTCTTAAAAATTTAAATGGCCGCCATTTTAAAACAAAATGGCGTATGAAGCTGGCCAACAAACCCGGTCGAGACATTGATATGTACTATGTACACACCGAATTACATCGAAATCGGTTCATAAATACGCCTTTTATCGCGTGACAAAATTCAGGACGTTTCAAAATGTCAGTCACGCTAGAAATTCAAAATGCTGCAACTCAGCCATTTTTACTTTCTTCTATCTTTACAAGAAGAAAGTATTGGATTCATGAAAATTTTCGAATTCCGGTTTTTGACGGATTTACACGTTTTAGGGGTCAGAGATTCCAAAAAACATGTTTTTACAAAATGTCTGTCTGTGACTCTGTGAGTCTGTGAGTCTGTCTGTCTGTCTGTCTGTCTGTGTGTATGTGACACAAATTTTGTGGGCGCTCTATCTCAAGAACTAATGCACGGAATTTAATAAAAATTCATATTCTGTTAGTCCCTAATACAGATTGATGCTGATTAGTTTTTGGTGTACATCGCTCAACAGGTGGCGCTGCTATGCTGCATTTTTCACGATTTTCGCACTAGCTCTATCTCAAGAACTAATGTACGGATTTTTATCAAACTTCAGATTTTGTTAGTCCTTGATATGAATTGATGCTGATTACGTTTTGGTGTAAATCGCCCAACAGGTGGCGCTGTTATGATGAATTTTGC
This sequence comes from Maratus speciosus, assembly GCA_963932465.1. Lineage (NCBI taxonomy): Eukaryota > Metazoa > Arthropoda > Arachnida > Araneae > Salticidae > Maratus > Maratus speciosus. The sequence continues at coordinate 152,467,295 of OZ010792.1, read as the reverse complement.
AGGATTTACACGATTTCCCCAATAGCTCTATCTTAAGAACTAACGCCCGGATTTTCATCAAACTTCACATTCAGTTAGTCCTTGATATGACTTGCTACTGATTATATGTTGGTGTAAATCGCCCAACAGGTGGCGCTTCTGTGCTGCCTTTTTCACGATTGCCTCAATAGCTGTATCTATAGAACTAATGAACGAATTTTCATCTAACTTCAGATTTAGTTGTATGTTGACACAAGTTGTTGTTAATTAGGCTTTGGTGTTAATCACCCAATAGGTGGCGCTGCTATGCAGGAATTTTCGCGATTTTCGCTGTAGCTCTATCTCAAAAACTAATGGACGGATTTTCTCCAAACTTCAGATTCAATTAGTCCTTGATATGACTTGCTACTGATTATGTGTTGGCGTAAATCGCCCAACAGGTGGCGCTTATGTGCTGCTTTTTTCACGATTGCCTCAATAGCTGTATCTATAGAACTAATGGACGGATTTTCTCCAAACTTCAGATTCAATTAGTCCTTGATATGACTTGCTACTGATTATATGTTGGTGTAAATCGCCCAACAGGTGGCGCTTCTGTGCTGCCTTTTTCACGATTGCCTCAATAGCTGTATCTATAGAACTAATGGACGAATTTTCATCTAACTTCAGATTTAGTTGTATGTTGACACAAGTTGCTTTTAATTAGGTTTTGGTGTTAATCACCCAATAGGTGGCGCTGCTATGCAGGAATTTTCGCGATTTTTGCTGTGGCTCTATCTCAAAAACTAATACACGGATTTTTTCCAAACTTCAGATTCAGTCAGACATTGACATAAATTGTTGCTGATTAGGATTTGGTATAAATCACCCAATAGGTGGCGCTGCTAGGCAGCATTTTGCTGGATTTACACGATTTCAGCGATAGTCATATCTCAAGAACTAGTGCACGGAATTTCATATCTTTAGAATCCTCATGAGATGCATAGATTGCCATTTAATTCTGGCAGTGTGATAGCGAATTTTGATATATTAACATGTATGAGATAGAAGAAAATTTTGGGATTGGTACATCCGACTAGTTTAAGATATAGACGAAACAAAAACTGTTCCGAAATCTTTGTATAAAGGTCAAATACATAAGAAAAAAAATATTTTTCCATTTTCAATTTTTTGGTACCACATTTAAAATTTTAATTTTTTTAAACATTTTAAATGGCCGCCATTTTGAAACAAAACGCCGGACGAAGCTGGCCAACGAACTCGGTCGAGACATTTGTACGTACTATGTACATACCGAATTACATCGAAATCGGTTCAGAATTACGAGAGTTACAGTGTGACATAGGTCATATATATATATATATATCAATTTTGAATGGAGGGTGGTTTCGGGGTCTGGGGGTCATGATAGATGAAAATATACCAAAATTTTTTGAAATCTCTTTCCTCCAAACGGCTGCAATAAGTAGCTTTTTGTAATGAAAGCTACCTAACAAGTAAGTAACAACAAGTCCCGATATTACACTCTTTAAAAAGCACAAAGAGAATTGGAAGAACATATATCCCACTAAAACACTGTGCTATACAGAAACAGTGGAATTGTTCTAACTGAACTTGGCAATTTGCTTGAATTTTACTGCTCTGAACTTAAATATGTTATGATCAGAGAGGACTATCGAGAGTTGATCAATATTTCAGTGATAGTTTTAGGTGTAAGTGCAGAAAAATATTAAATCAGACCTCTGGATGCTATGTCCCAAGCTAGACGGATGGCCCGAGCGGTTTACCCCCTAAACCTCTCGTTATTTAGTTCTCATCTGAAATGAAACACTACGGATAAGAAATCACTACTAAACGTATGCTTGTTTATAGTGACAATCTATGTTGATCATGTCTTGAATACATTTTGGCAGTTGAAGAATGCTAAAAAGATTTGTTCTTTTCGAAATCTTTGAAAGTCTGCGAAAATGTGAATGAAAGTATCTGTAAAGCTATGCTTTACAGAAATGTCTTCCGCATTTATGGTATTTGACTGATGCTATAGCAGTATTAGCACTATTTGATGATGATGATGTGGACAAAGAAATAAATTAAAAATAATGACAAATTTACATAGAGAAAATTTTTCGACCCGTGTAAAAACGCGCATTTCATCGAAGATTCATCGAGAATGTATGTCAAGTTTCATATATTGATTTTGTAATTGTTTATTTAGTTATACATTAATATCACGCGATTGTTACCTGTTATTTTATTTTTATTTTTACAGAAAAATGCATTGATGATCTCATATCTGTTAAAAGCCGTTCATTGTTTTCTAGACTAGAAATTTATGATAGTTTTGAAGAGTCCCTCTTCATGTGAGAATAATGCTTCGTTTCCCGACGTGAAAAATCCCTGCCGACTCGGGCCTACAGGCGGAGGTAGATTTCGAAGTTAAGTACTAAATACACCAACAAAATTTAAATCAAAATTAGCGATAAACCCAGTTCCTTCACTAAAAATGAGCTCTAGGGAACTAAATATTTTGTGAAAATTCTAATATATACGAATACACACACGCATGTATATGGAATAGGTTTAAAATTGGCTAAAACAAATTCAGAGAACCTCAAAGTGTTAAAATATGTAAATATTTCCATAGTCGGGTTTTTATCATGTTTTAGTACGTTTCTTCAAACTCGCATGACGTTACATATGCACCTGCTGAGGTCCATTATATTTCCAATATGACGCAATATATATATATATTTTTAATTCCTCAAACTGTTTATTTCATTTTGAGTTTTCATCCTGAAATCTTGCTCTAGAAAACTTATGACGTAATATTCAATTTGGTTTCAATTCTTCAAACTATTTATTTAATTTATTTTTTCACGTGAAAACTTGCAATAGAAAAGCAATTGTTGTGGTGAGAATTTTATTGTTTTTTTCTTAATTGTTGGCAACTGCTATAACGAAAAATATTTATTTTTTCCTGCCATTGTTGTGTAAGAGCTTTTTATCAGAATCTTGTTAAGACGGTATTCAAAATTTTGAACCCTCCCCATTTCCATTCCCTTGGGCCGATTTTGCCCATTTTCAATCCCCGCCGAGATATTAGCCATCTGAAAGTTGTTGGCGAGTTTGAAGACGATTCGTGCATAATTGCGACTTTTATCGTGCCGACAAAATTTAGTACATACATACATATATATATATATATATATATATATATATATATATATATATATATATATATATATATATATATATATATATATATATATATATATATATATATATATATATATATATATATATATATATATAAACTTTTTAGGTGGGGGTGGTTTTGAGTTCCTGGGGTCCTATAATGAAAAGTTATGAAGGAATTTTTCAAAAGTCGCACCATGGTAACGACTGCAATAGGTAGTATTTCTTACGAAATCTATCTAAAAGACGATCTAAAACATAGACTTCTCATATATCTCTTATCATTACTCTGAGATCTCAATGTTCAGAGCAATGAACAATACAGCTAAAACAGCGGTAAAATTGGTGTAGGACTTTCATGATTTAATAACTGTGACGGAGGAACAAAACAATTTTTGTTATGTTGCGTACAAGGACACACTATCCCCATTGTACAAAAAAAAAAAAAAAAAAAAAAAAAAAAAATCATTGAAATGAAATTAAGTTCAGTAACGTTTCTTTTACTGTAATATGTTAATAAATATCTTCTTTAAATAAAATAGTGTTTTATGTACCAAACAAAAATACATTTTTCAATCTTTCCATAGCATTCCCAATAAAAGATTTCATGTTCAAGTTTGACCTAAAGTCGGCACGGGTTACCGTTATCTGATAGCAATAATATTTTTTATTTATGTTTCTGAAATTAAATAGAAAAAAAATAGAGGGTATGCGTATTTGATTTTGCATTTTTTTTTTTACCTAGTATCCTGGGACACTCTAATATATTAATATATATATATATATATATATATATTCTAAGAATCATTCATAAACATCTATCTAAAAATATTGGACTAAAGAGTACAGTGTTTTTTAAAAAGATTTTATTTGATAGAGATACGTAGGATCTGCGTTTAAATTCTGAATCTACATTAAAATTTATTCTTCTTAAATCTTCTAAAATATTTATTTAAAAATATCTCTATTAAATCAATATTCTGTCACTATATTTAAACTTTTAAAGCAGTGACATTATGGATAGATTAAAATATGAAACTATCGTATTTATTGATAGGAAATTGATAAAGATAATGTCTTCATATTTTTTTAATAAATGCACAGCCTTAAAGATATCAATATCATCTGTTTAGGAAAAGATCCGGGGTTATAGAAAGTAACGGGATTTTTTATTCTGAATGCAATCTATACAATGTTGACATCCTTAAAAATTGCCAGTGCACTGAAATTCCAAAAAGCTTTTTTCAAAATTTCATAAAATTCTCTTTACAAAAAAGTTTTCGAATGAAAGGGATATATTTTGTGAGAATATTCAAGGATAATATTTTTTGTTTGTTATCTGTGTTTTTTTCTTTGAATGTATTTAAAAAACAACCCAGAAGAATTCACTTACATTTATAAGATGATATTAAAAACACAATAAATGCTTTGAAATATTTTTTTTTTCTTATTCTGAGCATTTTCAATTTATACATGCCAGAATATAGTATGAAATTAACACGTCAAACATTACATCTAATCCAAATTTCTTCTGTTCCTTCGTTTAATCAGATTAAATTTTTTTTTAAATTCTAACAGAATTTTACTTTGAATACAAATCAACGTTTTTAAGTGCAGTTTCAATTGTTATTTGTTCTTTTTTTCCACACATTGTTATTAAACATAATTCTTCCTGAGCAAGATTCAATAGTTAAATAAATACCACATTATCAACAGTGCATTGAAATATTGAGTTGCATAATAATAGTTTAGATTATGCTGCTTAAATAGGTAGTAATAGTATTACAAAAAGGAACGTTTGTTGGTGTGCTGGAGTAATCTTTGGAACTGCCAAACCGAATAAAAAAAATAATGTTTGGCAGACTGATGGTGAGCGACAAAACACCAACAGAGGTTACATGTTATATTTGTAACCCGATAGTCGATTTTATTTATTTTAAATAAAGGTCTACAAGCTTAACTGTTTGTATAATGGTTCGTTTTAGGATATAAATTATGTCCATAGACGATTTAAAAGAACTGAAAATTAAATGAGCTAAAATCTTTGAAAAACATTCCAAATTACAAATTATTTTGATTTGTTAAGGGCTAGATAGTTGAATGTTGGTGTTGCTATTGTTTTTAAACGCAAATGTTTGCACAAAACTTTCAAATTTAAAATAACAAATGAACTAACACTATACTGAAATTAATATTTCTGTGATACTGTGGAACTAGAAACTTGGAATATCAAATTATAATTATTTTTAAGATTTAATTGTTGCCAAGAATAGATTAGTTTCTAAAAAATTCGAAAATTAAAAGGCTCAAATCGTGTAAACATTCAAATATCAATTTAAATTGTGATGTTTGGAATTTGTGACAAGAAACTTAAAATTGTATTCTACTGTTACTTTAAGACGTAAATGTTGGCACAAATCAAAGTGAAAAATTCTAATATTTTTTTTATAAATTTAAAATTGGGAAATCTCTTACAAATGTTCTTAAATAAAGCTTACTTTAAAATTACTGAATCGATTTAAAAAAAATACCTTGTGGGATACTCTTTTCATTGTTGTCCATATGCTAGACACTCAGCAATCCAAAAATATTCTTATATTATTTATGATATACCGAATTCTATGAATCCGAAAAAAAAAAATAAAAATAAACAAAAGTCCAAAATGTAAGCAAATTCTTTTTTATCAATCTAAAAAAACTGTACTCTTAATACTCCATTAATGCTAATAACCCCATAATCTGCCTATTTTTCTCAAAATCACCCATACTTCACCAATTTACATAAGAATTGTCCGATATCAGCTAATTTAACCCTTTGTACTCGAGAGGTGATTTTCAATCACCACTAGTGCTGCTAGGTTTCCCGCATAAATCAGGAGTCAAATGCTCTTGACACCAGTAAAGTTTTACAGGTTATTTCGCCATGTTTAATCGCAGATAATTCTGATGTTAGACTAGGTAAAGAAAACTGCTTTAAAATACTGGTGTCAAGAGTATTTGGAGACACGTTTTACGCGAGACATCCAGCAACACTAGTGGTGAGTAAGAGTCGCCTCTCTAGTGCAAAGGGTTAAGCTGCACTTTGTCAAATTGCAATGGTACTCCGGCTATTCTGTCGTATTAGCAGCCGATAAACAGCAATTTTTCTAATGGCAGGGATTTTCCGAAAATTTGCTGTCAATATAATTTAAGTTTTCCGACAATAATACAATTCAAAATAGAGTGTTCTTATGAAAAGTTGTAGAATAATATGACAATAACTTTCGGCAAGATTCCATGTATTCGCGAGATTGCATCAATAAGAAGAAAAAAGATCTGTGGATAATAATAAAAAAAAATTTTGCGATTTTGTTTAATTTCAATTATTAAAATGTATTCGTGTATTCTCTTATCATCCACTACAGTAAAAATAGAAAAACTCCATCGTAATTAGTGTATTTTTCTTTGATTAATGATTGATTTTTGAACGTGAAAAAAATATTTTAAAAAATAAATTAATCAATTAAAGAGATCTTTTGATCTGTTTTATATCCATACTTTTGTAATATCCTATCTTTAAACAATCACAAAAATTAATTTTCTTCTGAATCATAGTGGACAGAATAAATCTTACTTTGTCATTACCTCAATTTTACTTCCATCTAATGACATTTATTTTGTATAAACACTCAATATAAAATCATTTATCTTTCTTCATATTTTTAGAAAAAGAAAAAAAAAAACAACATAATACCCTTGCTATAAATTATGATTACTTGTTAGTTTGACAGATCATTAAACTTCTAATAGATATTAAAAATTATGAGATTTTAACGCTAATAAGTAATTCTTTATTTTACGGAATTAGGTGTACTTTGACTTTTAATAGATTTTAAAATAAAATTTTAGGACACACTTTTTGTTAAATTTTCCATAATATTTTGACGTTTAATTCAAGTGTTTCACGGATAGTGGTAATAACAAAAATGTTTATAATATTAAAATTATTGATGACAGATTAATAAAAAATGTTTTATGTTTAAGGATATTAAACTGAGCAAGTTTAAGTACTGGTTGACCTTGCTCTGAAAGATTCATATAAGTATACGACAAAGTATTTCCGATAAAGGGTTTCATCATCCCATAAGGTTTCATCATCCCACTCATCATCCCACGAGGATAATCTACGTTCAACTTTTTTGTGTTAACACAACGTTTCAGGCATTATTTCTTTATCTTTTTGCACTTTTAGAAATAGTTATTAAAGTTAATCTCAGTTTTATTATTATTTGAATTTCTCTTCATAACACCCTATGAATATTTTAAATATTGAATAAAAATAACATAAAGTCCAAATATATGCATATAAAATCAAAAATTTTAAACTGCATTATTCATTGTTTTCGCCATGTGTACAGGCTCATGTTTTCTACCATATAACATAAACGGTCAAGTGCGAGTATTACCCGCCTACACAGAGCTCTGTACAATATGATGATTTTTTCTTTCATCCTGCGAAAATGCTCACATCATGTAAGCTTATTATGTTGTTAATACTTTGATTCTATTTCACATAATTTTCATTATTTAAGATGATCAGAAATCAATTACTATAAAATAAATAAGTAAAAAAATGAAAATATATACTTTGTTCATAGTGGTGAACCTTTCCATTCAAGGTCGGTGGAATTTTGCTGAATGACACTGGTGAAATATCAGTGGATGTGGCACCCTTTATCTGGGGTGAATTCTGCTAATGATAGAAAAAATATATATATTTAATTATACTATAATTTTACTATTATACATTTAAGTTTTTAATGCTTGGAAATTTAAAAATGAATCGTATTTGAAATATATTTGCTAATGATATTATTTTTAAATGGCAAATATCTTAATGCTAATTTTCAGAAAATGCTTTGCTTTTTCTGTAAATTCGTAGAAAATTTATATACCTTATTTTTACGTTGCAAAATAAGATGTTCAAGTAAAATTAGTTCCAAAGCTTAGTTTCTGATCATCACATATAGTATTTTATGAATTGGATTTATAAATTAACCTTAATGTTTTGCACAATGATATTTTATTTTTTAGAAATTATCCGATTAAAATACAATTGTGAAATTGCACAATATTAATTAACGTAGAAATCCAATGTATATATATATACATATTTATTCTTTAAAAAAATAATTGATTTTTGAATTAAAAAATGTAATAATGACAAGTAGGTGACTGGCGCAAAATTAATCCTTCACGCAGCATATCAAAGTAAATGGTATTAAAAATTGAACAAAATGACATAAATTAAGACATTCTGACAAAATTTTTTAGATAGTGTGATTTAATCATTTGAATTTAAGAAAAATGTTTGTGCTATTTGGATATTTTTAAATGCAAATAACTTGTACATAAAATGGCCAAAAGATATGACAATGGCATATTAAAAAGAAAAAAGGTATCAGAAATGGAATGCACATGAAGATCTATAAATGTACTTTTATTTGTTGACATGGGCTTACCCCAAGATATTCAAATCATAGCATATAGTTATAGAGAAATATTTTACATTAAATTTATTTGCCTTACATCTTATTTTGTAACTATTGGCGAACTCCAATGATACAGATGTGACGAGTAATAATAAAATATTTAAAAAAAAAAAAAAATACAAGGTAATGAAAAAATTGCTAATTAACATATTTTTTTTGGTTTTGTATTTTAAAATTGAAACTAAAAATAGTGTATTTTCATATTTTTAGGTAATTGATTATTTAAAAAAAGGTGTGAAATATAAACATAAATTATTTCAATTTCCGTCAACAAAATTATATATATATATAGTAAACAAATATTTAAAGGTACTATCTTGCTGAATTCTGGAGTAAAAGGAAATTTGAAATATGTAGAATAGCATGCTTGTTATTCTTGCACGCAGTAGTTATTTTTCTTAAGCTTTTTCTCTTAACTGTTAGATTTTAAGTGTCTTGGAATTCGTTTTACCTTTCGTAACGATACTTTAACTCATTAAACATGTATATAATTATTTATTTTGTTTCTTAACTATTATTATTAATTTTTTGTAAACTCTAATTATTAGACAAATTTAAATTAATTTGTACAAATGATTTTGTTTTTATAAACAATATCAAAAAAGAAATAACTCTAACACATTAATATAGTTCCTGTGTCATACACATTTTTATGAAGGTAATAAACTGTGAATTCACAAGTAGAAACTCACGTCTTTATAATCAATTGCGTAGGATTTAAATTTAAAATTTTCTTTTGACTTGCTATGTACCATCTCTTTTAGTATCGTTCGACGATTTAAAGAAATATTTTTTAGGACATATTTTTTAATAATAATAAAAAAAAAGATTTCTACAAATAAAATCTGTTGTATGTTCTACATTACTATAAAGCAAAAAGAATCCGTGTCACTATTTATTGTCAGATGAATCTGTTACTGAAGAATAGAAGCAGCATACAGAATGCATTTTAAGAACAGAAAATTGCAATTCTGATTGGAATTGGAAAAGAATATATTTTCAGATCATGTATAAGTAATATATATATCCTCTAAAGAACTGGCAGGATGCTAAATGCTATAAATCTCACTAAATTCAAAAGGTAATCTTCCAAATCAAAATGGAACATATTTTTCTGAAGCTGAAGTTTATTCTTTAAGGTGTGTTTGCAATAAATTCAGTAGTAAGATGTTTTTGAGAATAAATTCACCAAATGTATTTTCCGTTTTGTAGAAAATATAATTAACAGATAAGAAATATCTATAAGGGATATAATTGAATGTTCTTTATGACGAACATAATCACTTTGTTAAATACAAACAATTAAAGTATCTTATGTACAGTTCTTTTACAGTATAAAAAACTTCGAATATGAAATTGCGCAATACTTTTTTATACTTCATTATCCTATTTATCGTCACATATCTTCCTTTGTGAAAGTACCAGACATATCCTAAAACTTTCCATAAAAGACAGCAACTTTAAAAATTATAACAGAAATATTATTTACCGAGTTGAAATGCCCTTCTAGTTACTCGCGTCACTTGTGCTAGACATAAGGTTAACAAAAAGGCATGTCTGCCGCTCTACATTTCACGTAAACCACTAGAATCACGTGTTGCTCTTTTTGCTCACTTGCATTCCTTCATCGTGCATAGCTGAAGGTGTCTGAAAGTAGACACATGTATAAGGGGCACAGCGGCAAAATGTGTTTTTCATCAGACTGGCGCTACCCATCGTCTGCGAAAGCTCAAAACTTAGTAGTCATACAAGCAGAATGAAGCTAAGAGCAAACTAGTATGTTGTGGCCATCACAAAACTTTCTTCTATATAAATTACATCAATTAAATCATTAAAATAGTACAAAAAATTACATCAATTTAGCACCAATTCATATCAAAATATATCTGAATTTCAAGTTTGATGAAAATTCATGCATTAGTTATTGGGATAGATTTATAGTGGAAATTCTGAAAAATTCCAAATTGCAGAGCGACCTGTTAAGGGGACCGGGAAAGCAAAATTCCACCAAAAAATCGATTTTTACTTTTTTTATATCATTAAATAGGTAAAACATTTATCTTTTCAACGAAGTATTACACATATTTATACATAAAATAAATGTGTTGGATTATTTCATTCTTTCATAGAGTACTTCATAGCAGCGGTGTACTTTTTTTAAAGTAGTAAAATTCCCATGTTTTCACTTTAATTAGTCTATTATTAAATAAGGCGTATTTTACTATTTTAACAAAGTGGTGCAAGTCATGAAATCAGAATTAAAAAAAAAAGTAGTCCTCTGGCAATACTGCTTCACAGCTTTAATTGACTTTTTCTCAAAACTTCGATTTTTCAGGTTTGTGTTCTTTCTTTTCAATATCTATTGAACTTCAGAACTCAGAATTTTCTAAATACTTATATTATGTGGGATTTAATGATTTGTTGAGAATTATTTATTTTAGGCAGTGAAATCTTACCAAAAATGCTAATTTAAAAATGTCCTTCAGTTAATAATTAATGTTCAGTTTCACTTAGAAAGAAAATCGTCTTTTAAAAACGTAAAGCATGTTATTCAAACTACTCTAAAAAATCTAGACCTCTATCTTTCACCATTTTTGATAAAAGGTGCATAAAGTTGGTGTATTTTAACATGGCCAAGATAGAGCTTACCCAGTCCCCTTAAGAGATTTGCACCAAAACATAAACACCACTAATTCATTCAAGGTGTACCTGAATCTGAAGTTTGTTGACAATCCAAGCAGTAGTTCTTGATATAGAGCTATTGCGGAAATCGTAAAAAAATAGCATAGCAGCGCCACCTCTTGAGCGATTCACACAAAAATGTATATAACGTCAGTTCATGTCAAGAACTAACAGAATCTGAAGTTTGATAAAATTCCGTGCATTAGTTCTGGAGATTGAACTATTGTGGAAATCGTGAAAAATGCTGCATAGCAGTGCCACCTATTGGGCGATTTACACCAAAAAATAAACAGCTCAAGCGTATATCTAGGAATACCTGAATCTTAAGTTTGTTGAAAATCCAAGCATTAGTTTTTGAGATAGAGCTATTGCGAAAATCGCAAAAAAATGCAGCATAGCAGCGCTACCTGTTGAGCTATTTATAGAAAAATGTACAATATGTCAATTCGTGTCAAGGACTAACTGAATCTGAAGTTTGAAAAAAATCCGTGCATTAGTTCTTCAGATTGAGCTATTGTGGAAATCATGAAAAAAGATGCATAGCAGCGCCAACTTTTGAGCGAATTACACCAAAAACTAATCAGCACAATTTTATATCAGGGAATAATTGAATATAAATTTTTATTAAATTCCGTGTATTAGTTCTTGAGATAGAGCTCCCACAAAATTTGTGTCACATACATACAGACGGACAGACAGACAGAGTCACAGACTCACAGACAGACATTTTGTAAATACTTGTTTTTTTGGAATCTCTATCCCTTAAAACGTGTAAATCCGTCGAAAACCGAAAGTCGAACGTTTTCACGAATCCAATACTTTCTTTTTTAGGAGAGAGAGATAAAGATAGACGAAAGTAAAATTAACCAATACAAAACAGTATAATTCTATAGGATTACTATGACACTTTCGGGTGAAATCTCAAACATTTTCTACCTTAATATCTATACCCAGCAAAATATGTTGAGCTATACATCAATATTTATTACATCTAAAAGACATTTAAAAATACCTTTTATAATGAACATAAGGAAAACTTTAACATGACGAAAAATATGGATTATTTTGAGGAACGTTGATTTAATAATGAAATTAAATATATTAACTCTCAAACTGTTCTCATAAGATAGATTTTTTTACCCTTTTAATCTGCATGCAAGGATAATGGAAATGCGACTAGTTTTTCACGATTCCATCGTATATGTTTGGATAATCTAATGTATTACTACATTAGTCTTTCGAGTACTTAATCTAATAATATTTAAAAATAATTGCTTATTTAATTTCATTTCTTTCGAAATAATTTTCTTTATGCAGGGTGTCCCAAAATTCCATGATACATTTTACAATTTCATATAAAATCAAGTAACTATCGTACAGGAGTGCGTTTTGTATTAAAACGCTTCTCAAGATGAAACATTTTCTTCAAGCGAATGAAAATCCTTACTTCCAAACTTTGATCACAGATGGAGCCACCTTTCCTTATGTTTCTCTTCAAATATGCGTTTTATCTGACTTTTAGGTCAGTTTTGATGTTGCGATACAAAAAGGACAACTCCCAGCAAAAAATATTATAGCGTACGTTTGTACTTCGAAATAAAATTGAAATTAATCTGAAAATCAGAAAATAACGAATGTTGAAATCAAACTAACGGACAAGTGGTGTCATCTATGACCGAAGGTTGGAACTAACTTTTTTGTTCGCTTGAAGAAATTTTTCCATCATGAGAAGCATTTTAGCACATTTATTTACATTATAAGCACTATAGTCCTGCAGAAAATATACTTGATTTTTGTAATGAATTTCAAAATGTGTCAAGGAAAATTGGCTCACCCTGTATTTTGAGCAGGATTCAAAGAAATTGCTCGTTAACTATTATCTAGTATTTCTATTACTCGAATAAAATGTAAGCCAGGAAAATTCTAATAAATATATATATATATATATATTATTATTATTATTATTATTTATAAGAACTAGTGGCGAAATCTTATTTCTTTCCCTACAAATTTTGCTGAAGTACGAAAAAAAAACTGATTTTTGATGTTATTTTTATAAATGTATAATACTGGTGAATGATAGTCACTATAGCTTCTTATTTTATTGCTTTTACATTACTTCAATTCATAGCTGAATTGCAACTCTTACACAGTCCAATAGAGAAAAACAGTACTTTCGAAAGAACTTTGCTTGAAAATTGTATCTGAATATCGTGGTTTTTTACAGATTTAAAATAATTTTCAAACCTGATTATTTTTGCTTTAATCTATCTTAATCCCCCGACTCACCAGAAAAATGGCAAAATTGCAATGTTGTTTTATCAGTAATTAAAAAAACTATACTTTTCCAACATTTCATAAAAGACTACACTGGCGGAAAAAAAACCCAACACCAAGAAAGACTTGTGTTAGATAAACGAAATTTGGTAGGCGTGTTTATACATATGAAAGATGACATCAATTGAAATTTCGCGCTTCGCGCATAAGTGTGGCGCTAGTAGCGCCACTTAGAACTTGCAGATCAGATTTACTTTAAATGCGTGCTGTGCAGTTCGTAGGCGTTATTTAGCTTCGAAATGTGGCGTATTGAGTTGATGTTAGCCAAGAATCTCTTTAACGAGACGAAGAAGCCACTGTTAACAGCTCACCGAGTTGGAACGAGGTCGCATATTCGGGCTACGAGAAGCTGGATTTTCTTTCCGCGATATTGCAGAAATACTTGGCTGGAATTTATCCACTGTGCATGATTGTTGGAAGCAGTAGTCAAGGGATGGTACTACCTCAAGAAGACCAGGTTCCAGGCGGCCACGTGGCACTCCTGAAAGGGATGATCGCCGTATTCGGCGTATGGCTGTGGCGCATCGTACTGCGTCTGTGGCAGAAATTCGAGCTACAGTTGGTACCACAGTGACACAACGAACTGTTAGAAATCGATTACTTCAAGGACAGCTCCAAGCCAGGCGCCCTGTAGCGTGCATTCTACTGACTTGAAACCATTGCCGGTTGCGACGCCATTCGTGTCAAGCCAGAGCTCATTGGTGGGCGGAGTGGAGATCTGTTGTATTTCTTTTTCATCAGAAAACACAACAGATCTCCACTCCGTCCTCCAATGAGCTCTGGCCAGACACCAAGGGCGTCGCAAACGGCAATGGCTTGGATTCAGTGGAATGCACGCTACAGGGCGCCTGGCTCGGAGCTGTCCTTGAAGTAACCAATTTCTAACAGTTCGTTGTGTCACTGTGGTACCAACTGCAGCTCGAATTTCTGCCGCAGACGAAGTACGATGCGCCAAAGTCGTACGCCGATTACGGCGATCTTCCCTCTCAGGAGTGCCACGTGGCCGCCTGGAACCTGGTTTTCTTGAGGTAGTACCATCCCTTGACCACTGCTTCCAACAATCAGGCACAGTGGATAAATTCCTGCCAAGTCTTTCTCCAATATCGCGGAAAGAAAATCCACCTTCTCGTAGCCCGAATATGCGACCTCGTTCCAACTCGGTGAGCTGTTGACAGTGGCTTCTTCGTCTCGTTAAAGACATTCTTGGCTAACATCGACTCAATACGCCACATTTCGAAGCTAAATAACGCCTACGAACTTTACAGCACGTATTTAAAGTAAACCTAATCTGCAAGTTCTGTGTGGCGCTACTAGCGCCACACTTATGCGCGAAGCGCGAAATTTCAATCGATGTCATCTTTCATATGTATAAACACGCCTACCAAATTTTGTTTATCTAACACAAGTCTTTCTTGGTGTTGGGAATTTTTTTTTCCGCCAGTGTATTTACGCATATGAATATAATCCTCAGGACAGGTGATAATTAGTCAATGGTTTGAAGTCGCATTATATCAGTTCAGTTAAATATTTTTGAAATAATGCTTTTATTGCAGTGAAACCAACAGATTAGAGAATGGATATATCATTTCACGGGGATGTGAATGTTGAGGTGCCATTTTAATGAAAATCCCTATTTTAAATCCCCTGTTAATCTATGGGGAAACGTAAAAACTATGTTCTTTACTTAATATTATTATCGAAATACGTTTTAGAGAAAATTTGAAGTCCGATTCTCCTTTTTTTATATATACTTTATCTTAGGGGGTCACTTCACTGAAAATCTTCGGTAGAAAAATCACATGTTTATCTATGGTGAAACTTAAAAGCTCGATTACTTATTACCTAATATGATTATCGAAATACAGTTTTCACCGACAGAAAGTAGGTGCCAGTTGATTTCTAGGTGCTTTTTAAAAAAGTCTCCTTAAAATGTAAGTAATTTTAAGAATAAAAAAATATCAAATGGAAATTAAAAATTTTAAATTAAAATTCGAAATACTTAAAATTTTAGGAGACATCTGATCGTTTAACCATATCTGATGATTATATTAGTGAGTAATTGAATATATTATGAGTAATTGAACTTTTAAGTTTTAGGTTAACATGTGATTTTGCAATCGGGGACTCTTACTGAAACAAGTCCTTACTCGTGAGCGTCAGCTATAATGATTTCATATGAGTTGCTAGAACTGGCAATTTATCAATTTGATCAAGGGCATATTGTA
The DNA here is from genome assembly GCA_963932465.1 of Maratus speciosus. Lineage (NCBI taxonomy): Eukaryota > Metazoa > Arthropoda > Arachnida > Araneae > Salticidae > Maratus > Maratus speciosus. The sequence goes on along the minus strand of OZ010792.1, from coordinate 152,451,346 downwards.
AAACGTTCACATTAGATTTATTTTCTATCCTGACAAGAAGAAAGTATTGGATTCCTGGAAACTTTTGAATTCCGGTTTTCGACGGATTTAAACGTGTTAGGGATCAGAGATCCCCGAAATATATTTTAAAAATATGTATGTCTATGTTTCTGTCAGTCACTCTGCGAGTCTATCTGTAGGTGACACAAATCTTGTGGACGCTCTATCTTAAGATCTAATGCACGGATTTTCAACAAACTTCAGATTCAGTTAGTCCCTGATATAAATGGATGTTGTTCAGTTTTTGGTGTGAATGTCCCAACAGGTGGCACTCCTATGCATATTTTTTTATGTTTTTCGCAATTGCTCTAGCTCAAAAACTAATGCACGGATTTTTTATTAAAATTCAGATTCAGTTAGATGTTGACATTAGTTGTTACTGATAAGGTTTTGGGGTAAATCACCTAACAGGTAGTGTTGCTATAGTGCATTGTTGAAGATCTGCACGATTTTAGCGATTGTCATATCTCAAGCACTAATGCACGGAATTTCATATCTTTAGAATCTTCATGATGAGCGTGGAATGTCATTTAATTTTGGTGATAAAAATTTTTGTAGTAGTAATATGTATGAGATAGAAGAATGTTTTGGGATTGCCACTTCCGACTAGTTTCTATTAACCTTTCGTAATGAGAAGCATTTACAGCGATTTTATCATACTACTATATCTTTAAAATGGATGTAATAACCAATAATAATTTCAACAACACTACTGTGTTCTTAAAATAATGATATTTGGATGTATACCCTATTACAAAAATGAATCATATGATTACGTTAACTAGAAAACACAGCACGTTGTAGATAAACTGAATTTTGTCTACAAACGAATAACAGCTTTCAGTTTTCCATTTTATCTTACGTTATTTTTACCCCTCTAACTGTCGAAAAAATAAAAATTATTGCTATATATACACCAGTTCTATTTCTTTCTCTTAAGCATTCTTTTTGACAAAGTCAAAATTTGAAAATATATTTTAAAATATTTAAAAATAATTATAATAATCGTTTATTTTGGAAAAGACATAAGTCATATTTTTCAACTTTACACCAGACACAAACTAGTATGTTGTGGCCATCACAAAACTTTCTTCTATATAAATCACGTCAATTAAATCATTTAAATAGTAAAAGAAATTATATCAATTTATTCATATAAAAGTATACCTTAATTTGAAGTTTGATGAAAATTCGTGCATTAGTTATTGAGATAGAGCTGTAGGGGAAATTGTAAAAAAATGCAGCATAGCAGCGCCATCTGTTAAGCGATTTGCACCAAAACACAAACAGCACTAATTCATATTAAGGTATACCGGAATCTGAAGTTTGATGAAAATCCGTGTATTAGTTCTGGAGCTAGAGCTACTGTGGAAATCACAAATAATGCAGCACAGCAGCGCCACCTGTTGAGCGATTTATACCAAAAGGAACAAAACATCAATTCATGTCAAGGACTAACTGAATCTGAAGTTTGATAAAAATCCGTGCATTAGTTCTGCACATTGAGCTATTGTGGAAATCGAGAAAAATGCTGCATAGCAGCGCCACCTGTTGAGCGATTTACAGCAAAACATAAACAGCAGTAATTCATATCCAGGTATACCTGAATCTGAAGTTTGTTGAAAACCCAAGCATTAGTTCTTGAGATAGAGCTACTGCGGAAATCACAAAAATGCAGCATAGCAGCGCCACCTGTTGAGCGATTTACACCAAAAGGTGCAAAACGTCAACGCATGTCAAGCGCACTAACAGAATCTGAAGTTTGATGAAAATCCGTGCATTATTTCTTGAGATAGAGCTATTACGAAAATCGTGTAAATGCTTCAAAATGCAGCATAGCAGCGCCATCTGTTGGGCGATTTGCACCAAAACATTACCAGCACTAATTCATATCAAGGATTAATTGAATCTGAAGTTTTATGAAAATCCGTGCATTAGTTCTTGAGATAGAGCTAGTGCATAAATCGCGAAAAATGCAGCATAGCAGCGCCACCTGTTGGGCGATTTACACCAAAAACTAATCAGCACCAATTTATATTAGGGACTATTCGAATATAAATTTTTATTAAATTTCGTGCATTAGTTCTTGAGGTAGAGCGCCTACAAAATTTGTGTCACATACACACAGACAGACAGACAGACTCACAGAGTCACAGACAGACATTTTGTAAAAACAAGTTTTTTGGAATCTCTGAACTCTAAAACGTGTAAATCCGTCGAAAACCGGAAGTCGAAAATTTTTACGAATCCAATACTTTCTTCTTGTAAAGATAGAAGAAAGTAAAAATAATCACGCTTGGAGAATAGATTGTGAAACAATTTCCCGCACATTGAAAATAGTCTCGATAGACATCGCCTTTAAGTAACGCGAAATAGTATGAATCCGTAAACAAATTCAAATCTAGTCGGATGTACCAATCCCAAAACTTTCTTCTATCTCATACATGTTAATACTTCAAAATTCGCTATCACACTACCAAAATTATATGCCAATCTATGCATCTCATGAAGATTCTAAAGATATGAAATTCCGTGCATTAGTTCTTGAGATATGACTATCGCTGAAATCGTCTAAATCCAGCAAAATCCTGCGTAGCAGCACCACCTATTGGATGATTTATACAAAATCCTAATCAGCAACAATTTATGTCAACGTCTGACTGAATCTGAAGTTTGGAGAAAATCCGTGCATTAGTTTTCGAGATAGAGCTATAGCGAAAATCGTAAAAATTCCTGCATAGCAGCGCCACCTATTGGGTGATTAACACCAAAACCTAATTAACAACAGCTTGTGTCAACATACAACTAAATCTGAAGTTAGATGAAAATTCGTCCATTAATTCTATAGCTAGAGCTATTGAGGCAATCGTGAAAAAGGCAGCACAGAAGCACCACCTGTTGGGCGATTTACACCAACACATAATCAGTAGCAAGTCATATCAAGGACTAACTGAATCTGAAGTTTGATGAAAATCCGTGCGTTAGTTCTTAAGATTGGGGAAATCGTGTAAATCCTGCAAAATTCATCATAACAGCACCATCGGTTGGGCGATTTACACCAAAACCTAATCAGCATCAACTCATATCAAGGACTAACTAAATCTGAAGTTTGATCAAAATCCGTGCATTAGTTCGTGAAATAGAGCTATTGCGGAAATCGTGAAAAATACAGCATAGCAGCGCCACCTGTTGAGCGATTTACACCAAAAATTAATCAGCATCAATTTGTATTAGGATCTCACTGAATACAACTTTTTATTAAATTCCGTGCATTAGTTCTTGAGATAGAGCGCCCACAAAATTTGTGTCACATACACACAGACAGACAGACTCACAGAGTCACAGACAGACATTTTGTAAAAACATGTTTTTTGGAATCTCTGACCCCTAAAACGTGTAAATCCGTCGAAAACCGGAATTCGAAAATTTTCATGAATCCAATACTTTCTTCTTGTAAAGATAGAAGAAAGTAAAAATAATCCAGATTATGCGCCATTTCTTAAACAAATGTGTTTTTCTAACGTCCATAACAATGAATGGATCCGAGTTTCAAATGTCCCCTTCTAAACTTAATGCGGCGCCCCTAATAGAATATTATTTTTTTATTAAAACACCGATTTTTTTTTAAACGTGATTTGTGCCCCTTCTAAAATAAGGGATTCAAATGTGGCTTAATGAAAATCTTTCTGAGGACATTCAAAATGTCCTTATATACTTTCGTTGTCATGTGAAAATTTATTGCAAATTTATTACAAAACACAAGATTTCTGATAGAGCCCATTTTAAGTTAAAAAGTATATAACAAATAAATTGTTAAAATTTGCCTTCGATACAATGTATATAAACATAAATGTTTTTTTCTTTCATTATGGTTATTTTAATCCATGTACTTTAAATTCTAGGACACTTAAAGAGGTAAATTATTAGCCTTTTTCTATGACAACAATAAATATTAATATTCAATACTAATATATATTTTACCTTAAAGATAATTCATTTTGCATGTAATATGCATATTTATATTTGCAGATATCGTATAATTATGTATATGTATATGCGCATGTGCATATAATATTTATAAGTATATATTTAGAGGAAGAATGACAGACACTCATTAAATCAGGCACTTTCAACTCAATTATTATGGGCAGTTTTCAAAAGGTGGGCTCTGGATACACATCATAACTTTAAGCTCTTCAATAAATAAATCTAATTATCATTGACTTTAATTTCTGTTACACCGAGGTTTCTGCCCTGAGACAGAAAAAGATATAATCCATTGTAAAAGCTTTGTATAAATATCTTGAAATTTTATTATTTTATGCTAAAGAGGCAAATTTTGGACATTCATAAAGTTAACTGTTCCAATGTACCACCAAGAAAAAAGGTTTAAACTGTTTCCAGGTGGTTCTAATGGTAAACAACGAATGCATTAAGGAAACGGATAATTTTTTGATAATTTCGTTAAGAGATTTAGTGCTTTTTCGAAGATAGAAGGACTTTTCTAGAAAACAAAATCAGTATTTTGCTATGTCCAAAAGTATCGATCGTAACAAAGCTGCCATTTCCACGAAATATACACCAATTAAGTACTTTAAACTCTTTTATCTAACTTTAAAATCATTATAAAAATCTTAAGTATTTGTATATGTTTTTGTAAGATTTTTTTTGCAATAAATGCAATTTTCTCTAATAAGAAACTGGAATGTCAAAATCGCGTAACGATCGAAACACCTATTGTTTTTTTCGGTAAATTTATTGTTAAAGATGATTCGTGTTCTGAAACGTACAAAAAGATATTTATTGTAATGTTTTATCATAAATAATTACCGTATTTTGTATAAAAAAAAAAAAACGTATTTAGTACGTGTAATAATAAAATTTGACTTTAAGCGCGCTCAACTTACGTGTGTACGATCGATACAAAATGGCGACCGCTGCGATCGTTACGAAATTTTGGACATGCTTATTTAAAAATATGATTTAAAGTTAATAATAAAACTTATTTTATTTGCTTCAAAAGTAATTCTTCGGTGATTTTACGCGTTGTTATATATTTTGCAAATACTTTGCATCAAATGTACCCAAAAAGATTATTTATTACACATGTCCAAATCATGGAACGAGATAAGCACTAATAATTTTAATTTGCTAAATACATAAATAAATATATTATAACAGATTCCATTGTTCTAACATACATCTAAAAAAAGGAATGTTGAATTATTGTATTTGAGGCCATTTTTAAAAATTCAAGATTTAAGAATACCCTCTCCTTAAAATTTCATTCTTCATATTTGCTCCACCACCAAAATGCAAGGCAAATAAAACGAAAACTATTAAAGGTACTCATTAGATTCATTCCGTACAAAGGACAGACAAATTTGGTACTATTCAAATAAAAAATAGATCTTGTTTTTGCAGTCTCTGTAAAAACAATCAAGAATGCATTACCAGTGAAGTTGGTGAAAAAAAGATTTTTTCTATAATTGACTCCTCATAGTTGAAAATAGATTGACGTTGGTGAATGGTACATTGTATTTTATGATGAAAATTTATGGACAGGTATTATTGAAAAGATCAGGAACAGATATTTTCTATAATTTTTTTTACTCCTCAGGGGGACATTGATTTTAATAGGTTTCGTTATACATCTAAAAAAGTCAGCAAAATTTTAAAATATGAAGTTATTTTCTTGAAATCGGCATCACCACCTCACCCTGTGACAGCTAGAGGAGGCATTTTTTTATAAAGAAATTATAGATATGTGTGTTAAAAAATGGCAGTGTAACTTGTTTTCCGAGAAAATAAAAAAAATAAATTATATGTTGTATAGTTCTAATATTGTGTAAAGGTTTTTTTTTTTTGTATAATGTGTGATTCCTATAAAATTAAGATATTACTTCTAAAAAAGTAGCAAATTAGATGTAAATTTCCAACTGGGCGAAAAATGTCCGGACCAGGATTCGAACCAGGGATCTCCTGGCTGAAGCCGCCAGTGCTCTCCCATCTGATTTATTTACCAATTAGAATAATTTTGTTAAAATTAATCTAAGTAGTAAATATTTTAATGTCAGAGATTAACATTTGATTTTATTATTATTATTACTGGATAACAAAAATGTAATTATACATATATATGTATACAAATACAATTATAGAGGAAATTTACTACATTCTTAGTCTTAAGAATTTTTGAAATACTAAGCGCAACTTATTTATGGAAAGGTCAAAGCTGTGTAACCTACATGTCAGCCATGTCCAAAATCTGTAACCTACGTGCCAGAAATGTCCCCAAATTTGTAACCTGCAGAACTACTAATTAAATGCTTTAATAATTAATTTTCCAGAATAGTTGATGTGTTTTAATTTTTGTGTATAATTTTGTAGACTTATATACTATACTATTAAAAAAATTGGCCTTAAATCCGAAAATTTTAAAAATTACTTATAGTTAACATTTAATGATACCACCTTTTCATAATCTCCCAAATATATATAATTTCGGATCTTTGTACAATTGTTTACATATTGTTATGTTTACATTCAAAAGCGTGACAGCTTAAGAGTTTCAACTGTTTTCTATTTATAATGTTAAAGCTCATAATCTGACCATGTCCAAAAGTGTCTTTGTACTAAGCCATTCCATCACATCCGAAGAAGACAGGCTACCGCGGTACATGCCACGTGTCTTTTTTATTTATTTATTTATTTATTTATTTATTTTGTTATAGACAGCAAGTTTGACTTGCACACCTTCATTGTTGCATTTTAGCATCACGTGGCTCCAGAGGTCTATACAAAAATAGACGTGGAATGAATCGGGTAGCCTCTCTCTCTCGTTAGCGTCGATAACATCTCACACTCGCGGGGAAAACAAAACATCTATCTGGTCGTTTCTCACTTCATTTCAATTTTCATCTCCACTCTCCAAACGAATCTCTCTCGATCCGAAGTCTGTCCCTTTTGCGCATTCGCGCTGTATCTCTCGTGTATCAGTTCACAAAGGAATGGCAAAAGGAATCAAAGAAGATCAGGACGCTTGGGTCGGTAGTTACTAACAGGCAGGCACGCAGCTGATACAAATGATTAGTGCAGAATAACTGAATGTCTCTATATACATAATGTCCGAATGACTTAATGTAAAATGAGATACTGTGCCATAAACACAAATGAATAAGCAAATGTATAGCACTTTAAAATATCAATAATTAAGTACACTGGCTTCCAAAAGTTAAGGTACAGGGACTTGGAAGCTTTCGATTGCACACGTTTTATCGAACATTTACCAACATTATTGGCGAATTGTTCTTGAACTTCTAGGATGTAAAGAAGATGTTTCATTTTATATTTCTCGGTGAAGATTTATCGGGGGGGTACACTTAGTGGGTTAATAATAAATTTAATAATAAAATAATATTTGCAATCACCTATGTAACAGAAAAGGCTGGAAATGGTTTGTCAGTGTGGTAAATGACTATTTGGGTATGCATTTGTGTAAGCATAGCACACATATTCATGAAGATGTTAACGTTTTTGTGGAAAATTCAAAAGTGCTGTGTTTATAGCATACAGAGTATTCAACCAAATTTAACACAATTTTCCAAAAACCTGACAAAGAACAGTAGCAAAAGTATACTCTAATTAAAACGTGAATATATAATATTTGATAAGATAAGAGCATTTGTATGAAACAATTTTTAACTGCGCATGCGTGGAAGATCCTAAAATTTTTATTATATAATTTGGTAGTCAGCTATTTAGGGCAACTTATATAAAATGTCCAGTCAAATTTCGAGAACATTCTCAAAGATAGGGTCTATATAGTGAGTTGCTTCCTAAAAATAGCTTTATTATAAGGGATTTTCCACAACTTTTCAATCAGCTCACTGTATCTTTCTAAGTTTTTACAACATTTGATTGTACTTTTATATAAGTTGCCCCAAAATACTAACTACGAAATTATGAAATAAGAATTTTAAAATCTTCCACGCATGCGCAGTTAAAAATTACCTCATAAAAATGCCCATATCTGATCAAATATTCTTCATGTTTTAATTGCAGTATACTGTTGATACTATTCTTTGTCAAGTTTTCGGAAAGTTGTGTTAAATTTGGTTGAAAACTCTGTATGCTATAAACAAAAAACTTTTGAATTTTTCACGAAAACGTTAACATCTACACGAATATCAGTGCTATGTTTACACAAATACATACAAACGTTGAACAGAACCCAAATAGTCATTTACCACAGTGATAAACCATTTCAAGCCTTTTTTGTTACATAGGTGATTGCAACTATTATTTTATTATTGAATTTATTATTAGCCCCCTAATTGTACCCCCCGATAAATCTTCACCGATAAATATAAAATTAAACATGTTCTTTCCATCCTAGAATTTCAAGAACAATTTGCCGATAATTTTGGTAGATGTTCAACAAAACGTGTGCAATCGAAAGCATCTTGTCCCTGTACCTTAACTTTTGGTGGCCAGTGTATGTTATTATTTTATTTTATTTCTTCATTCTAATTTAAAATTCTAAGAATTTCGCTTAATTAAATTCAAAGTCTTTCAGACGCGATTCAACTTTGGAGTCTATATGAATTAATTCCAATCTTTTCAATATGATTTTTAATCTTATTTAAAGATTAATGATTTTCGAATCACACTTTCAGCAATTATAAATACTAAAACATTTTCTAATCTTTAAATACAACGTGCCTATATATATCTATGCATAATGGCACTATTTTAAACGAAATGGAACCGTTTGGATTAAGCTTTATTTCAACTTGCTTTTATTTTGATTACTTTTAGAAAAGAAAAAAAAAAAAAAACATATCAACATACTTTTATTTATTCTGTATAAAACTTAAAAAAGCGTTACATATATTTTATTTTGATTTAAATTTTTAAAAACTTACCATATTGGTATATGTGACATACTTCTTATTTATTATTTTACAAAGTGGAAGACACAATAATACTTGAAAATGTTTTTAAAAAAAAGTTTGTATACCTCTAGGCAAAGTTTCAATCCCTCAACAAACATCTAATAAAGATTGCATCCATACTTGGAATCGTAATAACGATGCAATGTATTACAGTATAATAGTTATGTAACCTATTGCATCTCATACATGTTGAAATCATTAGAAAATAAGTGTCGTCGGCACAAATATCACAACATTTGAACTGGACTTTCCATTTTTCAGCTTCTTGCTTGTGTATAAAAATAAATTTGGAAATAGTTAACATTAAGTACTAATACTGGACTTTTTGACATCCTAAAACGTATTAATTTATAAAAAAGATAAAAAGAAAATTCAAAATTAGTTGCGCCCTATCACCCCATAAATATGGTGTATGTGTTTAATTTAAAAATCGTATCGAAATAATTGAAAAATATTTCGATTTACATGGGGTACGGGAAGTTTAGATTTTTGAAGCTATGCAAAGCCAAAAAAAGATTATCCTGAAAAAAAAAAAAAAAAAAAAAAAAAAAGATATTTTAAAGAAAGACTTTCATCTCATATATATTTAAATTTTTTGGTATATCATACCATACCCGTAGTCATTACAAACCTTAAAAAATACATGAATATATCACAGAAAAAAAAGAAAACCTTATTTTCGATATTTATTCAAACTTCAGTGTATTTAAGAAATATACAGTGTGGTCATAAAAAAAAAAAAAAAAAAAAAAAAAAAAAAAAAAAAAAAAACTTTGCCGATATGTGGAACTCTAGCGGCCGGTCCGTTCAACCGATAGAGATAAGATTTCAAATATAGTTATTCAGAGGTATGAGCTCGGGATTCTGTGAACGGCAACAAATTGGCGCTCACGGTTACTGTTATAAGTACAGAAACTAGAAATTTTCGAATGGCAGCGCCCATTTTTTTTCCTCGCAAAATATCCAGCACATGCGAAAAACCTAAATAGCGCTGGAACGGCAAGAATCCGTCTTCTACACTGACTATCTTGCGAACGACGTTCTGTGATTGGTGTCTTACCTCTGTCATATGCAAATTTCTTCCGTTCCGTCGTGTTTTTTTGGCCGTTCGCAGAGCTGTTTTTTTGTGCGTGCATAGCGCGTCCGTTTATTGCGATACACGTACCGTTCCAGCGCTATTTAGGAATTTCGCATGCGCTGAGCATTTTGTGACGAATAAAAATGGACGTTGCCATTCAAAAATTTCGAGTTTCTGTACCTATAACCGTAACCGTGAGTGCCAATTTGATGCCGTTCACAGAATCCTGAGCTGATACCTCTGAATAACTATATTTGAAATCTCATCTCGATCTGTTAAACGGGCCGGCTGCTAGAGTTCCATGTATCTCCAAAGTTTTTTTATGACCACCCTATATATATATTTTAAATATACATATTAAAGATACGTTTGGTTTATATATTAATACGTTGAGTGTCACGGTGACTGTCAATGAAGCTGAAAATTTTGCAATGTTTTAAGTAATTTTTAAGAAAGTGTAATCCTGGAACAAATAAAAAGTAAGTAAATTTTAAATAAATTTTCCGTAATTACTTAAAACACTATATATATATATTTTTAGTTTTATATCATATTTTCGACCGTCAGTGATCGGTGAAAGGCGCGTTCTAAACGGAACGTTCAATGCCAGTCACCGGTGGCTGTCGTGGCGCTTAAAATGTTAAAGACTTAGATCTGTCAAAATTTTATTTTTGTCATAAACTTTTGCATTGAAAAGAAAATCTCTTGTGTGAAAGAGTAAATGTGTTAAACGTAAGCGTGAATGTATATTTTGGTGAATACCAAATTGACATGTTGGATGTAATATTTTCGTGCTACAGTCATTTTATTTTTTTTTTCCTATATTATATTTAATTTTCCAGAAACGAAATTTCTCTCAGTTATACGACATTTATTTTTTTTTTTTACAGTACAATGATAAAAAAAAAAAAAAAAAAAATCCCCTTGATTACCAACTGTAAAGTTATGGAATAATTCTATAGTGTGCAATGACGAATATTGATTATGAAATTGGTGAGCAATATTAAAAATCTATAAACATTGAGTAAAATATGTACAAAGCCTTAATCTATTAATCTGTTTCATATTTGTATAAACTTAATCAGTACATACTTAATTGTATGTGTGCTTGTTTCCAATAATAATGCCACTACAATTCAAAATTGTACGTATGCGAATTCACACGCGATGTCCTTATAAATGTTATCTCTTATTTATTTTTGTATGTATAATTTTATTTTTATATATAAATCTAAGTAAGGCAGTTCAATTTTGATTGTAAATACTTATTATACAGGGTGGTTCAGATATATGTTTGAAAAATGTAAAGGCAGGTAGAGGGGACCTAAATGGTCAGATTTCGTATAGGAATGTTGGAGCAGAAATGCAGCATTGAGGCAGTAGAGGGCGCTTATATGTTTGATGGATGAAAGCGCTTTGCTAGCTTGAATCGTAATTCCCTCATAGATTTTGAGCAACATGCATCGTTACACCAATGCAGAGCTTGCCGACATGCATTTTATGTATGGGGCTAATCAAGGGAATGGTTCACACCCAACGCACGTCCAAAAGCTTTTGTGCATGTCGAAGGACTATCCTCTACTGTGAGTGATACTGCTTCTTCCACTACAGTAATAATGCGATATCTTACCCTTATCACGCCTGGGAGCATAAAAGGATCCACTCTAGCCCAACTCCAAAGAAGACGCTCAAATGTTCGATGATCCGGCAAAACCCAACAAGTGATTAGTTCAATCTAAATCCTTTGTGCAGCAATGATTTCCCTGCAGAAAATCATTTCCCTGCTCAATCCCATACATGAAATGTGTGACGGCAAGTTTCTCATCGCTGTAATAATCCATGTTGCTCAAACTCCACACGAGAAACGATGATTCAAGCCAACGACGAGCTTTCATCCGATACATTCAACAGTGCGCTCTACTGCCTCAACACTGCATTTCCGCACCCACATTCCTATACGAAATGTTCTTACTTAAGTCCCGTCTACCTCACTTTACATTTTTGACATATAGATCTGAACCTTCCTGTATAATGTTTACCAGTACTAAGAAATCATTAACATTTAATATTATTACATTTTTTGTGACTATATTTATTTGGCCATAAATATACTAAATTATGAAAACCTTTGGTATGCATTAAAAACAGATATTTAGACATTCTTCACTAATCGAGAACGTTTTAGAAATCTCTAATAAATTAAAATATAATTCGTATGGGGATTTTTTAATACAAAATATATCATTTTCCTTATTTAATTTATATTGTTTTTTCGATTTAAATTTTATTATATTATTGAAAAAATCAAAGCTAATTCTTGTGTTCGTAAACAATGATTAAAATACACGGCTCAGTAGAAATAATGTAACATTTTTTATCTTATTTCAATTGTATTCCTTCTCAAAACATTTTTTTCAAATCATTAATCTTATTTAGAAACTTTAAAGTATTCCCAAGTAAATTTTCACCCTTTTATTTCCCTCATATTTTATTTTCTCTCGATTAAATGAGTTCCGAAGCGTTACATTGGTATTCTACAGGGATATAAGCTGGAAGTATTCCATTCGAATCGAAAAGTAAAATATTTAGAGTATAAAAATGATGTTTTGAGTTAGTCGTCATAGAATTTTGAAAAGGAAGTTTTGCTTTTCAAAGTGAATATATTAAAGCCTTCAGGAAACGTTAGCCTATTAAATAATCACTATATGTATAATGGACATGTCATTTCTCGAATGTAGATGCTAAATAACGCAAAACATATTTAATTCTTATACTTTATGAAGTCATAAGACTAAACACCGATTTATGCCTGTAATTTTTGAAATCGCATAACTGAATAATAATGTAGCTAAAAAACAGACATTTTTTTAACCAAGAGTTTTTACATGATGTTTGTAACGTCTTAGAAAAAGAAATAAAAAAGAAAAGTGCTCAGTTAAACTGATAGCATTGAGCTCACAGGCTATTCACACTAATTGTAAATTATACTAGTATTTATGTCAATTATTCATAAAATATAACTCATTCTTTTTGAGCAAAACGAAAAACAAATCAGGGAAGAGCTTTATAAGAATAAACCGGTAAATAACATTTGAGGCAAATCGGATAATTCTGCATGAAAAATGAGTTTAATTAAGGGGAATTTAGGGGGATTTAGCTCCCTCCTCCCTTTATACTCAACCAGTGAACTTCTAAATATTCCCCTAATTACTTGATATATCAAATTTGAAACAAATTCGATAATTCTCTATGAAAAATCCATTTATCTAAATTAAAGCGATTCAGCTCTCCGCCCCCTCTTTATACTCAACCAATGAATCGCTGAATCTAATCAGGGAAGCGCCTTTTCCGAATTAATTTATACACCAAATTTGAAGCAAATTGGATAATTCTGCATGACAAATCAATTTAGCTAAATTAAGAGGGGGATTAAACCCTTCCTCCCTTTTATACTTAACCAATAAAACCTCAAAACTTGTCAGGGAAGCTCCTTGTCAGAATGAATCTAGTTATAGTTTGAAGCAAATCGGATATTTCTAACAAGATTTAGATAGTTTCTTACATACATACGTACATACATACGTACGTACGTGCATACATACGTACGTACGTGCATACATACGTACGTACGTACATACAGATATTGAAGCACAGTAGCTCTTAGGCTTTGATAGCCTGTGTGCTAAAAAAACGAAGTCATAGTTTGTTTGGTATTCCGTCTTCTAACGAATGTGACCGCAATTTTCGTATAGAAAACGTCTACTCATTAAATTATATACCGATGCGTGAGTTCCAAAATACAACACCAACTTTTGAAGGCATTATTGAGTTTATTGGGAAAATAAAACATTTAAAAAAAGTATAGTTTGCATAGTTTTTGATAAATCTACATTTTGTTTTATTTATCAAGAATTTTATTTGACCCAAATTAAATCAGTTTCAAATGGTTACAATAATATTCTGTAGAGAAATAAAGTAGTATTTCTATCATTTATAGTCGATAAATGATATGTTTACTTAAAAAAAAAATAAAAAATAAAAAATAAAAGTTTTCGACAGCGCCATAATAGAATTTCGCAAGTTTAACCTTTGTTAGTCAACAACTCCGATTTAAATAAAATATTTTCTCAGGTGTTAAAATATTTTAAGCATGTAAAAAATAATTTTAAAATTTGAACATAAAAATAAAAGATTATTGAACGAAAGCTACTTTTTCACATGTGCAATAAACAGAAAATTACATGCTTCTGATAAACATTGTCAATCTTCTAATACAATATTGCACAGACCACGAATTTATCTTTGTAAAATAATCTATTTTTGGACGTCTGCAGCCTTTTAATGAAAAGCAAAATTACGAAGTGAACTAACGTGGTGAAACTCTTCAAAAGATAAATATAACTTTGGTATGAAAAATTAACTCGCAAGGGAATCACTTTTGGTGCTGCTCGCACCTAGCATCAAGACCTGCTGCATTTTGTAGCGCGATAGATTAAAGTTACAGAAACGACAAAATTTCTCTGTTAGTATAATTTTTATATACTTTTTTATACTTTTAATCTTTTGTTATTACATTTTTATTTGTTAATTTCACGCCAGAAGTGAATAAGGTCGCCAAATTTGGCACCACAATTTTTCCGCCTTATTTATCCCGGAGTAAGTGTACAATACATATTAGAATTATAACAGATTGAAATTTGTTTGATAATTAATAACATAAGAAACAAAAATTAGGTTTTTTTTTCTATGCAAACGATAAATAAATATATATATAGTAAATATATTTCTATAAAAGCTTTCAAGATCATTGAATTTTTTTTTTTTTTTTTTTTTTTTGTGTGAAATACAAAATAAGCAAATTATTTTCTTTTGAAATCAAATGGAATAAAGTTTCGAATGTTCAAAATGAAATGTTGCTGTATTAAATGGTCCTTTGTTAAAAGTATTCAGAAAGAAAATTAATATTTTTACACAATTTATAAAAAAATACTGTGGCTATTAGGTCAGACATTTCAATTTCTACTGAAGTCCAAATCACTCCTCCCACAAGACAAACAGCTATGATACTTGGATAGAGTTACCGGAAAGCTCTACTTTCGAAAAATTCCTCAAACTTTTTCCCCGCCAAAAATGTGAATATAATCTTGGAATTTTTCGAAAGCAAATTCGTTGGTTTTTGAAGTAATTTTTAAACATTTTTTCAACATTTTATTCTTATTATTAACTAATTTTTATTTTTAAATGTTTTTCCTTCAAAAACTTCAATGCTAATAATTCGATAAGTGGTCACGAAACTTGCATTTTCAGACATTTATGCTATTGCAAAATCAATAGATGTTATTTTAACAGAAAAAAAATATTGATTCTCAAACTACGTAATATAGGGCTTTAAAATGCACCAGGTCTCAATGCTGGGGCCCAGCAGCACCAAAAGTGGTTCCCTTGTCAGTATCGCCGTTTGAGATTTTTTGTTAACTGATGTGTTCGAAGATAGCAGCAATAAACAAATTCTTCATTTAAAGCCCACTGTAATATTGACTTTTTTGTATGTTGCAGATATGAAACACTTTTACACAAAGGGTTAAATTTTATTTTCAACTATTACTTTTGAAAGTCATAAGAAAATAATTTTAGACGACTAATTTGTATTTCTTAAAATAAATGCCTTTATTTACCAGAAATATGTTTTTTTAAACAGTGTGATCTATTCTAAATGTTTTTATCTCATAAAAACATCAGAATTTGAAACAACTTCTACAAATTTTCAAAATTTCGACCTGCAAACAAATTTAGGAATCTTATATTTTAGGATATTTATAATTTTGCTTCAATTAAAAAATTAATAACGTTATAATAACGTAAATTTAAGGTATACAATACTAAATTTAAAGAACGCCCAAACTTCGAGATTAAGTACTTAAATAAACATGCATCAAAAATTTTCTTGTCATTTATCCTGTGAGCACGCGCGTAGGGTAGGTCATACCAGGAGCTGCAATCATCCTTTTTTATGTGCGTTCGTAATTATATAAATACGTAGTCCTATAGTCGTCTTTCGTTCTGGGTTTTTTTTATGAAATTTGAAAACTGAAATGAGTAACGAATGTAGAAAAAAAATATGTAAGGATTTTAAAATAACGAAATTGCTTACTATTAGTGTATTAAATAATCTCATTGGATACAGACATTATTATTAAAATCACTACGTGTAACGTTATGGGAATTATACATTTCAAACCGAAGGTGATGAATTAAAATTACTAAAATCAATCGTAATTTTTCGTGCAATATTATTACAACTTTATGCATAATGAGACATAAACTAGTAAATCTGCAGATCAGGAGCCTCAACGTCAGCTCTACAATTCATTGTGTTTAGCACCCTTTGAGTAATATTAATCTTTCTACAAAAAACGAAATTTAAAGTTTTGAAATTACATAAACATTTATAAAACGAAAAAATATTTCGAAGGTTTCTGACATTAGAAACGTTAAATTAAACCCCTTGTTATGTAATGGTATTCTGAAAATCACATGAGCTACTTATTCTGGTAATTTTTAGATAATAAAGTAGATTTCTTCAGGGGGGATCTGCCCCCTGAACCCCTTCGTAGTGTAATTTAATTTACATTTGTAATTATCAATTAATTGTGTTAATGTCCTTTAGTAAATTCTACCAATAGACGGAAACGTACATGAATTCTTTTCTACAGCCCTGTATATTACGTGAAGATTTTTACGCGCCGTCTATAACATTTAAATTTAATGCAGACAAAAAACCCTCTTAAAACTGCTCATATCACATTTCCGGGGATTAGTATGCATAGTGTGCACCATATATCCAGTTTCTGCGAAGTCCTGTATATGGTGCTATTTAAATTCTGCAAACATTTGTTAGTATACTAAATGTAATTGGGCTGGGAAATACATAACTCAAAAAAAAAAAAAAAAAAAAAAAATCCCACTGAAGCATTTCGCGCTCATTTTCATTTATACTTACGAATTCATTTGTGTATCCCTGTACATGGTCTATACAATATTTAAGCACTACTTATTAAGCACAAATTTACTTAACGTTAAAACGCACACCATAATCGAAAATGCTCTTCAGCAATCATCCCTAATAGACCAGAACTGTATCCGAAATTTTTTATGAGACCCTATAAATGAACGATAAATACGATTACAAATCATATTCAAGCTTCTTGTAGTCAACCACAGTAATGTAATTTAATTTCATAATGTTTGAATTAGTGCAACACAATTAACGCACTGACGACAGGCAATTTAATTAAATCTGGGTTTAAAAACAGTAGAAGCTCCTCCCTCTTCTGAAAGTGTCTCGGAAATTGGTTTCTGAGATATGCTTTTCATGTTTATGCAGCAGTAAATATCTTTCAATGTACGGATGTAATATATAATGTCTTACAATCTATAAAAAATATGGACAACACAATATAAATGTCTTTTCTGTAAGGTAGAAGTCACTCCCTTAGTCAATGATGTATTCTGAATAAAAACGAGAATTCTCGTTTCCCGTCGCTAATGTGTTAAAATAAGCTGTGAAGAGTTTTTTCCGCCGTAGACCACTTTTTAATTGACCACTTTTGTGTGACCCTGAAAAAAAACATATGCTTTGCACCCCATATACTACAAAAATGTTTCAAAAATACATATCAATTTTATTATTTTGTAACAGAGTAACACCATTAAAAAACGCCACAAAAGGATTTTCTTCAAAGATTGTAATATTATGAATACTTTTGAGTTCCCTGTACGCATGCTGTAAGTGCTACACATAACATATTTTATAGTAACCAGGTTCTAGTGCACCTTAATAAAGTATATAAATTTCATTACGTTTAAAATTGTGTAACATTATTAAAATACACCGCAGACGATTTTTCCCAAACACTATAATGTAACGGAATAGTTTTGAGTGCCCCTGTAATTAAGCTATGAATGATACACTCTTCATTTTTAATACCAAACATACTTTGGCAAAACTCGATAACGTATATCAATTACATGTAATCCCGACTATATTTACGCGAGTTAGAGCACGTAGAGAAACACGGCAGGCGACAGATAGAAAAACTGAAGTCATAAATACTTCTCATCCATGTTGGAAAGTGTTAAAAAGGATTTACATGCCTTTAACTGTACTTTTTTTTCAGCATGGTTAAACATTAGTTTAAACTTCCTAATCCATGCGATAGCAATAACATATTAAAAGCCCCCCAAAATAGGCATATCTGGAGATCTATAAATCTACTGGAAAATAATTCATTATCGTGTCCACTGTTAATTGCATAAATTGCATCGATTTGGCGCGATAAAATATTTTTTGTGATAGCCTTTTAATAGTACCTGCAACAAAATTAACGTAATTTACTAACTTCATTCATATTTGACGCAATGATAGGCTACGAATAACAGTCGCTAGGCAACGAAGAAAAGGAAAAAAAAAGAAATATGTATCATGTAAAACAAGAAAATTAATTTTAAAAATCTTTATATTATTGGAATACATGTATAAATGTCCTCAAAACATTATACACGTAAATAAAAAAAATCTGATAGAAATATTGATAAAACTTCAATATAATAGGAATAATTTAAAACCCTTATTTGGAATTTTAGTATCCATAATTTGACATTTAAATCCATTAATGAAACGTGCCATTCTCTTTCAACTAATCGAAATTTGAAAATCGTCTGACTTGCCGTAGAAAAGCATTATAAAGAAAAATAAAATCTTTCATATTTTCCGAACGAATGAACGAAATTTAACCAAAAACTATACAGCTACGTCCGGGTATCTCACGAATATGCCCAATTAATTTCAAGCTGATCGGATGCTTTTTGCGGCAGTTATCGCGGAACAGACAGACAGACAGACAGACAGACAGACGGACAGACAGACAAACGGAAATCAAAACTTTTCGTGTCTCCACAGTAAGCCTTCACTGACGTTTCGGCAATTAATGTTGGTTCTTATTAACATTAATTTAAAATGATTTGTTAAAGATTATATATACACTATATGGCCATTAATGACCGGCAACTTTCAATTTTAGACATTTTGTCGAATATTTAGAAATATACTTGACAGATTCTTCTGAAATTTAAGGATAAAAAAGAACAGGTATGACCTCATATTTAACAATGTTGATTTGATAAGGGGGACAGTTAGGGGGCCAAAAAAAAAACTCAAGAAAAAAATAATACTTGGGATTATCCTGTAAAATAAAATGCACTAACTGATCTATCGCTGCAGAATATAAATAAACAGACATTGCATAATATGTGTATTCATTTGTGTAAGAATAGCACGTACAATAATGGAGATATATCGATTTATTTAAAAAAAATTAGAAAATTATTGCATGTTTTTTGCATATAACATGCTGGGTTTTAAACGAAATTTAACGGCGGTTTCAGAAAAA
Source organism: Maratus speciosus (assembly GCA_963932465.1). Lineage (NCBI taxonomy): Eukaryota > Metazoa > Arthropoda > Arachnida > Araneae > Salticidae > Maratus > Maratus speciosus. The sequence goes on along the minus strand of OZ010792.1, from coordinate 152,431,823 downwards.
TTGACAAAATATAGCATAAACAATGTAGTGGAATATAAATATAATATAATAGGATATCTGGATAAATGTAATAGGATATAGGATTGGAATTTAAATATAATAAATATTTTAGGAAATATGGGAAGTTGTATGAAATAATTTGTATCCGCAGATGCGTGAACGATAACAAAAATCATTTTACATAATTTAATAGTCAACTCTATGGAGCAACTTATTAAAAAAATCCCGTCAAATATCGTAAAAATTCAAAAAGATATCGGCGTTAAAAGGAACAAATATTTAGTTGTTCTCTTAAAGCAGCTGAATTATATGGGATTTTCCACAAATTGTCATTATTTATTAACTGACTTTAAAAAAAAAAAAAAAGGGTTAGTATTTAGTGACTATCAACGAATAGATTTATAAAAATGCTTCGATTTTTATACTTCTTTTTATCCTGGTATGGGCTCGTTCTGGTGGTTATCCAAAAAGAACTAAAGCATCAATAAACAAGTTGGAAATTGCTCGTCAAACGTGGCAAATGAGGTGCGTTCGTACTATAACTAGTTTTATAATTATTTTTTGCACCCCATATTGTACTGAATGTATATTTTTTTGCGCTTCATAAGTGCATAGTCTGTAACATCATTAAAATGCACTTACAATAATTTTTTCGCCATTCCCCGTAATGTAACGGAAAAATTTTGACTGTCCCTGTAATTAAACTATAAATTCGATTTTCATAAAATTTGAAATGGCTCGACAAAATTTTGCAGCAATTATATATTTAAAATTTCAGACCATTCGGAAGGCTGTAAAATCATTAAAATGCATTTGCAATAATTTTTTCCCCATTCCCCGTAATGTAACGGAAAACTTTTGGGTGTCCCTGTAATTAAACTATACATCCGATTTTCATAAAATTGGAAATGGCTCAACAAAATTTTGCAGCAATTATATATTAAAAATTTCAGACCATTCGGAAGGCTGTAAAATCATTAAAATGCATTTGCTATAATTTTTTCCCATTGGCCGTAATGTAACGGAAAACTTTTGGGTGTCCCTGTAATTAAACTATACATCCGATTTTCATAAAATTGGAAATGGCTCGACAAAATTTTGCAGCAATTATATATTAAAAATTTCAGACCATTCGGAAGTCTGTAACATCATTAAAATTCACTTGCAATAATTTTTCCCATTGGCCGTAATGTAAAGAAAAACTTTTGACTGTCCCTGTAATTAAACTATACATCCGATTTTCATAAAATTGGAAATGGCTCGACAAAATTTTGCAACAATTATATATTAAAAATTTCAGATCATTCGGTCGGGTAGTTTTTGCTCTGTTATATGCGGACGGACAGACAGACGGACGGACAGACGGACGGACAGACGGACGGACAGACAGACGGACTGAACGACGACTATAGGTGCTACGTATTTATATAATTACGAACGCACCTAAAAAGGAAAATTAAAAAGAATTTAAAATTAAAATTGACAACTTGTGGATAATTCCTTATCTTTCAGCTAGTTTTTGCGAGTAACTAAAAATTAGCACATTTTAACGCCGATATCTTTCTGAATTTTTACGATATTTTACTGGATTTTTTTAATGTTGCTCCATAGAGTTGTCTGTTAAATTATGTAAAACGATCCTTGTTATCGTTCGCGCATGCGCATATACAAATTATTTCACACAACTGCTCATATTTCCTAAAATATTTAATATAATTTTATTCCATTTGCACTATATTGTGTCTACTACATTTTGTTGATTATTCTGAAAGTGGCGTTAAATGTGGTTGAAAAACCTGCATGTTATAAGCAAAAAACCTGCAAGATTTTTTTTTTTTTTTTTTTTTTTTTAAATCGCTATATCTCTATTAATATACGTGCTATTCTTACACAAATGAATACACATATTGCACAATGTCTGTTTATTTGTATTCTGTAGCGATAGATCATTTCGTGCATTTTATTTACAGGGTGATCCGAAGTATTATTATTTTCTTCTTTTTTTTGGCCCCCTAATTGCCCCTATTGTCAAATCGACATTGATAAATATAAGGTCATACCTGTTCTTTTAAATCCTGAAATTCCAGAAGGATCTGACAAATATATTTCTAAATATTCGACAAAATGTCTAAAATTGAAAGTTGCCGGTCATTAATAGCAATATAGTGTATATGACTTGTAATTTTAAGGGATTCCGGTTAGTTAATACTTTGTGCTATTGATACGCATTACTAACTTTAAAAAAAAAGAAGAGCTAAAAGACACCGACAGTTTAATAACATGAACAATTTTATGTCCTTAAGAAATGTTTTAAATACATAGGTGTCATTTTTTTTTCTTTTTTTATATACCAGTTTATTAGATATTACAGAAATAAAATATTAGAAATTCAACAAATTGTCAATTTATAAATACCTCATTTTCTAAATGCAGGAAAACTTTTACGTTAAGTGTCTTAACCCTTTGAGCTTCGGGTTATTAAAATTTTAAAAATAGGCTAGAAAAACACTTAAAATGTGATTAGGGGACTGTCTGAAATTGAACTATGTGATTAAATTTTTTTTTAAATCCCCCCTTTAGGCTGGGGGACGTGGGAAGTTTTTCCACCATCAGAGATCTAGGGCATTCATTTCAACACGCAAATACAAGAAATGACACCGCAAAGTTATTCTAAAATTACTATAATTGTTAAAATTTCAACATATTTTAAGCAGTTACATTGTTTATACAAATTCTAAGACTATTAAAATATTTAAAAAAATTATTAAATGAGAAAATTTTAAATTTTAAAATCATAATATAAAAACAAACTAAACAAAAAATAAGTCAAATTTATAGAAGAAACAGATGTTAAAAATATTTAATTTTTGTTTAGAAATATTTAAAACATAATAAACTCGTCAATCTGCTGAATTAAACACAAATTTAGATTCCTTGGAATTAAATTATAAGCATCTAAATTTGGGTTCTGAAACACTATGTAGTATGTAATTTGCAGTGCTGCCATCTAGTGAAAAATCACATTTTTCAAGTCCTTAGAGCTCTGGTGGTAGAATATTCTACCTTTACTTATTTCTATCCCCTGTAATTATTTAAATTTTCAGTTTCGTAATTTGCAAGTAATTATTATTAATTGTTTGATGTGTCCAAGAGAAAAAAAAAGTTATCTCCTTTGAAAAATATTTCTTTATAATGCTTGGAAAATACAAAATTTCTAAACCTTCCAAATTGGAGTATTTTTATGATTGCATTAAAAACCTACTAAATGTTTGCAGAGAGTAGTGCTGTCATGTAGGTTTGCAGAAGACAAGTAAAATCTACAAAACCCAATTTTTGCTTTTAAAATTGAGAAATTTTGAAGGAAATTAAAAGATTTTGATTTTATGTGGGTGAAAATTCACCCGGCAGAGCTCAAAGTGTTAAGTTAAATAGTTGGAGGAAAAAACGGCAGTTACATATTTTTCGGTATTGCTACTTCTACTTTCAACTACCCTAATAATTATAGACTCTCCCATTTCAAATGAAGTGACGTATTTGAATGGAATAGCAATTAATAATAAACATATTCTAACACGATGGCCGCGTAGATAGAACTGTGATTCTCGAAATCAGGAACTTTAAAAGGAGATTTCAAAAAACATTTCTATTTTCATTTTCCTTTGTATATATATAAAAAATATACTATTTTTTTTATTTAATTTAACTTACATAAATCTATGAGCTTATCGAACGTTTGAATAAAACTAAATAAGTAAAAAATTGCGTTAAGCACAATTTCACAATGTATATCTTTGACTTTAAAATTGATATTATACCAAACTTTAAAAAATAAATGGAATTTTACTTCATTGCGGCTCTCCTCACAAGAACCACTGTTGTCTCATCTATTTCACGTTTTCACTCGAAAAATATAGCTTTTCTGGATATATATGGTGCCCCTTATACCGTTATATTATTAGCATATGCTTTCCGTTTTACCTTGTCTTTTCTTAATAAGGAAATTTACTTAAATGCCAAGTACAAAACATGTATCTATTGCACAATTCAGAAAATATCGCACATAAGAAAGGTGCAATAAATTATTTATCAGCTTTGAATAATATGAAAATTTGAAATTTCATGTTTGGAGGCCTTAATTTGAGTGTATTGAGGTTCCTGGTCATTAGTCTGTTTGTAATGATGTTTCAGTGGGGGGGGGGGTCTCTAATGTGATAATCAAAGACGAGTGGAAGTGTGTCTGTGTGTGTGTATTTGTTTATTAAATATTTAACATGACTCATTTGTTTATTATAATAGCAATATTGCAAACTGTCATAGTGGCATTGTTATATATCATAATGTAAATATCATAATCATTTTATTCAAAATGTTTTATTAACATTTTATTAAAACTAACTGTAAAACAAAGCAGATGTATCAATGTACGAAATAAACTCTACTGCAATTTTTTAAACTTCTAAGCATTGCAGATTTTCAATTTTTATACCGTCGTATTGGAAATAAAAAGTATTTCCTCAGTGGCTCCAGTGGCCATTTAAGTATTTCTGGGTATAATGAATTTTGCCAGCTTTCTAGTGTTTAGAATTACTTATTATTAACACATAGTTAAAAGTAAATAAACAATTTTTAATTTACTACGAAACAACATACTAGTAAATAAAAAGGTTATGTATGCGGTTATTAAGGTAACCAGTTGGAACCGGACGAAATTTCGAACTAAAATGTTTAGAAAGAAACTGTTGGATAAAATTTAAAAGAAACCTGCAAAAATAATTATAATAAAAAATTCATCTTACATTGGTTGTCTAACTATTAAAACAAATAATATTTTAAACCTAAAATTACCAAAATGTTATTTCCACAAACATCAACTGCTTAAATTATTGAAAAATTAAACTGTATTAGAATATGTAATCAAGATGAATAATTAGGATCAAGCTATCGATTGAGGCTCTTACGCTTGTTTTTACGGGATGAAAAATCAGTAAAGAGGGATTTTGCTTTGTCACATCATAAATTTTCCACCATAAAATCTAAACTATACTTTATTTTCACATTCTCAAAATTTACATACGCACCACTTAAGTTCTCAATTTAAAAGTATTTTAACGCGCAATAGATTATTAATGAATGTATTTCCAAATTTAAAGTCACGTTTGTCCGATACAACTTTGCATGTGAACATTCTCACAAACTTTAAGTTCTAATCTCAGTACCCGCGAATAAAAAATTCAGATATTTGCCTCTATCATAGTATTGGCTATTTAGTATTCGTCAAATATTTAGATTTATCATAGAAAATGATCGTTTTGTTTTAAATATGACATCATTTTTACTCACTGAATCATTTTGCCTAGCGTCTCAAACTCAGTATGAGCGTAATGTAAAACTATTGAAATATAACTGATTTATGAAGAAGAATGCGTGTATTTGGTTAATGGCTGACGTCATTTTATGTTCAAAAATTATAAAAAAGTTACTTTTATTTGTAATGTGAAAATGGCATCAATAAGGATATAATCAATAAAAATAAATAAACCATTCCCCGTTACTTTTAATATAAATGGTGTACTTCAGTTGCCATAATTACAAAATTGGTACTAAGAACTACAAAAAAATTAATATCTCAAAAATAAATTGAGATAAATCTTTCAAATAAAATGCATTTAAAAGTACATTTTTTACCCTATATAACTGTGTAAAAATTGAAACTGTGCTATTTTTAGAAGTTTAAAAATTTGCAGCAACGGAAATTGCAAAACCGAAATTTCATTCAAATTTCAAAGTGTTGCCATTCGCAGAATGACGTATGCGTTACGCACAGATATGTTTGTCCTTTATAATATAGATATGAGGTTATTGAGGTTAATATATTTTAAGGTCATATATGAGGCGCATGATTATGGAAAATGAACCGATGCGAGTACTTTTACTATCGATATTTAATTATTTGTTACTAAATAGAAATAATTAATAGTTTCATGGGCTATTGGATGCCGTTAATAGAGATATAAGTAAAAGAGAAACAAAATAGAACTATCAAAAAAGAAAAAAAAAAACAATTAAACACACAAAAATTTTCAAATATTTTCCAACAATTTTAGATTACTAGCTGACCAACCCGGCGTTGCCCGGGCCCGTAATAATATTCTTAATTGAATCTGAATTTTTTATCGCATGTCCACACAGATGGGGGGGTAGCGGGAGACGGCGCAAATTATCAGAGCCCGACTCTTGTTCAGTTCTAAAATTGTGTAGAGTCACAGGTTAAGTTTTTAAAATTTTTATATGTCTCAAACTTTAAAATTTTCAAATCGAGTAAAGCCTGTTTATAGTGGAATGCTGCAATAAACGAAAAAAAAGTTCTAGTTCCCTCCTCCCCCCAAAATGCTTTTATGCTTTGTTCAATTTAAATAACCTGCAAAAAAACGGAATTTATCACTGGTCGTTTCCATTTCCGTCTTAGCAGGTTTTATTGTATCTTACTTGTGGTGGGCCAGTAATATTATTCTTAAATGAATCTGAAATTTGTATCGCAGAGGGTTGTAGAGACGGTGCAAATTACCAGAAAAGAATTTTGACACAACAAATGTTTTATCAAATCGGGAGTTTCTGATAAGAAAGACAAAATAACTTTAACGTCATGACAACATTTTGTAAACTTCTTGCTGCCGTTTAATTCGCATTTTCAATGTAGTGCTTTTCAAAAATTGCACATTTCACTCAAAGTCCTATAGTTATGCTCCGGAACGTTTAAATCAGTAATTTGGATTTCAGAAGAAACGCGTGCAGGCTACGGTTATTAAACCTATTTTGCGATCGCTTATGCTTTGTGTACTTTCTCTTCCTAATTCGGCTTCTTCTTAAATTTCAAGCAATCGCCGAGATCGTTTACTGGCATTTCAAATTATATTTTGAAGCTCCATAATTGCAGCGAAAGAGCGAAACCACAGACTTCTCATCTCCTATCTTTCCTCTGAGAGCGAAACGTAAATAAACCCGATCGCCCTAATTCCTGCTCAAGGACTTTTGCACAATAATCAATGATATGCGTTTCATGGGCGTTGCCGTTAAACAACAACAAATAATCGCGATTTCTGTGCCACGTACGTTAGCGTAATATATATACAGACTGTTACCAGACATTACTGTTTTCGCAAGAGAAAATAATTATTAAGGCCTACAAAATTTAACATTTTGTCTGGGGTTTTCATGAATTTATGTAAATTGTAAGAAATCTGCTATGCTTATTTAAAAAATAATATCCCTCTTTATGTATCACGTCAGGATTTTTTACAATTAAGAAACTAAGAATTTGGAATTTCAAAATGTACAATTTACACAACATTCATTAAAAAATGCACAAAAAAAATCAGATAAATAAATAAAATCATATATACATATATAAATGTGTGTGCATATTTTATAAGGAATTATATTCTAATATATACAGTAAAATTACTTTTCTTTAAGATCAAAGCAGCGCTTGTGTCCTTTAGAATTTGAAGTTAGTTTAGTATCTCATTTAGTCCCCAGACAGTCCAGTGGCCCTGATATAGTCTTTCCATGCATTTTATATCCTGGTGAAATCTCTCACCTTGTTCTTCACTCATTTCACCAAGATTTTCAGGAAAATATTCAAGATGGGAGTGCATAATATGTATTTTGTTTACGATTGCAACCTAGTTATTGAAAGTTTAGATGCATTTTTTCAACGATTGTTGCATAGTTAGGATCTTTGTAATTTCCTAAAAATTTCTGAGTAACCTCTTTGAAAGTAACCCATACAACTTTCTCGACTGATTTAATTATTTCCTCACATTTTTCGCCCTGAAAATAACCGTTTTATATCTGGGCCGACGAATACACCTTCTTCCGATTTTATCTTTCGATAAATGTAGAAAAACTTCATTTAAATATCGAAATCAACAGTTGGTGTTTAACTCGGCTATCGTACTCGCTTAAGAAACAGGACATTTTGGTATAGTCGCCATGATGGTCAAATAACACTGATAAAATTCTAAAATCCCCACAGATTTGCCATTTAAATTCTTGCTATTTTATTTTACTAAGGAGAAAATCATGGTTTTCAAGTGATTCTTTAAAAATTACTGAATGTGCTTCAGAAATTGAAGGTTTATTGAAGGTGTCATTTCAATTATTGAAGGTGTCATTACCATTATTAAACGACACCTTTTAAACTTCACTTACTAGAATCAATAAATAGTCTCCACTGAGATTGATCATGATCACGGGTGGAAAATAAATAAGTCCAGGAATATCTGTACAGTATACAAGTAAGCTTTCTTAGGAAAAATGCTCTTTTCTCAATTTCTGTACCAAGAAAATCTTGTTTTTTATGCAAGTAAATGTTTATTCTTAAGTCGAGATCCTAAAACTTGAGCACTTTGTTTCGAATGAATTGAATCGTACTAAATTGTTTACTATTGTTTACTATTAAATTGCGTACTAAATTGTTTAACTCACCTTGCGTGACTTTTGTGGTTCAACAACAGTTGTTTGGTTTGTTTTCAATATTTCGGTTTCATCACTGCTTAATTCTTGAGAATCAGATGATAAATCAAGAGATGTATGAGGTAGAGTCACAGGTAAACCTGGAACGTGCGGTACATGTCTAAAAGCTGAAATAAATTCTGAGGACATAACACAGCTTTATTTTTGCTATTCTAGCTTTTAATTTTTATTAAACAAAAATACAAAAATTGCAATCCTCATGACTAGCAAGCTCACGCCATAGCATTGGAATGGCAAAAAGAAGAGATTTTATTTTACCCTGATTCCATTTCCGTAAATGTTCAACACATGTGTGACAAACTATATGTGGGGCCCATTTCTTTTCCTGGTCACCAAGTTTCCTATAAAAGTAAGCATAATATGCCTTTTTAAAGAAATCGGTTATGTTCCGCTGCTTTGTTTTTATTACGTATCCACTAGACATGCAACAAAATGAGTTCGGATTGTTTATACAACTTCTTGATGACATATTACTGTAAGAATCTGACAAAACAAACGTAACATATCAATAAACGAACAAAATAAACATACGTTGTCATTACAAAAGTGCGGAAGAAAATTTCGCCTTCTCAGTCAAATATCAACACATAAAGTGGCGTCATCTATATTTATATTTAGTATCATTTATTGCAGTATTGTATTTTACATTTATTAATGTCATTTTACTAAGAAAGTAATTCTATTTTCATTAAAAATGTATTTTATTTAATAAATATTACAGATTAATTTTATTAAGAGGCGCCACATTCTTTTTTGTTTTGTGAAAAATCTGTGGGTGATAGCAAAACAATAATGTCATATTTATGATCAGCGTGACTGATTTACTAAGAAAAAAGAGGCTATTCTACAAACCTCAAATTTTTTGTTGACCTGTGTATTAATAATGTATTTCAGCACATAACACAGATAAAAACCCCTTTTTATAAGTTACCACATATGTACGATAATGTATTGGAGTCTCAGATTTCAGATACGGTAATGTATTTCAATTTCTTTTTTTCAGATCTCTATTGATCGTTAATTTGAATACTTACCGCATAGTCTACGAACATTTAATTCAATAAGAAAACTGTTTTCCCCTTAACACTCATATATATCTAATATCAGCATCATTTTGGTCGGTGTACTATATAAATTCCTATAAATCATTTGATAAAACGACATGGTAGGATAAAATTTATTTTACTTTTAGGTGAATTAACGGGATGAATGAGCATATTCAATATATTTGGGAAAAGTTCGTACAGGGTGACAATTATTAAAGTATATGAAATAAAATGTAAACTATTTAGAAACTACTGAGAGCACAAACTTTATTCATCATGTAAACTTCACTATAGATATTCGGATTTAGGTTATGGCATGTCCGATATGGCTTAAATAATTTGCTATGATGTGGCGCAGACGAATAGCAAAATTTGCATGGCTCGCTGAAGTGTCGGAACATCGATGCTGTCGATGACCTACTGAATAGCAGTTTTCAGCTCAGATAAGGATTTGAGGTTGTTTTTGTACGCATTGTCTTTAATGTAGCTCTACAAAAATGAGTCAAATGTGATCAGATCCAGAGAATTGGGCGGTCAAGCAAGTACCATTCCAGTGGCCTCTGGGTACCCCAGAAGCAAAATGCGGTACCCAAAGTGCTACCCCTGGACATCAAACACTTTCTTGGTTCGATGCGGTCGAGCTCTGTCTTCATGAACCACATCTTGTAGAAACCAGGGTCCCTTTGGATAATGGGGATTAAACCGTTTTCGAAAACCTCCACGTATCGTTCAGTAGTCAACGTGCCGTTAAAGAATATCGGAACGCTTATTCCGTGACTGGACACTGCTCGTCACACAGTCACCTATTGAGGATGGACAGACTTCTCGATCGCGAAATGCAAATTCTCGGTTCCCCAAATGCGCCAATTTTGCTTATTAACGATGTTACGTTCAAGTTGCGTACGCATGCGCATACCAATTCCCATCATGATCTCCGGCCAACAATGAAGTTTGAACTTCATCATGCAAACCATTGAGAAGTTATGACGGATTAATTTCATATAGTTCAATAATTGTCATCCTGTATTATCTCTAATATTAGCATATAATTAACTAAATTTTAATAAGAGATTAAAAATGATAACAATTTATATATCACAGTTTTTGCATTAATCACTAACAAACGATAATGTATTTCAATGGCTTTCTGCAGGACTGGAAAGAACATTAAATATCACATGCATTATTTTTATATGGAAAAAGTATCACAAAGGTAATTCCACAAATTTCGAGTAATTACTACTTACAGTCAGTAATGAGCTTTTTAGTCATTTACAATAACATTTAATGATACAATGACTTTTACAATAACCTTTAATGTAAAGATTTAAATTTCATTAAAACACTTTTTGCATTGCTTATTAGCGACATTAATTAAACTAATATAGTTTGAAGTAATGCTATATCACTGGAATTTTCTTTAAGCCATTATAGCACATAGATTATAATATATCGATTTCTTTTATTTGTTTCTATGAAATAATTACAATAACTACATACTTTAATTTCAACAAAGAATATTCCATAGTCTTAATAATAAACCTAATTTCGCGTTAGTGTAAATATCGGGTGATTTAAATATGCGGCGCGAAAGTAAGACGCGATTAAAAAAGATCTATGGATTGGAGAGACACGCAGTTTGCAGATAAAGGTTCAGCGTGGTGCGAAATTTTGTGTGACACAAACAAAAAAATCGTTCAAAATGTCGACAGTAGAGGGCGCTACTACAGATAATTTCGTGGATTAATTCCATATTGCGCACACAACGAATGTTTTGGATAAAAAACTTCAGAGAATACTGCTTGTACAATTTTCTGTATCGAAATCTTGCGTTGCGTTAGCAATATGGAATTATTCCATGGAATTATCTGCAGTAGCACCCTCTATTTTCGAGATTTTTAACTATTTTTTTGTTGTTGGCATACAAAATAACGTATCACCCAGAATATTTATCTGTAAACGCGTGTCTCTCCAACACACAATATTTATTTATTTATTTATCGCATTTAATTTGCGTACCAAACTTTCGAAATTCCCGCTATATTGACTAATTTTAATAACGACGACTGAAGAGTATAAGCCTTGTCTTAACCCTTTGAAGGTCACCCGCATATTTTATATACCACTTAATTTTAATTCCGAACTGCTTCATTGGCACCAGATTTTAGGAATTAAATTTTGCTTTGTGTAATGTACGCGAAGAAAAGCATTTTCTTAATTTCCTATAAACTTGTTTATAAATACCAGTGTCATTCAAACGTTTTAGAAACAAAAGTACTTTGTCCCTTAAACGGTTAAACACTTTAAAATTACGTTGAAAAAGTAAAAGCATCTTGGCTAATTATAAATACTAAACGAAACGTACTTAATTTAAGGGTATATACTTTAAAGTAAATATCTACACATATTTATTCTCCGATAATCGTGTACTAGACGTGTGTTGTGCTAAGCTATCCTAAAAAAAAAGAGATTAATTTTATTAGTGTAAGAAACTATCTGAAACATTGATTTACAGCTTACAGACGAATGAAATTTATATATCAACAATCTAAATCATATCGATAATTGTGTGTATATTTAAATATATTAATTAAAATGTATTAAAAATATTCATATGAAATTTGTTAAAAAATGCAACTGATAGGGATCAATTTTATTTATGTTGCGTATATCCAATGATACGAATAATTTTAGGAATATCTTGAAACACAATTGTGCGTAACTATATATACAACTTAACTGCATCTAAAGAGTTATGATTCTTCAGCTACAACTTCTAATATGTAGTGTTACAATATTTTGTATTGCAATATGGCAATATTCTACATTTCAGTTAAGAAAAACGTCTGTGAAAAATAATGAATATTATATCTTCAAAAAGACTGAAAATGAAGTATTAAAAAAAAAAAAGTTATTTTTTATTGAATTTTTTTTTTTTTTTGGAACAACCAAAAAGAAATATTTCTAAAACTGCTAATGTATGAGAAATCTTATATTTTTATTCAAATGACGAGACGAAAGAAACCTAATTTGGAAACAAAAAAAGCTGAATAATCGTAAAATATCTGTTAGAAATCAAGGAAGTATAAAAACTTTCCCCTGGAGTTTTTAGATTCACTTATCTTAAGCACTTTACTTGAACAAAAATTGGGAAAACATGAGAATTACATTTCTTAGGATTATTTTTTTTTAACTCTTTACGACATTTTTTATAATTTTTAGATAGATAAGGTAAAAATAAAATATATACTTTTGAAGAGAAAGAGAAAGTTCACGAAATGGATAAGAGAATATATAGTATACTCAGTTGAACTTGGGTGATAATCACATGTCTATAAGACGAACACATATCGATAATGAACACTTTGCATTTATGGAGATGTTGAACGTTATTAATTTATTATTTCTTTCACATCATAAAAATATGAACTTTTGTGCAAATATACATTTCACCATAAGCATGTGGAGCACCTTAAAAGAAATTTGCAATCTTATTATAATTTTAAGATAAAAAAAAATAAAAGAAATTTTAAAATTCTCCATGCGACTTAATTTTTGCATTTTAATAACTTTACTGTATAAAAAACAAATCTCCGTAGCACTTTTTTAATCACTTGAATAGTTAATTTTTAAGAGATTATTTTACGAATTCCATACAGATTTTCATCATAAGTTTCCCTTTTAATAAGTTAAAAATCAACTTTAAAAAGACGAATCTTAATGACGAAACTTATCTACAAAAGCATTGTATCATTCTTTTATTTGCTTAAAAATAAAAATTATTGATAGCATATTAAAAATAAATCTAGAACTTGGCAAGTTTTGATAAATGTTATGCCTATCGTTTTCATGTAATTTGTACAATGATACATCTGTTTTATTTTACAGCTGGCTTATACAACGAAACGTTATTTTTGAAGACCACACATTAATAGGTGGGAGAGAAAATAGCATACCGGGGCTGATAAACATAACACCGTGCTTTAAGTTTGGAAAATGATTTTTTTCCCTACTGTTCAATCAATTCAACGCGCTTCGATTGAGACAAATTTACCACACATTGATTTATTTATTTATTTATTTATTTATTTTTTTTTTTACAATACTAATAAGTTTTTCAAGTCTGATTTCCTTTAGAAGATCTTTTCACTTGGCATCTAGTTCGTTTGTTTTTGATGTCTTGCATGTCCTTAGATGTTGGCAAGATGGGAACTTTTACTGTTGCCGTGCAAAAAGATCAAAATGTTTTCATATAGTCTGAGTATAAAATATATCTGACATAGTTTCTATTTTCCTGCCACTTCAATACATAAAATCCAACCATTCAGTGCACACATAGCTAAGACGTTAAATAAGACGCTAATAAAAGCCACCAGATTTTCTGGTTCAAAAATATGCTATTTGGTTGACAATTGCTACACCGTTGGTTGGAAAAAAATTATATAATCCTGCTCTTTTTCTCATTATCATTAACGATGGAGTAAACTTAGTTTCAGAACATTTTTATAATTTCCTTGATAACAGATTAAATTGCTGTACTTAAACAAGATGGTAAAGTGAAATATATGTTTTATTATCTTTGCTATTGGATTCACTTCCCGACCGTTCTACTTAAGTGTTGTAGATTTGGCCATTAATTAGTTACAGATTTTTACAAAATAAGTGTAATTACCAGTTTTTATGCTACTACCTTTTTTCAAGTATCCTTCAGTGAGCCGCATTAGTATATGTTTATTAACAGCCTCATCTTTTAGTCTATTGATATCCAGCCCAGTATAAGGGAAATAATTTTGTTTATTTCGACGGTACACATACAAGCAGACAAAATGTATGCTAATTTGATGTGACTTTCTGTGTATAGTCTCAATAAAAGGGCCTTTTTATTTCCTTTGACGGTACACTTGTTCATCAATTATTAGATTTTCTCCAGGTTGTTAGCATGTTGAGTTTTTTTTTTTTTTTTTTTTTTTTTTTTTTTTTTTTTTTTTTAAATTTAAGGATTCTACCATGTCGATGACAGTGCGGACTTATCAGGTTCAGTCACTCCGACCTTTTTGTTTTTATATCAAAATGTTGAAAATAATGTCTTTAAATCTATAGCATAACACGGTTTGGGACAAAGTGCATATTCCCAAACTGAAAACTATAACCGATTTACTGGAATTTTATTCGTCCAATATATTACAGTGGGTTGCCAAATTATTAGGGACAGTCATATTTTTTGCTAGTTTTATACTTTGGGTGCACTTGACTGTGGATCTAAATGATTTAAGTGTTGCAGGAATGCATTTTACCATTGCCAACATCTCTATAATTCATCTTTTAAGTACTTTTGGTATGTTAAAAGGATTGTTTGCTTTCCATAACCATTTTAATAACATGAGAGACGCTGAGTCTTTTACACACGCAATAGTGGAAGACGCTTTTCTTTAATTTAAACAAAATTCTGTGGATTTTTTTTTGGAAAAGTTAAGAATTATATGTGAGTATTATCTTTCTTTTATTGATTAAATATTTGATTTTAGCGAAATTATTTACGATTTTAATTTATTTTTATTTTTATTGATTTCAGTATGAGTCGAGGGGTTGATTTGTCCCCAAAGAAAAAATCTGAGGTAAAAACCCTTCTTCTGCATACGAGTCGTTCCCAAAGGACGATAGCAGAAATTGCTGGAGTTTCCAAGTCAGTAGTCAACAGGATAAAAATAAATCTGGACAAAAACCAGCCACTTTCGCCCAAACGAAAAGGTAAATGTGGAAGAAAACGCATAACAACTCCACGTAAAGATAGGAAATTCCGGGATATCTGTCTAGGAAACAGAAAGAAGAGTGTGGGACTCCTTACTTAGATCGTTCAAGAATCTGGCATACCAGTTTCTAAGAGAACTGTGCTGCCGATATTAGCGGAGGAAGGGTTGACAGGTCATCGTCCAGCCAAGAATCTCCGGTTCACAGAAGCGATGAAGAAGAAGCTCCTTGCCTGGGCTCGTGAACACCGCCAGAAGACAGTTGATGATTGGAGTAAGGTCAGTTGTTAAGATAATTATTATTCATGTCATTTAAAATCATTTATTTCTAAATTATTAACATATTTAAATTTTTTCAGGTATGTTTCTCAGATGAATCAACCTTTGAGATTTTAGCCGATAAAAGCAGCTTTGTCAGGCGACTCCCAGGCGAAAAATACCGCCCAGACTGCATCGTGGAAAGTGTTAAACACCCTGATAAAATAATGGTGTAGTCTATCATAAGCGCTAAAGGGGTTGGACGCCTCTACATTGTCCAGGGAATCATGAGACAAGGCCAGTACAGGCAAGTTCTGGAAACTCGGCTGCTGCTGCATATTGAAGAATGGTTCCCAGGTGGTGAAGAGTTCATGTTTATGCATGATTCAGCCCCTTGTTATAAAGCTAGAAACTTTACAAAGTTTTGCAGACTACAATATCCCAGTTTTGCCTTGACCTGGCAATTCTCCTGACACGAACCCCATAGAAAACTTATGGGAGATCACCAAGGCGGAAAACGGCAAAGATATGATTACAACCAAAGTACAACTCAACGAAAAATTAATAAATGTATGGCATCACAACCCTAAAATAAAAGAAAGTGCCAGAAATTGCATAGAAAGAATGCTGAGACGCATCGAAGCACTCCTCGAAGCCAAAGGAAATGTCACCAAACATTAATATTTTTTACTTAACATTAGTAAATTGACTGTATCATATTTTTGTTGGGTTTTTTTCACATAATATTGCATAAATACTTAAACTAGTATAACAATAATGTTTTTAAACTTAAAAACAGTGTTTATTTTCAAACTATATCCTAATATTGTACAAAAAACCTATAATTCATGACTGTCCCTAATAATTTGGCAACCCACTGTATATTCATCTTTAAAAAGTAGCCGCAACTTTGTCTAGCGTCTAGTACATGAGATTTCTCCCAGTTTATGGCGATAATTTACCTCAGTACATTCTTTCGGCTTACACTCCATCTTATCACTAACTATTAGACACCATGCACCAATTACTCTAAGCTCATTAATGTCTTCAGTCCGCATGCTAGTTCAGCCCTTAATCTTTTTACAGTACTACCCCTAAGCTTTTTACAGTATTTATCTGCATGACGCCTTACGGTCACAGAAGATCTAACCACTATCCAAACTGTCCCATTGTCAGCAGTTCCTACAAATCCTATGCATGGTGGAAACAGAACCATTATAGATCATTTTCAAAAAATATTTGGCACCTCGGTTATATGTACGTCCGCATCACCTAAAGTAGAAAGCTAGGAATCATTCTTTGAATAATCATTATCATATCACTTTTACAATTTTCTTCTTGTTCTTCCAACTGAAAATGCAAAATGCAATGTTATGATGCATTTTGGACATTTTATTTGTTGTAATTTTCCTGTATACGTCGTTTTCAAGCCCAGTGGAGGAAGTTTGAGAAGTTATTTATATTTTTTCATTTCCACTTTTCGTATATTTTTCTATAAATTGAAATTATTCTTCATTTCTTTCTTTATTGTTGTTCTCTCGTTTTCCAAAACCATTTGATAAAATCTTTGCAATTCTTTCAAGATAGCTTCCTCTGTCAGACCGCGCCATAGAGGCATCTGCTCACTCCGTTGTCGCAATAAATACTCACAGTATCTTATCATTGGGTCACATGAATAAAGAGCGAGACATTCCAAAGTCGCCAGTCTGTCTTTCAAAAACTAGTTTTATTGTGAGGAGGAGATTATGAACATGGTAAAAGAGGAAGAGAATTCCGAATTCCATTAAGCGGTGATTCATGATACTGTTACGGAAAACCATAAGTGGCCATTCCTGAACTTTCAGCTTTGTAGATAAACAGTTTAAAGTTTACGGTTCCTTGGTAGTCAGAGAAAAGTTATTTTAGGCACAATAATGGAATATAAAAATAATAAAAGTCCTGAAATAATTATTTTCTTAAACTCCTATTGTTATAAAAATCACAGATCCACAAACATCGCTACTTGCCCTGAGTCCATCCGTCTTTCTAGTGCTCAAAAAACAGTATTTAATATATATGTGAAGAAGGTTATCTTTTGATAAACAGGTTGCATCATTCCACACTAGCACATATAGCAGGTTTCAACAACCTGTAATTTTTGCAATGTATAATTTATCTCTGGGTATGCTTTCAACGGATATTTTAATTAAAAGGCTTTTAAACAATATATTTGATATAGATTTGGGACGCAAGTTTAGATGCTGTTTTCTATTTGTAGAATCCACTCTATTAAAATAGTTTTATGGTGAAAAACTTAACTTTTGCAAGACAAAACTTATTTCATTCATTGTTATTGTTTTCAGGCACTAAAAGCACAAGTTTTCTACTTATGGTGACTAAGACATTGAAAATTCATAAAATTCTATGCATCGTAGTGCAGTAAGTTTCGACCATAGAAAAATAAATTTTTGCCGTTTTACTTGTTAGAACATGGATAATTGTTTTTGTAATTAAACTTATAGGAGCCAGCCATTGTATAAAAATTGTAGTTTCTTATTTAAAAAAGTTATTATTTTAACGCAAACCAGTTTTTATGTTATGCAGAACAAAATTTGAAACATTTTTGCGTTTGAAACTATACCTCTAAACCTAACGGTTTAGAAATTATTTATTTGTAAACGACACTTGGAAATATTCTGCATAAAAATAAACATAGTTTTAACAACACGATTTGTAAAACAGAGACATTTTTTACCCAATTTCATTGCAGCCATATCTATCAACCCATAATGAAATCTAATCCCGCAAGAACATGAAAACATTTATACATTTTTAATGAAATGAAATTCATCCTTACAAATTTTCCACGTACAAATACATTTTTTGAATTAATTACAATTGTATAAAAATTAAGTACCCTCAAAAATTACACGATGCTATTTCCTTTCATGTTCTCAGCAAAACAAATTCACTGAAATAAAAATGTATTCCTGCTCTCATTTTCTAAAAAAGCTATAATGACAAAAGAAAAAAAGAACCTCTTGGCCAAAAACAAAACAATATGCACAAAAATCCTCATCCCCCCCCCTCCCCCCAAAAAAAGAAACAACAAACGAAAACAAAATTCGATGAGTTCATAGTAAGATCTATTTAAATATTTCAAATTCAAAGAAACTGTCTACCGCGCGATAAAACACAATTTCTAATCAGCAATCAAAACCTTAAATCTTCTTTCGTTCAACACTACCAATTTAAACGTTGATGAAATAATTTTCTATTACCCCCATAATAAATACCCAATACATTACTACCTTGAGAGCAATGCGCACTTTCATTCCTTCTCAAAAACATGAAAAGTGGATAAACACACTGAAATTATCATTTTAGTTATATTTATTGCTCAGCGTTTCTTGTTTATTTAAAACGCTGTTTTACGAAAATGTTTCAAAATAAGCAAAAGTTATATTAACACACAAAAATTCCGAAAAGCTAAATAATTGCAAAAACGCGCCATTATATATATCTATTAAAGCTTACAAAATTATAATAATTTTGATATGTGTTAATCATTCTCGGAATAAGTTAATCTATATGTATGTAGACTACGGAAAATTTGAATATTTTATACCTTATTTTCCAATATAGTAGTGAATATTTGAATAGAATTATTGTGTTTAGTTTATCTCTATATACAAAATTTCATAATTTTATCTTTGGAAATAAAGGTCCACGAACAGGAAAAAAGAATCCAGCTAAAATGGGCGAATTTCCAAATCTACAAATACCTACTTGTAGTCACCTCTGTGACAGCACAATTTTTTTTTTCAGAAAAATACAAGCTGGTCTTTATTCTTCACCTATCAAAGAAGAGAAAGGCACTAGAAAAGGCGCTTAGATAAAACATAAACTTTTGGGTATATTTGAATCCGCCACCACAGTGTCTCTATGCTACAGCGACGCCCATCTACAAGAGTCGAGTTAATGCAACTGTTGCCTCGCTCACACATACCAATACATTTACTTTTGTTAGTACATGAAGGTTTGAGAAAAATGAACTATGTATTTTTACACTTGGTTGGATCAAATAAGCTTAACTATAGTGTCGAATGTGGGTGTTACGATTTGAAAAATTAAAGTTCGTGCAATTCTTTATACGTAGATAACCTCTATATTTCGTAAGTTATGTTTTTTTATTAATTTTTTTTTTATTTATTTTTTATTTTTTGCGTATTTATGTGTGCATAGGAGAAAGAGTCATATAGAGAGGAAGAAATATAGATAGATAAAGTGAAAACTTTTGATACATTTCTTTATTGAGGACTATTTTATTCTAAAAATCCTCCAAAAAGTTTTTTTTTTTTTTTTTTTTTTTTTTTTTTTTTTTTTTTTAGCACAATAATCATGCTAACAAAAACGTCCTAGAAATGAAATACAACAGATGAAACAAAAGCGACAGTTCTAATCGAATGATAAAATATACAAGTAATTTTATGTATTATTTAAAATGAATTTAGCGTATTTTATACCTGTTAAAAAAATTAAAAATGCGAATATAAAAACTGTGCAGCATTTTGTAGTCATTTTAGTATTTAATTTTGTAAATTTATTTCAGAAGAAATAAAATCTATTAATTAGTTTAATTATGTAAATGTGATATTTGTTAATTGTTATTGAAGGCAATTCTATAAAAGTAAGAAAAAAATGTATATATTAAAGAAAATCATGTTAGTAAATTATAATCTAATAACATTTTTTGAATTATTTTGACATTGATGATAAACATAGAAATAAACTTTTCTGTTGCAAATACGAATTAAATGTATAAATATGATCCTTTAAATACGTATTGATGAACAATATTAATAAAATAGCTTTTACTACCACCTAGGTCGCAATGGATATAATAACAATTAGGACAATTAATTAGAGAACTAGCAAGTTTTCTTAAATATTCTCCGATTTTTAAAGTTTTGGAGACTTTTAATCGTATTACTTTATTATTTTCTGAATGATAGATTTCAGTTCAACGCCATACAACTATATGTTCACAATGGGAGGTTTCAAACTAGTATTCACTCTAATAAATCATATCGATAAAACTAATACCTTCTCTCCAGGATACAATGTAAGTTCTTGTCACATTAAATCGCTTTAAAATAGATAGTAACTTTCTATTTAATTTGAGAGCAAAATATATGATACTACTACGCCCACTTCATCTTTCACGTCACAGTCAGTCCTAAAGCCTAAATGATATGTTGAATACATATGGCAGTTTCTTTATTTTTCTTTATTTCTTACTTAAACAAATTTAGGATAAAAATTCCCTTCTGTCAAAACAATGTTAAATCCTCAGAATAATTTTAAATTAGAAAGACTTAAAATTATTCTAGCATTTGTAAAAGCTCCAAAACCTTTTAAATATATATAAAAAATTATTTTATAAAACTGAAACTTCGAAGGGCAAAGGAATATAGTGATAGGTAGCTCGATGATAAATTTTTATCGCTCTTACTTTTGTATGCAACAATCTCTGCAATTCCCCTGCATAGTTATATTGAACTATATTTTAATAATGACCCATCTTCGCTTTTTTAACGTATACCGATTTACAACTTTGATTTTTTTTTTTTTTTTTTTTTTTTTTTTTAAGTACGCTGGTTTTTGTCTCCATTCCAAGTTTCCAAAGTATACTACAAATTTTAAGATAAAATATCGCTTCGTTATCTCAAATTTCGCAAAATTAGTCTCCCCTGCAACCCCCGATTTAAATTAATTTTAATATTTTATGCGTATTTACATCATTTTTATTTGTTATATTAACATTTTTACAGACAAGTTAATTTTATTTCTAGAAAAGAATCCGGTTTCTCCATTGCGTTATGCCAAAGTAAATCAAACAAAATATAATATTTTTTCGAAGAAAAAAAATTTAGCCTCTATTGATCGCAGCGCCATCTATTGTTTGTAATTCGAACTAAAATCGAAAATCCCTGTAAAAAAAAACTTTTGACTTTATGCATAACCCTCCTGCAAGAATTTTTTTAATATCTGTCACCGTTTGGAAGTTATTGAATTTTAAAATCAGTCAGTCCTTTTTGGGACACCTTGTAGTTGTACCATATGTGGAACACCACATTAACGAAATATTTGACTGGTGCATCTTAAACTGTGGTCCATCACTCCCGTAATTACTCTATATGACATATAAGAAACATAAGAGTATTTTGTGTAGTGTACCTTTCATCTGTGTCATCTTATCCTTATTTTTGTGTACTACTGAATGTTATCTTCTACCTACGTAACACGAAATACATCATGTAAATTACCGTCAAATTTTATCAAATTAATCCTAAATTGCATGCAATAATCTAAACAGGTTGAATGAACGTAAAAATCTGACAAGTAATAGAAATGTTTTCCGATGAATTAAATGCCTTAAACCTAAAATACTTTTTCATAAATGTTTATCGTGGGAATATTGAAAAATATATCGCATTGTATGTTTCTAATAATAACTGTCTCAAATGCATTATATTATTATTTTTTTCTAATTTAGGGATATGCGTTAAAGATATATCAAACTAACTTATTGAGTTTAGATTTAATCAGGTTTCTTTGTTCAAACACTACTGAATATATAGTTTTACACGCTGAAATATATCTTTTTTACAAATATTTTATGTTTAATTTTACATAAATATGCATTTTATATCTATTCATTTTTTCATAATTAACACTCTTTGAACAAATGTTAATTTACTTATACTTAGGAGAAAAAATATTATTTATTTACATCACAAATATTTTGTTATCACGTGTCTACACATGTAATTGCCAACCCTTTGGTCCTCATATCTTAACAGCAAACTGATATAGTTTATATATGTTTCACCGGTAGGGACTTTTTTTCGTCCAACATATATTGACGTATTTCCGATGTTACACCGATATTGCTTTAGTAGTGGCTTTACACGGGAAATACTTGCAATGAAATATTTGTGTTGCATAAACATTGAATTAAACTGGAAATATTTGCAATGCACTAAAAATGTTTTGAAAATTATTCCTTTACATTGGAAATACTTGCAAAATAGTCCATAATTCCAAAACATTGGTTTAATTTTTTTAATGAAATTAATAAATAATTAGTGGGGCTTTTAGTACAGTGTTATCAAAATGGCATATGACAAAAGGCAGTGCAATTTAAAAACACCTCTCAAATTTTCGCTAATTTTTAAATGTTGGTGAAATTTCAATTAAATTATAGCTAATGTGGTGTATGAAAATGCCAATATAATTTTATAATCGTACTCGAATAACGTTTTATAATTATTATACTCTGTTACTAATTTTGAATTCCATATAAAAGTTACTATTTATAGATTAGTAATCTAGAAAAAAAATAGGATAGAGTAAATGTATACCATAAAATAACGAAAGTACCCCCCCCCACACACACACACCCACCCACACCCCGCTCATATATGCGATTTTTACTATTTTGGGGGAAAATGCCATTTACAAAACTTCCTCATCAACTATTATTTCCTGAAGCTCTCAATCCTTCTGTTTTTTTTCAGGACATTTATTAAGTTTCGGTTTATATTCTTTTAAATGAATATATCTTATATAATTTACTTCTGTGTGATAAATTAGAAAGTCATTGTATCAGTTTGGTATATGTTATCAATATTATACTATTAAAATACTACATTGATCTTTAGGAATTGATATTTAATAGATATTTATATTGAGTTTAAGTTTTATAAATTTTGTTGATATTCCTTTCACATCTAAATTAATTAATTTATGTAAATTTGTTTCACTAAATTATTAATTTTATTAATGGAAACTACTAGTTTCTACGGAAGGGAATTTTAAAACTAAATAATGTTAATTTGATCTTATTTTATTTTACAAATTATATAAATCCAGTAAAATGTGATAAATTCCAAATACACCCCCTTCACAAGAGGCAATTTACCTATCCTTTTCCAAAAATTTCCAATTGTAAGCCCCCTTAAAATATTACAATTTCCTGTCTGCTAAAGGGGGCGTTACTTTGGGTATTTTGCGGTATATATAAATATATAAGTGATATTTTGTATCATTTTATAATAGTTTTATACACACTGCTCGAATCAATTAAAGGGTGTTGTAATTCTTATATAAAATAACTGTATAACCGATTTTTTTTTCACAAATGAAGGTAGACAGTAACAAATGCAATTTTTTCTCCTTTTAAAACTTCGGCAGCGAATGAAATTTGTCTTTTAACTTACTTAATGACTAAGTGGAAAACTATGATCGACATTCAGTAAGTGCTTTGATTCGATGTCTCAACGAAGTCATTTACCGAATCAAAAGGTTTGAGAGCTATTGGGCAAACACAGGTGGTGGTGGGGGGGGGGGGCAAACACAGGACGCAGATACAGAAGACACTGGAATTTTACAAAGTGTGATTTGCAGGATCTGGAACCGTTTCTTTAGACTGGAAATGCAGGCCGAAGACTAGGCAGACACACTAGAACGCCCAATGAAGATCGATATTTAATGCTAACGGCTCGGAAACTGCAAAATATGAATGCCACTCTTACACAACATCATCTTTGCTCGGCTATTGGCACACCAGTTTCAACTCAAACTGTGCAAAACCGTCTTCACGCTGTACGTTTGTATGCTCGCAGACTAATGTTACGTTAACACCAAAACACTGTAGTGCTTGCAGGGAGTGAGCAACAGAGCATGTGACTGGAGAAAAAATGAATGGTGCAGTATTCTTTTCTCTGGCGAGTCCCCTTTTCTATTCATCCTGATAATAAGCGTATTTTTATCTGGAGTGAAGTTCCCACTAGAAATTATCCTGCGTTCTTGTAAGGAAGGTTCAGATTTGGCGGTGGGGGAGTGATGGTCTATATTGGTATCTCCATTAATGGGCGCACCGATCTCCACATAATTCGAAATGGATCTCTGGTCGGTCAGCGATACAGGGATGAGATCCTCAGACCTATTGTAGTCCCTTACGCTGCAGCAATTAGCGATAGCTTCGTGTTAAAGGACAACAATTGCAGGCCACATCGTACTCACTTTTTGGATGGTTTATTTTTCGAGGATGTAATCATACGAATGGGATGGTCAGCGAGATATGAGTGCATGATCGAAAAGAGCATGTTTGGGACATTCTAGATAGACGAATTCCTGATCTTCTAACCCCCCACCCCCCACCCCCCCAAGAAAATATATATATATATCCAAGAACTCGAAAGAGCTCTCCTAGAGGAGTTTGACAAAATACCCCAACTGCTCATTAATGGTCTCATTGACTCCTTCTTTTATTTGTTTTTTCTCAAACGCACAAGTTGTGTTTTTTTTCTTTCGTACAAAATGCACAATACAATGCATTTTTTCCTGCCAAACGTGTGTAATTTCTTTCCTCGTATAGGCTACCACGTCTATGGCTCATGTATCAATTATCAAAACAAACAATTACCCCACCACACAAGATCCATTCACAACCAAACTCAATATCCTTCAATAGTTTTGAGCAGTGTATAGTATATATAGTTGTCAAAAAATAAATTATAGTATATTTTTATACTGAAAATATTACCTTTTTGTTGAAAACTTTCGATCATGTCTTGTATTAACGCTTACATAATTATAAATATTAGTATATCTATTACTAAATTTAAAAAATGTTATTCTAAATTTTGTAGTTTTATTGTTTTTGTAAAATCTATAAAATTCAAATGGATTTATTTCATTTATTAATTAGAACAGAAATAAACTTAGGAATCGTAACACATTCTTCTAAGTTTAAAATTCGTTTAATGAACAGCTACGTTCTAAAAATCATATTTGTTCCTGAAGAGAAGAATGTAGTTATCTGACTGATGAAATAATTGGAATCAGGTTTCATTACTTGATTTCCTTTTTCTTGACATTTTTAAAGGTAAAATGTAAATAACACCTTACTCAATTAGTGTTCAGTAGTTGTTAGTGTGTTTGTCCATTTATTTAATTGACTTGAGTATTTTTTGTTTGGCAATTGTAAACGCAAGTAGTAATGGTGATTGGATATACCTTTTCAAATTAACACCACAATGATTTCCATAATTAGAGGAAGAAAAAGAAATAAATAGTATATAAATGCTTTCTTTTTAAAAGTATCAAAATAATAGTACTGATAGTTTGTTCTATTTAACATATAAACGCTACTTATGAAACATTTATTTTACTCTACGTAAAGGAAGAGTATATTTTGCATAAGAAGACTCTTATGTGTATTTTTGAAAGAATGTGTATTCGGTTATACAGGGCGTCCAGCGAATAAGACCCTGATTTCAAAATTAAATATCTCAAAAACAAAGATCAATAGAATTATGCGGTAAACGGTTTGTTTATTAACTAAGCTGTAAAAATGTTATACAGAAGTTTTAAAAATTAGTTTCAAAAACCGCTAACAGATGGCGCAATGCCTATAAATTGTGTTTTGAGGTCCAGAGCACTAGCGTTTCATTCCTAGGTAGCTTCCTATGGAAGAACAAAAAATTGGGAAAGACCACTTATTCGTTTGGTGGGTGTAGTGCAGAAGTGGAGACATCTGGTCACAGAATTATTGCATCAGCTTCAATTTTAGAGCATTTCAATTAATAGAATTTTCAATAAAAAAATTAGCAATAATTATATAAGAAGTTATTAAAATATTTTATTTGGATAATGTGCAGTAGCGGAGACATGTGTTGACAGAATTGAGATTTGTTTCAAATTTTGTTATAAGCTACTTCGATCCGGATACCACTATGGTCTCTATGGATCTCTATGGTATGTCTTTTCTCTCCTAATTGGTAGATCGTGAAATCGAATTTAAGTAGAGGAAGATTTGAAAAAAAATGGAAATCTTTACTTTTTAATATTTATTTAAACTGTGAAAAAAGATTGAATAAAAAAATCCAAAGTTTCTGGTTTTAAAATTTAAGTAAGCTAAATGAAACCCCTTTTTAAAAAATCATTGAGCATTTATAATAATGATTCATAAATCATTTTTTTTTAATTGTAGAGAATAGTTTGAATGAAAAAATACATTTTTTTTTATTTTTTAAAACTTAATTAAGTTAAAATAATAATTTTAATTTAAAAAACTTGTTTTCATTTTTTTTATCACTGAGCACAGAAACATGGTGCATCTTCTAGTGACGGGATCCAAAGTGTTAGAAAGGAATGCAGCATCCAAAATACTTTTGCTTTGACGTTGATAATATGACTTATCATCAATTCCTTTTAAAAAAGAAATAATTTAATGCATAATTTCTGTCTCTAAAATTTTGTTTACAAAGAAAAGAAATATATGTGTTGTGCTACAACCAAAGTATTATGCCGTGATTTAAAAATATAAATGAAAAGTGCAAAATTACTTTTTTCTTTATAATAATTCAGGTATAAACAATAATACCAAAATATTATGCGGTGACTTAAAAATATAAAAATAAATAAAAAGTACGAAATTATTTTTCGAAATATATGCATTTTCATTTAAATAATTATATGGTATTTAAAATTGAATTTAATAAAATATTTTAGTAAGTTCTTATATAATGATTTCTAAAATTTTTATTGAAAATTCTATTAATTGAAATTTTCTAAAATTAAAGCTAATGCAATAATTCAGTGGCCAGATGTCTCTGCTTCTGCACGTTATCCAAATAAAATAGTTTAATAAGTTCTTATATAATGTTTGCTAATTTTTTTATTGAAAATTCTATTAATTGAAATTCTCTAAAATTGAAGCTGATGCAATAATTCTGTGACCAGATGTCTCCACTTTTGCCCATGACCCCAACAAAAAAGTGCTCTTTCCCAATTTTCGTTCTTCCATAGGAAGCCGTCTAGGAATGAGACGCTGGTGCTCTGGACTTCGAAGTTCAGTTTACAAGTATTCCGATTATAGCGCCATCTGTTAACGATTTTTGCAACTAAATTTTGAAACTTCTGTATAACATTTTTACAGCTTAGCTAATAAACAAACCGTTTACCGCATAATTCTATTGATCTTTGTTTTTGATATATTTAATTTTGAAATCAGGGTCTTATTCGCTGGACACCCTGTATATTAAATTTTGAAAGAGTATAATTAAAAATAAATTATATTGCATACACGAGAAAGGGTTTCATTCTGGTCGATTATAAAAGAGTACGATCCTTTTTATCATTTTATGGATTAAAAAACGTTAACGCAGTAAGCAGGACGAAATTAGGAATAATCCGGCATATAATTTATATACATATATATATATATATATATATATATATATATATATATATATATATATATATATATATTAACGGGCAGTATTGGCACTTAATGTACATCTAATATATTAAAATCAGCCTGTTTGTTTGTATTTCTCTACTACTTCTATAACTAGTAAATCTGCAGATCAAGAGCCTCAACGTCATCTCTGCAACTTATTGTTTTTAGCAAACTTTGCGTAATATTAATCTTTCTACAAAAACAAAATTTAAACTTTTTAAATTACACAAACATTTATAAAAGGAAAATAAAATATTTCGATGGTTTCAGACATTAGAAGCGTTAAATTAAACACGTTGTTATGTAATGATATTCTGAAATTCTGTCGAGCTACTTATTCTAGTAATTTTTATATAATAAAGAAAATTTCTTCAGGGGGGCGACCCCCTGAACCCCCCGTTGTGTAATTTATTTTGCATTTGTAATTTTCTATTGATTGAGTTAATGATTATCCTATATCTTAGATTCCTTTTTACACTGCAATTCATAAGGATAAGCAACAATTTGGTCAAGCATTTTACGTTATCCTAATATCTGTACAGCAGTATTTACTTGCCTGCTAACCACAAACACCTGTATCTAATGTATAAAGAGCTTTTGGAAATGTAAACTGAGACATCTAATTTAGAAATCTAATACCTTTATAATTTTTGTTTCCAAAAAAAAATTTTGATTATCATTCTGCAATATTTATATCTAAGATCTAATCTAAATATCTAAAAATGTACTCGATAGCATTAACTTACTAAAATCACCCTAAAGTAGGGGTCTTCTAAACCTAACGGTTAATAATTCATCATCGTGTCCACTTCTAATTGTCTAAATAGATAAACGTGATTTGGCGCCTTAATGTATTTTTTGTGATAGCCTTTTAATAGTATCCACATTTAATTTAAAATCGTGATGTTACAAGCACCGTTGAAATTTGACGCACACCTGTGTTCAGGTCAAATTACGAAAGGTTAACTAACCTTTTATTTCCCTTAGCCGGGCATTTTGTTTCATTTTTTGTAATAGGGATTATTTTAATAATTTAATTTATTTCACACTCTACAAGCTGTTACACGGGACGTTGTTCACTTAGCATGAAAATAGAGATAAATGCATTAAATAAAACATTTCACTCCCCACCAGACATGGCAAGTCTCAGGCTTTTTGCACAACACTATTATCTTACAGAAAATGTTTTTCTTTTAAATCGCGTAAATGTTTCAATTAAATAAAATAACATTTTTTGTATTAAAATACTGGTATCCAGAACGCTGGAGGCTTGGCAGCTCTGCTCCTCTTAATAGAAGCATATATAGTTAACCAACACTTTATCACATTTTATAGGAGACGATACGGAATTTCTTATTTGTATGGCCTTACATATACCTCAGTCATAAAAATGTAAAATTTTGTGCCAATTAATATACACAATTGCGAAAATGAAATCGCAACCAATGAGAAAAGGAAGGCCAAGTAAAATCGTGTAAAACGAGGAATCTTTCTTCGTAGTGTTGGGAAAATACCACTACAAAAATTATTTTAGGTGGTATTTGGTGTGAAATGTTTATATGTATTCATTCCTGTCCTATTTATCTTTTTTTTATTATTTGTATTTACTTATTACATTTTCCTTTTGCACGTGAAAATCTTACAAATTAAAATTAACTCTTTGGGAGAAATTGTTATTCCTTTTTTTTTTTTTTTTTTTTTTTTTTTTTTTTTGGCAACAGTAAATTTTATAAAGTTAAATAGAATAATGTCAGTTTATTCTGTATGAAAATAACGAATTTTTTCATTTATAATCAAAATATTTGAATACATACATAAAAATATTATTCTATATAGTATATAAATACTATTTTCATTTCTGCGTTTAAATCAATCTATATGCAAATATCTATACAAAGGCATTCATTAATTCATTCCTTTTAACTTTGATTTGATTTAAAAACCATACATACTTTCACATTTATGATATTTTTAAATGAGACATAGTTGCTACGCAACGGTTCAAAGAAAAAAAAAATGAAATATAAGTAAATTCATAAAATAAAATGTTTTATATTATTCGAACACATGTATAAAATTACATCATAAGTTATACACCTAATTTAAAAGCTCTGACAAAAGTTTTGACAAAATTGCAAACTAAAACGCATAATTTAATACTCTTATTTAAAAATTTCAGCATCCAAAATTTACCATTTAAATCTATTATTCATATGAGCGATTTCTTTCAACAAATGAAAATTTGAAAATCGTCTGACTACCCATAGAAAAGCATTATGTCACAAAATAAAATGTTCTATATATTCGGAACGAATGAACCAAATTTAACCCAAAACTACACAGCTAAATCGGGGGGAGCTCACCAATATACATCCTTAATTTCAAGCTAATCGGATGCTTTTTACGGCAGTTATCGCGGGACAGACAGACTAACTAACTAACTAACAAACAAACAAACAGATGGAAACCAAAACTTTTCGGGTCTCCACAGTAACCCTTCTCTGACGTTTCGGCAATTAATACCAGTTATACGTATGGATTCGCTGATGAAATATAAAATTTTAGAAATCTAAAATCAGAATTAAGATCTAAGATGTATCACTTTTAAAATTTTTTAATGACATTTCTGTAATGGTGGCAGCTAGATTACTGCATTACTGTGCAATTTTTAGAATAAAATAGAGGAACGGAGAAAATATTGGAATTATTAGATTTTTTTTTTTTTTTGACAGAATTTTCTCGTTAAAATTGTATTGAAACATTTCCAATTTAAATTGATGGTGAAAAAATCGCTCTTTAGATTATTATAAAAATAATTCAATGAAACAAGACCATATTTCTATATTTTCAACAATCATGTATAAATTTATTCTACATAAATAAAAGTTCCATGCGGGCATATTGATATTTAGAAATTCTTACATCGTTGCACTGTTTTCAACTTTATGTTTGACCAAGGTGGAAATCGGAAACACTTTGCTCTCAAAAAGATAAAATATCGGATTTTATATGTTTCTTATTATGACGTTCATTATTCATTGTTTCCATTTCACCAGCTGCGAAGTTAAAAACAAAATCAATAATGAACAATATCGATCAATAAGCGTGCATGCGAAGTAGGTTTTTTACCAGTGGTTGTAACATTTTACTCCAGAACATATATTAGAATATATTTAAAACTAGAGAAACACTAGAAAAGGCGCTTAGCTAAAAAATTATTTTTTGAGTACTTTCGCATCCGCGACAGAATATATGATGCCCATCTAAATTTGAGTCAAGAGTCGAAATAATGCAACTGTTTCTTCGTTCGCACATAACAAATTTACTTTTCTTAGTACATGAAGGTCTGCGAAAAATGAATTAACTATGTATTTTTTACTTGCTTGGATCAAAAGAACGAAAGTGGGTGTTACCATTTGGGCAATTAAATTTCCTGGAATCTCTACATTTCATAAATTATGTGGGTTTTTTGCATATTTATGTGTATATAGGACAGAGAGCCATAGAGAGAGGGGAAGAAATATAGATAGAAAATGTGAAAACATTTGATACAGCGCTTTAATCCGTGTTACTTTTATGTAGCTTTCATTACAAAAAACTACCAATTGCAGCCGTTTGGAGGAAAGCGATTTCAAAAAATTTTGGTATATTTTCATCGATCATGAGCCCCAGACTCCAAAACAACCCTCCGTTCAAAAGTTGATATATATATATATATATATATATATATATATATATATCTGACCATTGTCACACTGTAACTCTCGTATTTATGAACCGATTTAGATGAAACTCGGTGTGTACATAGCACATACCATTGTCTCGACCGAGGTCGTTGGCCAGTTTCATCCGTCATCTTGTTTCAAAATTGCGACCATTTAAAATATTTTTAAAAAATTAAAATTTGAAAAGTGGCACCAAAAATTTGAAAATTGAAACATATTTTTTTCTTAAGTGTTTGGCCTTGATACAATGATTCAGGAGCAGTTTTTGTTTTGTCTATATCTTAAAAAATGGCTGAGTTATAGCACTTTGAATTTCTAGCGTGACTGAAATTTTAAAATGCCCTGATTTTTGTCACGCGATAACAGGCGTATTCCTGAACCGATATGGATGTACCTTGGTGTGTATAAAGTACATACCAAAGTCTCGACCGAGTTCGTTGGTCAGCTTCATCTGCCATCTTGTTTCAAAATGGCGGCCATTTAAAAAAATTTAAAAATTAAAAAATTTTAAATGAGGCACAAAAAAATTAGAAATTGAAAAATATTTTTTTCTTATGTGTTTGAGCTTGACACAAAGATTCCAAAGCATTTTTTGTTTCGTCTATATCTTAAAAAATGGTTGAGTTATAGCACTTTGAATTTCTAGCATGGCTGACATTTTGAAACGATCTGAATTTTGTGTCGCGACAATACGCGTATTTATATACCGATTTGGATGTGACAAGTCATGTGCATAGTACATAGCAATTTGTTGACCGAGTTCGTTGGCCAGCTTCATCCGCCATCTTGTTTCAAAATGGCGGCTTTTTAAAAAATTAAAAAAAAATTAAAATTTAAAATTAGGTACAAAAAAATTAGAAATTGAAAAATATTTTTTCTTGTGTTTTTGAGCTTGATACAAAGATTCCGGAGCATTTTTTGTTTCGTCTATATCTTAGAAAACGGTTCAGTTACAGCACTTTGAAATTCTAGTGTAGCTGACATTTTGAAACGATCTGATTTTTGTCATGCGATAACACTCGTATTTATGAACGTTTGTTTCAAAATGGCGGCAATTTAAAAATTTAAAAAAATTAAAATTAAAAATGAGGTACAAAAAAAATTAGAAATTGAAAAAGATTTTTTTCTTATGTGTTTGACCTTGATACAAAGATTTCGGAGCAGTTTCATTTCGTCTATATCTTAAAAAATGACTGAGTTATGGCACTTTTAAATTCTCGCATGGTGACATTTTGAAACGATCTGATTTTTGTCACGCGATAACACGCGTATTTATGAACCGATTAGGATGTGGCAAGGCATGTGCATAGTACATAGAAATCTCTCGCCGAGTTCTTTTGCTAACTTCATCCGCCATCTTGTTTCAAAATGGCGGCCATTTAAAAATTAACAAACAATTTAAATTTAAAAGGAGGTACAAAAAATTAGAAATTGAAAAATATTTTTCCTCTTATGTATTTGAGCTTCATACAAAGACTCCGGAGCATTTTTTGCTTTGTCTGTCTCTAAAAAAATGGCTGAGATATAGCAGTTTGAATTTCTAATGTGGGTGGGATTTTGAAAAATTTGATTTTTTGCCTGCAACAGCACTCGTATATATCAATCGATTTAGATGTGAGTGAGCATGTGTACAGAAATTACTACGGTCTCGACAAAGTTCATTGGTTAGCTTTGTTGCAGCCATTATGTTGTTTTAAAATGGCGGGCACTTCAAGATATCACCCAATTTGGCGACCAAATATAAATCACTTTAAATAAAACCAGCTTTGATAACGCTGACTAATTTCGCAAAATTCTCATTCATATTCAGTATTGACAAAAATTAGTATATAATATTTTATAATCGGGATCCACTAATTTGAGCTCCGTGTGTTTGAATATTATAAGCTGGCTTTTAAAAAATAAGGAATATGAAAGCTACCCCTTCCTCCCGGCACTGGCCGGAAGGACTTTTTTTTTTCAAAAAAATTTTCAAAAAGTATCTTTTTTTTTTTTTTTTTTTTTTTTTTTTTGTACAATAATCAGGCTAATAAAAACTTCCTAGAAATGAAATACAACGGAGGAAACAAATACGACAGTTTGTTTTAAATGAATAATAAAATAAACAAATAACTTTATGTATATTTAAAATGGATTTAACGTATTTTATATCTCTTAAAATTGTTTGAAAGTTTTATATAAAACCTGTGCAGTACTTTGGAGGCATTTTAGTATTTCATTTTGGGAATTTAGCTCAGAAGGTATAAAAACTATTAGTTAGTTTAAGTAGTTTAGTATATGTGTTAATTTCTATTAAAGGCTATTCTATTTATATATAAAAATATATATATATCAAAGAAAATCATTTTCTTAGATTATAATATAATAACATTTTTTAACTAGTTTTAACATTGATGATAAACATAGAAATAAACTTTTCTATTGGAAATACGAATTAAATGTATAAACACGATCTTTTAAATACCTTTTCATGAACAATATTAATAAACTAGCATTTACTACCACCTAGTTTACAATGAATATAATAACAATTAGGACAATTAATTAGAGAACTAGCAAGTTTTCGTAAATATTCTCAGATTTTTAAAGTTTTGGAGACTTTTAATCGCATTACTTTATTATTTTCTGAATGATAGATTTCAGTTCAACGCCATACAACTATATGTTCACAATGGGAGGTTTCAAACTAGCATTCACTCTAATAAATCATGTCGATAAAACTAATACCTTCTCTCCGGGATATAATGCAAGTTCTTGTCACATTAAATTGCTTTAAAATAGATAGTAACTTTCTATTTAATTTGAAAGCAAAATGTATGATACTACTACGCCTACTTAATCTTTCGGATCACAGTCAGTCTAAAGTGTAAATGACTCCAAAATCTCTGATGTGTTTTAAAATAATATATTTAAATAAGATAAATCTTCATTCCAAAAGCGTGGTTATTGATGATTACTTTAATAATGATAATTTTATTAATAATATATTTAATACATATCGCCCTTTCATTCTTTTTCTTTATTTCTAACTTAAAGAATTTTAGAATAAAAAAGCTTTCCTTTCACATCAATTTTTAATCCTCAGAATAATTTTAAATTAGCAAGTCTTATTTTTTTAGCATTTGTAAAAGCACCAAAACATGAAAAAAAAATGCATGTTAGAAAATTAAAACCTCTGGTGGCCAAGGTTGATAGTTATAGGGTAATCCGATGATAAATTTTTATCCCTCTTTCTTGTACACGCAATAACACTGTAATGACAATAATTCCCATGTGTAGTTATATTCAACAATATGTTGTTGACCCTTCACCATTTTTTCCGCGTATACCGATTTAAAACTGTGATTTTTTTTAAAGTAAGCTGATTTTTGTCTCCGTTCAATGTTTCCAAACAATACTACACATTTTAAGATAATATATCTCATCGTTATGTTAAATTTCGCATTATTACACTCCCCATCCAACCAACGATTTCAATTTATTATTATATGCGTATTTACATCATTTTTAGGTAGATTTCGTAAGAAATACTACCTATTGCAGTCGTTACCATGGTGCGACTTTTGAAAAATTCCTTCATAACTTTTCATTATAGGACTCCAGGAACCCAAAACCACCCCCCTTAAAAGTTTATATATATATATATATATATATGTATGTATGTACTAAATTTTGTCCGCACGACAAAAGTCGTAATTATGTACGGATCTTCTTCAAACTCGCCAACAACTTTGAGATGACTAATATCTCGGCGGGGATTGCAAATGGAAAAAATCGGCCCAAGGGAATGGAAATGGGGAGGGTTCAAAATTTTAAATACCCTCTTAACATGATTCTGATAAAACCAGCTCTTACACAACAATGGCAGAAAAAAATAAATATTTTTCGTTATAGCAGTTGCCAACAATTAAAAAAAAAGAAATAAAATTCTCACCACAACAAATGCTTTTCTATTGCAAGGTTTCGCGTGAAAAATTAAATTAAATAAATAGCTTGAATAATTGAAACAAATTGAATATTACGTCATAAGATTCCTAGAGCAAGATTTCCGCATGAAAACGCAAAATGAAATAAATAGTTTGACGAATAAAAAACAAGTGCGTAAGTGTGATCACAGATCGCACAGAGGGTTTCGTTTAATATTCATTTCAAAACACTTTATCCTTTTGAAAAATCTGTTAGTTCCACATTTCGCAACCAGGGGTGCACTCTATTCTAAACAAATCTCTATCCGAACGAAACTCCGTTTTACATACTATCCGTATATATATATTAGTCGAAGGGATTGGGCCCATAGCACCCGAGATAAGTAGGCGCCCCTGGCGGTAAAAAGTGGAACTCAAATATGTAAGGCTATGGTGCATAATATGAAAGAATGGTCAAAGGGGTGTTGGCAAAAGTTGGAAAAGTGCTCCCCGGGTCAAAAGGGTGGAGGTTAGAAAAATTGCTTAAAATATACGTTAGAGCACGGAGGAATAAATAATATAAGACTTTTTGAAAATTTTATGATTTGTCGTGTGGTCTGGGGTATTCAGCTATACGTATGCAAAAATTCATGTCTCCAACTTAATTAGGGGCTCTCTTAGAAAGAATTGCTTAAAATACATATGTGGTAGCTCAAAGGGTTAATCGTAAGACTTTTTCAAGATTTTATAATTTGTCGCCTGGCCTCAGGTGTTCTGCTATAATAAGCGTGTAAAATTTCAAATCTCCAATTTAATAACGGCTCAGTTAGGAAGAATTGCTTAAAACACGCATGTGGGAGCCCAAAGGGTTAAATGTACGACTTTTTCAAATTTTTATGATTTGTCGCATGATGGTGTTCAGCTAGTATGCAAAATTTCACGCCTCCAACCTAAATAGGGTGTCACTTAGGAAGAATTGTTTAAAATACACATGTAGGAACCCAAAAACTTAAATGTACGACTTTTTCAAAATTTTATGATTTGCCGTTTGATATGTGATGCTCAGCTATAAGTATGCAGAATTTCACGCCTCCAACCTAATTAGGGGCTCACTTAGAAAGAATTGTTTAAAATACCCATGTTGGAGATCAATGGGTTAAATGTACGACTTTTTGAAAATTTTATGATTTGTCGTTTGATGCGAGGTGCTCAGCTATAAGTATGCAAAATTTCACGCCTCCAACCTAAATAGAGTGTCACTTAGAAAGAATTGTTTAAAATACACATGTAGGAACACAAAAACTTAAATGTACGACTTTTTCAAAATTTTATGATTTGCCGTTTGATGTGTGATGCTCAGCTATAAGTATGCAGAATTTCACGCCTCCAACCTAATTAGGGGCTCACTTAGAAAGAATTGTTTAAAATACACATGTTGGAGATCAAAGGGTTAAATGTACGACTTTTTGAAATTTTTATGATTTGTCGTTTGATGCGAGGTACTCAGCTACAAGTATGCAATATTTCACTCCTCCAACCTAATTAGGGTTCACTTAGAAAGAATTGT
The DNA here is from genome assembly GCA_963932465.1 of Maratus speciosus. Classification (NCBI taxonomy): domain Eukaryota; kingdom Metazoa; phylum Arthropoda; class Arachnida; order Araneae; family Salticidae; genus Maratus; species Maratus speciosus. The sequence goes on along the minus strand of OZ010792.1, from coordinate 152,394,748 downwards.
TTAAAATACAGGTGTGGGAGCCCAAAGGGTTAAATGTACGACTTTTTCAAAATTTTATAGTTTGTCGTTTGATGTGAGGTGTTCAGCTATAAGTTTGTAAAATTTCACGACTCCAACCTAATTAGGGAATCACATAGAAAGAATTGTTTGAAACAGACATGGGGGAGCCCAAAGGGTTAAATGTACGACTTTTTCAAAATTTTATGATTTGTCCTTTGATGTGAGGTATTCAGCTATAAGTATGGAAAATTTCACGCCTCCAATGTAATTGGAGTTTCACATAGAAAGAATTGTTTAAAATACACATGTGGGAGCCCAAAGGGTTAAATGAATGACTTTTTCAAAATTTTGTGATTTGTCGTTTGATCTGAGGTGTCCATCTATAAGTACGCAAAATTTCATGCCTGCAACCTAATTAGGGACTCACTTTGAAAGAATTGTTTAAAATACACATGTGGGAGCCCAAAGGGTTAAATATACGACTTTTTCAAAATTTTATGATTTGTCGTATGATGTGTGGTGTTCATCTATAAGTATGCAAAATTTCAAATGTCCAACATGTGTAGTTTCTGAGAACGGGCTCTGTGACGGACAGACAGACAGAGGAGCGAGACGAATAGGGTTTCGTCAGATGAACGAAACCCTAAATATACTATATTGCATCATATTGGAAATAAAACGGACCTCAGCAGGTGAATATGTAACGTCATGTGAGTTTGAAGAAACGTATTAAAACATGACGAAAATCCGACAATGGAAATATTAACTTATTTTAACACTTTGAGGTTCTCTGAATTTGCTTAGCTATTTTTTAAACCTATTCCATATACAATCGTGTGTGTATTCGTGTATATTAGAATTTTCCCAAAATGTTTAGCTCTCTGGAGCTCATTTTTATTGAAGGAACTGGGTCTATCTCTAATCTTGATTTAAGTTTTGTTGGTGAATTTAGTACTTCGAAATCTACCTCCGCCTGTAGGCCCGAGCCGTCAGGAATTTTTTTTATTTTTTTTATTTTTTATTTTTATTTTATTTTATTTTATTTTTATTTTTATTTTTATTTTTATTTTTTTTGTCATATTAACATTTTAACAGAAACATTAATTTTATTTGTACAAAAGAATTAGGTTTCTAGATTGCGTTATGCGAAAGGAAAATAAATACTAGAAAACAGGAATTCCACTTTTTCAAATAAAAACAAATGACGAAAATTATATATATATATGTATAAATGTAGATAACACAATACCTATTTGAGTTTTAAGACTTAAAAGACACGCTTTTATTTCATATAAAATGACGTCATTCGCATTCTCTGAAGAAATCGTCATTTACGATCCTGTTAAACGACATCTACAGTAAAGTATTCATATGACATCATTATCGCTGAATAATACACACACACACAAGAAAAAAAAAACAGATGTCGTCGCTCAAGAAACACGTTTTCGTCTATCTAATTATTCAAAGGCTTTCATTTGTTTATAATATAAATAATTTAATTAAATAGGGGAGACCGGGGCTAGTTGGCTACAGGAGTAAGTAGGCACAGTCCTCATAAATCGCCTGTTTGTGGATAGAATGCGCAACCAGTCACAGAGTACCTTTCTTCTTGCTTTTTACAATCCTCATTGTAGTTTTGCAGAGTTGCATACGTGCAGTATACATTTATTACGTTTTTTCTGTTTTTTGCGCTCATAAGTTATTGTTTGTTGTTTCATTCTCTTTCTAATTTCTAATACTTATCTTAATAATTGCGATTTAACTTGTGCAGTTTTTCTTAGTATATGATGAACTCAACTTACCACATTTGTGATTTACTTGGATTATTTATGCTTAGGCAGTTACGTGCCCCTTTTGTGAAAAAATTTATTCTGGGGTTAGTTGGCGCATTGAACACGGGGCAAGTTGGGTCGGTATCTGCTGTGTGCTGGTAGCTTGAAAAACAACAAACACCGAAAAAAGTGGTTGCAATGCGAGATTTTGGGCACACGAGGCTTGCCCAAACGCAGACACTCGATTTTTTATTTGTGACATCTGTAACTCTCATGATGATATTGAGTAGGATTGAAGTTACTCAATGTTAATGTTTTATTCATTATTTTTATGTCTGTTTAATTTATAATTTACATTGTACGACGATAACGCCTTTGTTTAAACTTACTGCTAATAATGAAATTTATTTCTCTTAACTGTGTGTCTTATTTGAGTTTCATTTAAATTTTTATAAAGCGTGTGCCAACTTACCCCATAGGTACAGGCAACTTGCTCCGTGACGGTGTAGGTTGGCGCACAATTTTCCTTTTACTTTAGAATTCCACTAAGCATAAACACAAAACTCCGGGTATTTATAGCCAAATGCCTGTTCTTTAAAAGCACAGTTAAAGTTTCATAAAAAACTTTAAAAAAAATAATAATAATCAGTAACTAAAAACTGCGCCTACTAATCCTGGTCTGCCGTACAGTTTATTATAGCTCTATTCTTTATCAGAAACCATTCATTTACATTTTTTTTCAAAATAGCGCGTATTTTAATTAATTTTTTTTCAGTAGTTAAGTAAAAATGGTAACAAAAATATATACTTATTATTTTCCAACTATTGTTTCTTTACTTTCTACCGAAGTAGAATACTTTAGATGCCAAAATTAAATAAATGCCGATAAAAAAGTAAAAAAAAAATAATATCATAAAAATAAATTTAGATGCAGTTTTCTAACAAATTGCATAAAATACTTTTTTTCAAATACGACGGTTTATCATTTGAAAATGTGCGATGCTTAGAAGTTTAAAAAAATGAAGTAGAATATTTAACAGTACAATGATACATCTGTTTTGTCTTACGGCTGACTTATACAATGGTCGTTATTTTTTGGAGCCGGCACTTTAATAGTCGGGAGAAAGAAGTAGCTAACCGGGGCTGAAAACTTAATATTCTTTTGAAATTAAAAACTACAATTCTTTAAAATTAAAAAAAAAGTTTTTTTTTTTTTTTTACAAATTTTAGTTCCTTAAAATCATTATTTGCAATATTTGGATATCTGTATGAAACTATTTTCCAGTTGCATTATGAAGCTTTAAATAAATATGAGATTACGTTTTTTTTTTTTTTTTTTTTTTTTTTTTTTTTTTTTTTTTCTGAAACGTATCAGCATTAATTCTGAGATTATGTCAATTTTTTTTTTCTTCTGAAACTTAGCAACATTAATTCTGAGAACATTTTCTGTTTGGTGGAAATAAATAAATGAAATGTTACAAATATTTTTTTTCTGGTTGTTTAAACAATAAAACTTCAGCAGTCACACTGTAAAAAAAAAAAAAATCTGTAAAGTTACTAAAGTTTTTTTAGGAACCTGGGATTCCTAGAACTTTTTATGTAACGGCAACAAAAAAATTCATGTAGCAGACACACTTTCGCGCCGAAAATCAAGCAATCTGTAAGATTACTAAGGATTTTTTAGGAAACTGGGATGCCTAGAACTTTTCATGTAATTGCAGCCAGTGTTACAGATAAAATGATAGTAAGATTACTGTAATTTTAGCAGATTCATTTGTAAAGTTACAGATTTCTGTAGCTTTACAAAAACTAGTTTTGTATATTTGCAGCTTTTTTTGTACAGTTACAGATGAAAGTTTAGTAAGCATGTAACTTTACATCTGTAGAACTACAGATTTTTTTTTACAGTGCACAAAGAAAAATTTTCCTTTAACGGTAACATACATCTTCCATTCAATTAAGCAAATTACTCTGTAAAACATAATGACTCATGAAAATCATTACCTAGTTATTTGACAAAATATTTTAGAAATAAAGATGTTACTGCAACTGAATAAGAATTTTTAAGTTCAGTCGTCGTGAACATTGTCAAAAATAATTTACCCCAAAAAACGTAAGACCAATCAAATATATAAATAAATGTAATGAATTTAATGAAATAATATTATATCTTTTATTGGTGACATTGCTTTTTCCGTTATTATATATGTATGCTAAAAATCCAGTACAGCAGATTTTAAATGTAGCAAACATATTTATATAGCATCACGAACATTAAATTTATATCGAGAATAAAATAGTACATGTAATAAAAAATATTACTGTAAGTTCCGAGTTTACAGTGTAGAACAGCGGTCACCAATTAAATGTGTATGTATTACTACCGATCCGTGAATGTAGGATGAATTTAAAGTTAATTTTAATTTTTTTTTATGTTTTATTAAATGTAATTAACGAATAAAATTCCAAGGTGTCGTTATATTTTATAAGTCACCTAAAAGATATATGAACTTAACTTATTGAGTTTATATTTAATCTGATTTCTTTGTTCAAACACTAGTGAATGCATATTTTTACCTGCTGATTTTTTTTTGTAATGTTTAATTTTACAGAAATACGCATTTTATATATGAGGGGCTATTGCAGACCAAGTCCTTTTTGAAAACAAATGAGATAATCCATATAGAGGGTGCATAGAATCTGTTTTATCTACACCCACAATGTATCAAGCCTATTTTCACATACTTTCTTTTATATGGCGTCTGCTTACAAACTTACTGATGGAGTGAATAAAGCAGATTTTATGCACCTTCTAAATGGAATATCTCATTTTTTTTTTCAAAATGCACTTGGTCTACTATGGTTCTGAGCCCCTCATATATATTAGCAAACCCCACGTCATAGTTGAAATATGCCAAGTGATATTTGCATGACTATTTTTTATTAGAGGAACACTTTTGGAAATAATTAAAAAATTACAAATTAAGCCACAGTTTGACTAAACTTCATTCTAAAAGTGCAACATACAAAAATGAAATTTTAATTTATTAGAAGAACTGAAACTAATTCCAATTAAATGGTAATTTAGGAAGTATATTGAGACTTTTATGCTCATTTAAGTAGTCATTTGAAGTTTTCAATTTTTTACAAACAATCTTAACACATATACATCTTAAAATTAACCATCATGGTAAATTACAAGCTTCTTGTCTAACAGTCTACTACCTCTATGGTGTTAGTGGCACCAACATAAAATGCCGAAACAGAGTTGAAATAAAATGTCTTGAAAAGTATTGAAACAGAGGCTCTCACCATTAATTTGAAACCTTAAAATCGGTTGTTATTCGCTACTATTCTATAGAAAACGGAATTTCGATGTTTTTAAAGGCTTTCTTGTTGTTCCTGCCAACCAGTTGGTAGTGAAATTGGCATAAAATATAGCCCGTGTTATATCCCTACCAAATCAGAATTAGTAACGATCTATATTAATAGATGGCAGCACCATACACGGACAGTCTGGAATTGTAAGGCTTTGCACGTAGCCGAGAATATTTCTGCGCAGTTGTAACATGTGATTTGTTCTTATAGCTGCGTTTAGCAGCTGCTGTAAATATCGTAAATAATAAACTATAAGTAATCTTACAGTTATGCATTCTTCCTTAGTTAAGAGTAATTAGCTATAATAAGAGATCGGCGATATAAAAGTGGCGACGTATAGGATTTAACCCAAATTAAAATACAGTGATTTTTTATTGTTTTGAAAAAGAAAAAGAAAAAGTGGCACGGAAAATGGCAGATAAAGAAATAATTTCCCTTGGACGCTTAGAAGAATATAATGCAAATGTTCCTTGGACTATTTACGTCGAGAAAATTGATTTTTATTTATCATTGAATAGCATAAAAAATGATGATATGAAGAAGAATATTTTATTAAGTTCTGTGGGAACAACAGCATTTGCTATTTTACGAGATATTGTTCCGAATAGGCTGAAAGAAATCAGCTACGAGGATCTTTTAAAGAAAGCTAAAGATCATTTTTCACCACGCCCTAGTGAAATTGCCGAACGATTTAAGTTCCAGAAACGACTAAGGAAGCAAGGTGAGAATATAGCCGATTTTACAAAAGAGTTACGTTGTTTATCCGAACATTGCAACTTCGGAAATACGCTTAATGACCGCCTCCGTGATCAGTTGGTATTTGGGATACAGGATGAAAAGATACAGCAGAAATTACTGGATTGCAGGGATTTAACGTTCTAAACAGCGGTGGAAATAGCTAATTCATTTGAGATAGCTGAGGCTGGAGTGAAATCCCTACACATCGGAGATACTACGACTGTCAATCAAGTGCGTGTTCCGAAAGGAGAGAAATCGAAAGTGGAGAAGTATACTCATGCACCTAATCCTAAAGAAGATAAATTCGCGCCTGAGAAACCGTGTTATAGATGTTCTAAAAATCATAACCCCGAGTTATGCCCATTTAAATCTGCAGAATGACATTTCTGCCATCGATTGGGGCATTTGAAAAGTTGTTGTCGTAACAGAAACTTTGGAATGAAATGTGAGAAACCTTTTAATAACAAGAAAAATTAAAACTGTTCAGGAAGAATATTGTTTAAATTTCATGGATGACAACTCCAATAACGTGTCATGGGTAAAATCGGTTAAAATAAATGGTGTAAATATACAATTTGAAATTGATAGCGGCCCGGCTCATACGATTGTAAGTAAAAGTGTTGCTCATAAATTGTTCTCAGGTAAGCTGCCTTTAATTAAATCTAATATTAAGTTGCAAGCTTATACTAAAGATTCCTTAACTGTTTTGGGGGAATTAAAAGTAAATGCTGCTGTTGATGAATATTCTATACCTGATTTAAAAATGTTGGTAATTAAAGAGGAGGGTCCGTGTCTAATCGGAAAAACTTGGTTAACAGCATCAAAATTATTTTGGCCTAATATAAATATGATTAAAAGCATTTCGAAAGTTGATTTAATTAGAAATTTGCCTAATGTTTTTGCTGACGGGATCGGAACAATCAAGGGTCCTCCCGCGTCAATAAAATTGAAAAAATATGCAAAACCAGTTTTTCTTAAGTCTCGACCTGTTCCTTTTGCTTTAAGGAAAGCTACTGATGTTGAATTGGAACGATTAACTAATGAGGGTGAATGTGAGGTTTTAAAACCCGTTGATCATTCAGAATGGGCTAGTCCTATAGTAATTGTTCATAAGCCTAATGGTTCTGTTAGAATATGTGGTGATTATATTCCTCTTGGTCAATAAACCTTTAACTTGAAACCCGATCTCTCCTATATATATGACCACATTTCCGCAACCCTTAGCACTGAGGAAGGTATGCTACCTGCTACTGAAACCGGTATGCTTTAAATAAAAAAAAAATTCGGTGCTTTTAACGTTGTTTATCTGTCACGCTTCTATAATGTGAATGGAATTCTTAAAAAAAAATCAATTAGTGATGCGCTCTTGTTATATGGTTGTTAATGTTGCAACGTTGTAAGGATGAATCACAGCTATTCATATATAAGGTGTATAAAAGCAGCAACCACAAATTATATGGAAATGTGGAACCTGTTGATTAGAATAAATTTTATACATGTTTGATTAAGTGTCTCAAAGGGCACAATCCTAAAACATGGCAAATTTTGAGGCTATAATAATCTAAATATCTTACTTTATATAAAACAATCGGTCTCCGCTATTTACACTGGAAAGGTTTTTCCAACTGAACCTCGAATTTAAAAATAACTCGAATCATAGAGATACCTAAATTTATTAATATATTTCATTTCTACTCGAACTCGAATGAACTACTCAAACGAACTTAGGCTAACCTATTCCTGAACGAAAATATGGCTCCGTATCTTAGTGTCCTGAGCAGCGCATGACCCTTCAGATTTACAAAATGTTACCTCGTACTTTTTTTTCATATAACGCTAGGGATTACCTGATGACTAAGATTTCAAAATGTACAATGGTGGAATCGCTATGTTGCTATTTTAATTTGATTTTATCTAGTATTTCGGCTAGTTGAATTTGAATTTCATGGCGAGTTTTTTTATGGAGAACGAGAAATAATATAAAAAATTACGCGTGGCATAAAATAAACATTGAACAGCGATATATAATTTTAAAAGTTATTTTCACTTTATCATATTAGAAGTCATATTAGTATTAAAACAGATTAAAAGTAAAGAACATTTTTATTTTAATATATCATACAGAAAACATATTCAATTACAAAAAGAAATATTGTTGATTTAAATATATTTTATGTTTAAAAATATGTTTTCGGAATCATTATATTTCTTTACGCATTTATTATTATTATTATTATTATTATTATTATTATTATTATTATTATTAACAGTAGAAGTAGTAGTAGGAGTGTTTCGCACAAAGATGTCGTTTTAATCGCTTTTATTTATGTTTAACATTGTAGTTCGTATTCATTAATTTTAAGTGCATGCATGTAATTTATCAAATGGATGAACAATGAAAAAAAATTCAAAAGAGACATAATGGCTAAGGTACAGTTATTTTTCGTACAATTTAAAAATAAAATAAAAATAAATACATTTATTTAATGTAAGCATCACTAATGAATATGTTAGGGTACTATTAATTATTAAATATCAACACGTTTATAAGTAATGAATAAGTTTAAATATTCGATAAATTTTAATCTTTTTTAATGTGTGTTAAGCTTTCAATTAAATGTAAAACTGTAACACATAATTGTATTTCAGAAACATTTTTGTAAATGACCTCTTTTCCCTTTTAAAATGGACTATTATATGGAACTGAAATTTATGCAACAATATCATTATTTTAGATGTCAAAATGTTAGTTAACACACAATACCATGCGTGAAAGTCGTATTTCTCCTTTAAATTTTCATTTCACATGATTACAGAGTGTTACTAAATACATGAATGATTTTATGTAACATATTAAATGCAAAATTAGAACCTCTTGTACCCTTTAAACTGTTGCAGTCACGCGTGGATTTCTGAAGAGTAATATGCAAAATATGAACGTTAAACTGTTAAATGCTTCACAACACAATCGTTCGGCAAAATTATACATTTTACATAAAATGACATACGCTAGTGCGAAATTGATTTAATCAATTTGGATATATGTTAGCACATAGCTTAGTTGTAAACATAAAACTATTACCTACGATTTTTTAAATTATACAATTAATTTATTTTGGATAACAAGAAGTACCATTCCTTTATTTGAAATAAATAAATAAATAAATAAATGTATTATATAAATTGAAAAGGTAATTTTAAGTCTCGAAGAGTGTACTACAAAATAGACATCATAGTTAAAAAAAAAAAAAAATCTTAATATGTAATTGTAATTCGTGTGCTAATTATCGCTTTAATTAAATATACACATAAACGGAATATATGTGTAAAAACGGATGAAGCAAAATGAATGACATACGACAAATAGTACAATACATGATATTATAATGTAGTATTCATATATATGAGGATTCCGCATGAATGTATAAAACTCTTATATGAACTTATTTTTTTCCGCTTTTAAAAAAATAAATGATGTGAAATGCATGATGATATTCTTCGAAAAAAAAAATCTAGAAGACTTTGGAACCTAGATGAATCAATCTTGTGAAAAATATCGTTAAACATTCTTTATTACGCATTTTGTCGAACATCTAGAGAAACACTTATAGAAAATTACTCTTTAAATCTTAATAAGAACCAATTATATTAAAATGTTCAGAAAAGATAGGATTTTAAAATAAAGAAGTTAAATTTCGAAAATTTTGAAGCTTTAAGTGTCCTGAGACCCCTTAGTTTCGAAATTATTATTATTTTTTTTTTTTAGGAATTAAACTTCTATCATTTTTAACATTTTGATTTGACTGTTTCCTTGAAATTCTCATTAGAGCACAAGTTATGGCTTTCAGAATTATACTCGCTCCACAGCTGAAGCGGCGTTTCCGAAAATTTGAAGTCCTTTTCCTCCAAATGTCATTTTTTGGGCATAACGCGCAGGATACCTCAGAAACTTCTGAATATTTTTTCATGAAATTTTCAAAACATATACTTCATGTTACCCTGTATAAACTGAACCGAAAATTCCCTTTTTATTGTTAAAAAAATATATATATTTTTAATATGATTATACATTTGAAATTTTCACAATTTTGCATTAGCTAAATGCAACATTGCATTAAAAATATAAAAATGCTTTAAATACAAATTTACTAAATTTCAGGGTAATTATTACAATCTGAAGTATAAGTAAGCACCAAAATTTTCTTCTAGTTGTAATATTTATTTTGTAATCCTGCAAACTGCTATGCCAATTTTCTGTTCGACAAATGTCTAACAGTTTCGAGCCCCATATAAATACTAATTCTGCATCTTGCAATTTTTCAAATACATGAAATGAAAGAACATAGTTATATATTTCATACCAATTAAAATTGTGTTTTAAAGTCATATAATATTTAAGACATTAAATTTTGAAAATGATCTTTTTTTTTCTTATTTTTTGTGTTCTGTGACCCCTGAAATTAGTATTTTTTTAACAATTTGACATTTGTTGCTTTTATACTGTTACTGGATATTACATTACACATATATATCATTAAAACGTGTTAACTAGGCATAGAGTACGCCTCCCCTGTCATTGTGTATGTCCAAACTGGCCGTATCTTTAAGGGTTAATATCTCGGCTAATTACCGATGATTCTTTCGAAATTCATTATCAACAATGCTTTTATACTTCTGCTACGATAGGTACATCCAGCGATGATCAACAATTTTTCTGAATTCACGTAAATCGAAATTTGTGTGTAACAGGAAAATGCGATTTTCTCAAAAACCATGTGACCTATGGTGATCACTATAATTTTCCGGCAAGGTTTGAATTAACGTCTACTACCTCGAATTTTTTCATAATTGTAGTTCTGTAGATTCGGATTTAGATGGAGGGGAACATATTTCTGCGCTATGTTTTGGACAATATCTTTCAAAATAGAATACCTAAAATTAAAAGGAATGTATTTCTGAGTTCAGCGTTACGAAAGATTTCACACGATACCCCACACGATATACAAAGAAAATATTTTTTTTCAAGTACCATAATTAGCCCCACTACATTTTTACTAAATATATTTATGAATGTTTATTAATCTGAAAATATGTGAGTCAATAGTCTTTATTACTTCCCCGAATTTAAACTTTCCACGTTCCATAGTTTACGAGTAAAATGGCTGTGACAGACATACACAGGGGTGATCTTACAATGGTTCCGTTTTTATTTTTTAAGTGCGGAACCTTAAAAACCACTTTAGTGAGCAATGACACTGTAATAGTTTGCATGTTTCACATAATTATGTGTTCAACTTTTTTCTTCATTTCTAAAAATATTGTCACGTACATTAATGGAAAAATAAGGACTTTTTTAAAGAAAAGAATCATGCAGTCTTTTTAAAGAAATTTAACGCTATCTTCAGAAATCGTATCAAGATATCGTTCGAAGAATGTATTTTAATTATATGATAAGCATATTAAATATTTGAAGAAATAGGAGATTAGTACATTTTTTCCCCAACTGCAGCATTTCAAGGTAAACTCATGCATATATGTCTGTGGTCCGACAAAATGTCCCGCACATGACGCTTACATAACCACTCATATTTAATAACTTATAAGTTGTTAAAGTATAAACTACACCTTAAAATGAACAAAAAAAAATTATATTTTCTTATTAGTTTAGATGTTCTAATTTGAGGCTACAATAGCGTTGTAACAACAGCAGTAATATGTAAAAAATTCTGGTCCACACGTGGTATGGAATGGCTCTTTAATAGGTTAAAAAATCTCCACATTTTAAGCCCTAGAACTTAATAAGCTGCCAGTTTTTAATAACAAATAAAAAATAAAAGGTAATATAAAATGAAAATATCCCTATTTTAAATTCTACACCTGAGTAATCTGCCTGGGGGTATTTCCATCCTTTCAGGGTATTTTTACCAAAAACTGACAAAATGTCCTGCGCTCGACAGTTACATAAATACCTACATCTATTGACTTATAAGTTCATAAAACATAAACTATATATTAGAAATAACTAAAACTCAATATTTTCATATTAGCATGGTTTTTTAATTTGAGGATATAATAACATCGTTAAAACAGCAGAAATGTGTAGTAAAGCTTTCCCACTCGTGATATAGAATGACGCCAATCGAACCCATTGAACATTCTGAAAGATGTTGGTAATATACCAAGCTATAAATGCAGCTGCTTTCTAAATGTAGTATAATGTGCCTTTTCACAATTTTATTTTTTATTTTTTTATTGAAATGCTTTATTAATATTTAGTTTTGTTTGAAGAATTACCCACAACGAATTAATTTTAAAAGAATCGAAGCGTCTTCAGTTGAAACTCAATATATATATAAGACATACGTTAAATATTTAAACTTTTATTAGATGGATGTCAGTGAATAAAAAAGGACAATTCGTTGAGAGTTCCTTATGATACAACTACTTTCAGAAAAAAATAATAATAATTTTGTCTCACTATACCAGCAATATAGGTATAATTTTTCCAATATTCGACTGCTATTATTATTATTTTTTTTTAAACATTAGCTGCAAAATATAATTGACCACTAACTAATGCAAAAAATGTTTTGCGAACGTTCCCACACGAAATTTTAAATTATTCTGTATGATTTCTCATATTCAAAAAATATTTTTAGTATATTTATTATCCAATATCAGTTTAGTAATTCCACAACATTTGTCATATTTCATGAAAATGGTGTTAAATTTGTTAAATTTGGTTTAAAACCATGCATACGACAAACAAAAAATCACGGACATTTATCTTGCTTTTTAACAAAGTATATTCATTGAGATGAATATATTGTGTTGGCACACAAGTCCTTGAGTTGTTTTTTTATGTGAACATTTCGCGTGGAAAACAAAATGTTTTGGCATTTCATTTTATGTTATTCGATGCAGAATTATATGCTCTTCAAAATAGTGTAATAATTTTTTTCATGTTGATATACTTATTATTCTTTTCCGGGCATAAAAATGGAGTATCAAGCCGACAAAAATTGCATTTTCGACACCTTCTGCTTTTTTTGCATTAAGACGAAGTGCCAAAGCCACAGAATATGCTCCAGAAATTTCTGAAGTGTATAGCAAAGACGCGATGTCTCGTAAGACGGCTCAAAATTGGTTTGAGCGATTCAAAGACGACAATTTCTGCGAGTCGAAATCAGGTAATTTAAACCATCGAGGCATTGGTAAGCTTGTTGGACGTTGTGAAGAAGTTGTACACAACAACGGTGAATACATTATTCATTCATTTGTTGTTCATTTCTTGTTTATTTTGTGTGGAAACCTAAACTTAAAAAAAAAGTCAGAACATACTAACTCAATACATACCACTAATAAACAAAAGTAAAAAAAAAAAATATCAGGGATCACATCTTCTACGATTCATCTGCTACAATTACTATATTTTTAGCTTTTTATGATACAAAGGGATCGCACACTTTATATTTCTCTTCTTAATTTTTTTTATCGACGCCCTATTTACTCACTTTACTAAAACTTCTCTGAAAATGTAATGTCAAATATATTCTTTACATTCCGGAAGTTCAAGTATTTTTGTAGATTTTCGAAAATACTTTTAAATTCAGTGGCCGGATAGCTGTAGCAGATGGTGTATCAATATGTAATTTGAATGTTTGTTTTTCAGAGAACATTTTACCCATAGTTATTGCGTGATGTAGATTATACGTCGTACATAAATCGCTTGGTGCTCATATGCTGTTTTTTAGACAAATTTCAGAAATGGGTACGTCGATTAATGATTTCAGCATTCAACGGGAATTTTTACAAATGAGACTTTCTGTTTGGCAATTAAAAGACCACACATTTATTACCTTTGTGATGGTGATATATTTGACAACTTTAGTAAAATAAATAACAGATATTCACTGAGTAAAAAAAAAGAAGGACCCTAGACTTTTTTCATAGAAAAGCAGCATACAATTCTTTACCTACGTACCATTTTGATACTAAATGTAATTAAAATCATAGTAATCAAAAATAAATTATGTTCATAATTTGTTTTCCATAACATAGTTTCAGTTTCTTAGATGAAACTCTGAAAAAACAGAATAAGGACACATAAGTATTCTACCTTAAATTTAAAGTTTTCTCTCCATTTGCCATTATTACTTGAAAGACTCTGTTTAACATTGAATAATAGAGTGCTTGTATCTCACTTTGGCATAAATTATCTCAAACACCATTAAGTGCATTCCGAATATCAACAACAGATCCAAACTGTTTTACGCCATTCCATACGCAACGATTTAATGTCGACTGTATATTTTCTACTGTGTTCGGGTCAGGCTTTTTAGCTGGCCATGGCAAATCCTCCTCCTCCCATACGTTGAGTGGAATAAAATTCTTCTTTATTCTTAGTACAATAAAAGAACTGGTATCCATCATGCCATCCTTTTTCTCATCTGAGAAAATGAAAGAAGTTCAAGACATGTGGTCTCCAGCCCAAGATAAGCTGTGAGCTACATGCATTTTTGTCCATTTTCGATGCTGCCTTTGGTGGTGTTCGTCTCTTCTTGAAAATGAAGACTAGACATTTTTATATAGCTATATACAGCTTGATGTGACACATGTGTTATACCTGCTCGTATTTGCACGTTTAAAATTGTAGAGCTTTTCTTTTTCAACTCACGGATAATGTTTATTTCATAACGATGTGTTAGTGTTTTAGATCCTGCTGTCATTTTTTAATATCTTGATGCTATGGATTTCTAATATAGTTTTACTATCGTTAAGGAATTTAGCAATCTCTCTGCTACTTTACTCTGTTTTCTAAATGTTTTCTAAATCCTATGACTTGATTTCTCTGAGAATTAATAAAATTTATTTCATTAGGCATCCATTAAAATATAATCTATCTAAACATAAGAACGATCTATTTCTTAAAAAAAAAACAATAAAATAGTAATGCTTATTTCATCTATAGCAGAATGGTTTTTATAAATTCAAAATGGCGGCAGAGACGAAAAAATTTTTTCACGCACCATTTTGAGTGGCATATCATTCGATAGATCTTTCAAAATGAAGACGATGTTTCATTGAATATTTTACAGTCAGACGCTCCGTTTAAGTATTAGACAACATGGAAGCTGTGTGGTTGGATCTATCTAGCTTTACTGCAACTCTAAACATCATAGACATCTGTAGGCTTCATCAAAACAGTCTTTATAGGTAGGAACTAACAATTAAACACAACTTATAAGCCATCAATACAAGTAAATTAAAGAAATAGGTAAATAATATAAAAAATAGTTTCACATTGATGAGAAATAATTAATTAGCTCACTTTTTACGCAGTCGGGTTTTTAGATTTTTTAAAATTAATTTAATTTATCTTAATGTTTCAGACTCTTTAGTTAAAGGAAATTCGAATTGAACATTTCTTTTCCAATGATGATCAAGATGTCAGAAAGACGAATCCTGAGAATAAATCATCACTCTTTTAAATACTTTACCTCACATATACAATTTGTTTTCTAGATAGATTAGAGGAATTTTATACTCAGGTTAAATGAAATATTCATACATTGATAATTTTAATGTTTGGAAAAATAAGTCTACAAAAATTACAGTAATATCAAGAGTTTAAAAAATAGAAAAACACGTAGGATGATAGCATGAATTAAAGATTTTTATTTAGCAAATTTTAGAAAAACAGTTGTAATAATTATGTACGTTTTTGGCGTGCTTAATTTCTCATTATAGATCTCCAAAATACAGACACATTTTGACATCATTTAAGAAATTTGTTAATATTTTTGTTCATTCGGTATGGATATATTTTCATTATGATCATCGACAAGAAGACATTGCAGTAGAATATTTCTGTGTTACTACGTTTGCAATTTAACGGAATTATTTTAATATTTATACTAACTCCGTTGTGTTGAATTGAAGTCTATATGCTAAATCATTAAAAAATATCAATAAAAAATATTTCTAAGAACTAACATTTGCTTAAATATAAATTTATTTCTTTGAAGATTTATATAGAAATATTATTATTTAGATCGTCTTATAAAAATAAGTTATGTTATAAAAATAATAAACGGCCAAGTGCGAGTATTACTTGCACACAGAGGGTTCCGTACAATAATATATGAATTAGTAAGTGTATTATTAAAAAAATACCGTTGCTAAAAGGATAATAAGACTTTGTAAAAACTATACAACGTAGGGTTGGGTATAGCTGTATATATAATGGTGCAAAGGAAAGTCCCTTTAACATGAAAATACTTGCGAACGAAGAGAGCTACAGCAATACAAGTGAGGTAACGGAACAGTAAAGCGACTACACCCGACCTAATGCAAACGACAGAAGCACCCCTAGTGGCGAAATTTGGAAGATAGCCATTGCAAATCGAAAACGTAAAGAGGTAGAGCAAATTTTTCAATTATAAAGTTCTAGAGCATCAATTAATTAGAACAAAACGGCATTTGGTTCACACGGATAAGATAAATCATCGCCTGCATACCCAAAAATGTCCGAAATGGATGAGTAACGATTCGAATTTGCCTATTCACATTCCAGAAATGTAGCAGTGCACATTTGCAGAGTGTGACGTTGTACTGTGCTGTAATGTCTGTAAAGATTTAATTTCCAATGCAATTAAAATTTTAGATTAACCCTTTCAGGGCTAGAAGAACTCTGTTCTTAAACTGATGAAATAATTGATTCACACCAGAATATTCAAACTAATTTCTCACCAAATAAAAAACCGCAAATTTGTACTTTTATTACAAAAGAAAATTTTATTGAAATATTCTTTGTGACATTTGTCAGTTTTGGAATTAAAATTAGGTGACTAGACCGCTTAGCCACCGCCCTTGAAAAGGTTAAATCTATGTCGTCGTATTGAAGAGGCTTGCAATAGACGTTCCATGCTTAGAAATGTGAATAACGAATTACTCTCACGAATAAAATCGTGTATCGTGAGCAATGGCGAACTTTTCGAATATACTGAATATTAACATTTTATCACTGTGATATAGTGAGTCTTTTTGTGTGTGTGTGATGTTATCAAAATGCATTGAGATAAGTACGTATTTATAGCATAAATTGCGCGTATTTCTTCATACTTCTGACTATTCCATTCAAATGTTTACACAAAATGGAGTGCATCGATCTCAGAAATTTTTGGGTAAATTGGGGGCGAAGATTTATCTTATCCATATAAATAAAATGTCGTATTCTGTTAATTAATTGATACTCTAAAACTTTCTATCTGGAAATTTTGCTCTAACTCTTTACGTTTTAGATATGCAGTGACAATCTTTCAAATTTTGCCACTAGGGGACGCTGCCGTCATTTTCAATAAATCGCGCGTCGTCGCTTTACTATGCCTTTCCCTCACTTGCATAGCAGTAGCTCTCTCCGTTCACAAGTATTTTCAGGTTAAAGGGATTTTCCTTTGCACCTTGTATACTAGAAAAGTATTAATAGATATACCATGAATGTTCAAAGATATATGGAAACTAATTAATAGCAAATATAGCTATTCTGTATATTTTTTATCCCATATAGGTTTTTAGTTAACCTTTAAACACATAATAGGTGTAATGAGAGAGCCGCTCAATGGAAACTAGTTGCGAATCTCATAGTATTTATGCGATTAATTCTCATTAAATTAGTCTATTTTTAACAATTTGACATTTATTGCTTTTATTCTGCTAATGGGCATTGTATTACATAAATATATCTTTAAAATTTGTTATCTAGGCTTTAAAAACCGATGGAGCCTAGAGTACGCCGCCGCTGTCATTATGTATGTCAAAACCGTCCGTGTCTTTAAGGGTTAATATCACGGCTAATTATCGACGATTTTTTTCGAAATTCATGATCAACAAAGCTTTTATACTTCTGCTATGATAGGTACCTCTAGCTCTGCTCAACATTTTTTCTGAGGCCCTAAAATCGAAATTTGATTGTAACGGAAAAATGCAATTTTCTCAAAAACTATGTGACCTAGGCTAATCGCTATAATTTTCCCGCAAGGTTTGAATTATTGTCTACTACATCTACTTTTTTTCATAATTCTAGTTTCTGTAGATTTGGAATTAGATGGGGCGGGGGCATATTTTTGCACTACATTTTCCACCATAACTTTGAAAATGTAATACCTAAAATTAAATGAAATATATTTTTGATTTCAGCGTTACGAAAGCCTCCACACGATATACAAAGAAAATATTTTTTTTTTCAAGTAACTTAATTAGCCCCTCTACATTTTTCCTAAATATATTTATGAATATTTATTAATCTGTAAAAATGTGGGTCAATAGTCTTTATTACTTCCCCCAATTTGAACTTTCCACGTTGCATAGTTTGCGAGTAAAAGGGCTGTGACAGACAGACAGACACAGGAGTGATCTTATAATGGTTCCGTTTTTACTTTTTAAGTATGGAACCCTAAAAATTTAATTTTTAAAAAGTAATGTTTTTCTGTTTTATATATATATATATATATATATCCCATTTGGTTTGATTTTTTCAACTAAAAAATAACTTATTCTTGAAACTTTTGTACCGTGCTATCAAAACCGAATTCGTAGTAATCGTAATATTTAATGACACTTATTTATTTGATCATTATTTAGTAGACCTATTAGGGAAATCATCAGTGATATTTTAAAAACAAATGCGAAAATTGCTTCTGAAAAATAAGATTAACTTAACTAAAACAGTGAATCCAATGTTTTCGACAACCATACTTAAATAAATGTATTTTCTAAGGCTTCATTTACAAAATTTAAGCATTTCGCACTTTCCTCAACCTTTAGAGACATTTTTCCTTATTGAATTTATGAATAATTTAAAAAAAATATGTTACTGAAGTAAACAATGGAATACTATCTTATCATTTTAGCAGTTTAATAGTATTTATAATTTAAAAAAAAGTATTATTTTTTTTACATGGAATTTGTATGACTATTTCAAATTTATTTAATCACTTTGCATCTCGTTAGAATTTTTTTTACGCCCATAAACAATTTTTCAAAACGATTAACTATAAAAATATCTTTATCTATATCAAAACATTAAGGGGCCTCACGAGTCTTAAAACTGAAAAAATATATAAAAAGAAGATTTTCAACATTTGATACCTTAAAATGTGCATGAGTTGGGATGAAATGTATAAGTATGTTTTTTCGTTTCAAGTATTTGAAAAATTGCAAGATGCAGGACTATTATTTATAGGGGGCTCGAAACTGTCAGACATTTGTTAAGCAGAAAATTGGTATAACAGATTACGCGCAGGATTACAAAATAAATTTTGCAACTAAAATTAATTTTTTTGCGTCTAATTATTCTTCAGATTCTAATAAATATCGTGAAACTAAATAAATTTGTATTTAAAGCATTTTTATATTTTTAATTCAAAGTTGTATTTAGCTAATACAAAATTTTGAAAATTTCAAAAGTATAATCCCTTAAAAAAATTTCTATGAATAGTTAAAATGAAGTTTTAGGTACGGTGTATACATTCTAACATGAAATATATGTTTTAAAAATTTCATGAAAAAATAGTCAGAAGTTTTTGAGATATCGTGCACGTTATGCCTATGAACGTCATTTGGAGAAAAATGATTTCTAAGTTGCGGATACTCCGCTTCAGCTATTGAGCGGGTATAATTCTAAAAGCCATAACTTCTTTTATGATTTTAATTTCAAGAATACATTAAAATGTTCAGAAAAGACAGAAGTTTAACATTTAAAAATATTAAAATTTAGAAAATTTTGAACCGTTAAGATTCTTGAGACCCATTACATTCCTTTTTGAAATAAAAGCAAATTAAGTGATCGCGTAACTCACTTATACGTAACCCATGTTGTCCATAAACGTAAGTGCCAATTATATATAGTGAAAAAGATTAATTGGTTTCTCTTAGTATTTCCGACTTTTAAAGGCAGAAGAAATTCAAATTGAACATTTTCATTGTAATGACGATTAAGATTATTCCAAGACAAACACTTAGAACAATAAATTTCTCTGTGATATGTTTTTAGTCACATGAACATTTTTTTAAAGATAGACTAGAGGAAATTTATTGAAGATTTTAAAGTTTGGGAAAAAAAAATAAGTCAATAATAATTCCCGTAATATCAAGAGCGCAAAATTTTTAATAACACGTAGGAGAATAAATTAAAGCATTGCATTCAACAAATGTTAGAACAGGGGTTATACGGAAAACGCATACGTTTTCATTTGGCATTATATATAATAAAATTTCAAAATTATATTTCTATGATTGAATCCATAATTGATCAAGTATTACTATTTGTATTAAATATTATCTTTATTTAAGCTGTATGTATAAAGCTTCCTTTTGATCAAGCATTTTGAAAAGCATTGCTTTAAAATATATCAGTGTCCTTAATTTCCTATTTTAACCACATTATTTTAATATTTAACCTTTGACCCGCCAGCGTTCCATAAGTGGAACATAAATTATGTGATGCTGTATATTTTTAAGTGTTTGTTGAATCTGAATGAAATTTTAAATATAACTATTTAAAGATATGTTTTAACAGGTTATAAAGTATTGATTTATAATTTTTTGTGGTTTCCATCTTGGAGCTTGTTGAAATGTAACAAAAAATGTAAATGTAGCCGGATGTGCTTTTTACCTCAACTATAACCTTAGAATTGATATGTGTGCACTGCGATGATGGTTATTGTATTACTTTCAGTTGTTTATGAAGTTTTATGCATAATTGAATGATTTATATTATTTAGTTTTTGCTTTATGATTATTTGAATGCCGATGGTCCACATGTGGAACGTTGGCGGTTCAAAGTACAAAATTATTTTATTGTTACTTATTTTAGGATTTTCTTAATTTGTACAGGGCTCCCACGGGCGATTATTTTTTTACAATTTTCGTAACAGTATCATTGGAGAATAAATTTTATGATCTATGTCTCTTGCATTTGTTGTCAAAGTGTCTGTGAAATATTTTTGAATCCATAAATGCCCAATAAAATCTTCAAAAGAATTGCGCGAGCAAGAACGAGGAGATTGTGATTATTACAGTGAAGGCAGAGTTGTTTTTGTATTTTGAATGACAATAGTGTCGTTACTGCTATATCAAATTAGGAAGCAGCATTGTTAACTCAAAGTGTAACACGATATTCTTGAAAAATGTAGAGAGAATATTCAATCAAAAAACCTCGATTGATTAGATTGTATAATCAGAGTATGGGTGGTGTAGGTGATATTGATGTTTGTTTGGATTGTATCGTCCAGTACTTGGTGAAATTTGCTTGCAAATGAACTAAATTCGTTTGTTGCTCCTTTTTGTAAGCTGCATTGTTATGCTGTAGGCTCAGACAAAGCCGTAAATCATTTGGAATTTCGTCGTGAAATCGAAAATGTTGCCATGAAAGTTGGATTTGATTTTGAGAAAGAGAATAGGAGATCCCACTGCTGCAGTAAATATGAATATCACCTCTTCCAGTAAATATTGCTTGTCATCAACTATTCAAGGAAGATGCTGAAATTGTTAGAAAATACGAAGGAATGGTGTGAATATTATGAAAAGTGCATGCATGAAAAATATTTCCAGGCCTTTCATAATCATTTTGCTGATAGTGGCAGGTTATCATATACCCAAAATAGAAAACTTTTTTTACTCTACCTTGTTTCATATGTTTTCATATTTGTGTCGTGCTGGTATGATTTGGCTAGAACATTATCCCAAAATTTACAAATGTTATTCGTACCGCCAACGTTCCACAAGTGGAACATACCTGCAACTCCACTTCTATTTTACATAACATCCCGCAATTCCGCACACAACTTTAGAATTAATACAAATCGTCTCAAAAAATATTTCAAATTAATTTGAGAAGCAGTTCATTTTGCGGCGGGTAAAAGGATAAACTGACTGTATACTGTGGAATTAAACTCTCTGTGCCAGCCATTATTACAATTGTACTTGAATAAGTATAATAATTACTTAAACATGAATTTATCAAGTTGAAGATTTATAATATGGAAATATTTCTAAAAACGTAGCCCATAAATAATAAATTATGTTATACAAATAAAAGAATTTACATAAAAAAATAAAGTTTAAAAAATAAATGGTTAAAAGAATAATGTAATTATTATTATTATTATTATTATTTTTTTTTTTTTGTATTTTGTATTGAGGGTGTATACTATAGAAAGCAGTGGAATCCAGCATGATGGTTTGTTTCAAATTATGATATAGTTTCATTCTGGTAAGGCGCTTCTGTGATTAGTTTTGGGATTGCTTGATTCAGCATAAAAGGGGAGCACCCCCCCCCCCAATCCTTAATTTAGATAAATGTGTTTTTCATGCAAAATTATTCGATTTGCTTCAAATTTGGTGTACCGGTTTATTCTCCCAAGGCGCTTCTCAGGACAGATTTGGAGTTTTATTCGTTCAGTATTAAGGGGCAGAACTGGGACTTATCCTCCCCAACACACACACACACACTTAATTAATATAAATGCGTTTTAAAGCAGAATTATCCAATTTGCTTCAAATTTGGTATACCGATTTATTCTGATAAGGCGCTTCCCTGATTATTTAGCATTTTGTTCTAAAAGAATGAATTTTATTTTATGAATAACATACATAAATAAAATATAATATACCTACAATTAGTGTGCATAGTCTGTGTGCTCAAAGCCATCAGTTTGTCTGGGCACTTTTCTTTTTATATTTTAATGTAATTATTGATTTTTGTAACTTAAAAACAAATTTATTTAGATAAACTATATAATTATACGGCTTTTTATACCTTAATATAAATTTTTATTTTTGCAATAATTTCTACCATGGTATAGAAAAGACTGGGGAGGGTTGGCGATAGGGGAGGCTTCCCCACTCCCCCCTCCTCTTTGAGTTTTCATATTTAAAAGAATTTCATAGTTTTCCAATAAGTGACAACCAAAGCTACTGAAATGCTTAAACAATAGTCTTTGTTTCATGCAGAAATTTGAAACATGTAAGGAAAAATAAATTGAAAAGAGTTTTCAGCTTAAAAAGTGTAATTTTGGAAACATTTTGAAGATTTTTTTTTGATAAAATATAACATGGAAATTTAAAGAAATATGTTTTCAGTAATTTAGACATATTAATATTTCATTCCAGACATGAAGATTGAACAGTAAATTAAGATAAAGATAACAATCTGCTATTCTTTTAAAAGTGTATGTGTGGAGGCTGTAATGTTAGGGAGGGTTGACCAGACGGTCAAAGCTGCCTCAATTTAGTATTTTGGAATTTTTTTTATTATACACTGTACATAAGGAAGAGTTAATGGTTACATTTCTAAATTAAGGAAAATGTATTCTGTAAAACCAATGTAAAATAGAGTAGGAGGTAGGGTAGTGTAGGGGAAAGGAAAATGCTTAAATCTGATTAAAGGAAGATGTGACAAATTGAAATAGAAAGACGAAAACATTTAACTAAATATAAATAGCAAAGATGATAGGAACTTTTATTTCATGTAAATAGTGCACATAAGGTGTAAATAGGAAAAAATGGAAAAGACCATAAAGGACGAAAGCACCAGAATTAAGAAATATTTGTCATGTCCTTGCAAAAGAGCATAACATTAGTTAAAACACTTTAGGAAAGTATGTAGAAAAATTTCACCAAGATGAACACAATCAGATGAATCAAAACTGTGTGGCAACTAGTGTTGGCAAATCGAGTGTCTCAAAAAGTGGGTTTCTTAAAACGAAATTTTTCACAAGTTTCTTGGATTCCATCTAAGCTGGTTTGTTTACGCACATTATAATTCCAATACATTTTAATAATAATTAAACCATGTAGCATAAAGTTATTGTGCATTTTTAAAACTTATTTTATTTTCCTTAACAAATATTTCAATATAAAGTGGGTCAAACCTCCCATATGTGAGGAGCCTTGACACATTATTTTCACATGAATAAAATCTGTTATTTTTCAAGTTTCTTATAGATTGCACTTATATCGTAATTTTATCTTTATAACTGATTGTAAAACGAATAAACTGATATATGAAACTTTATCCTAGGTTCAATATTTATAAAATAGAAAACAATTTTGTAAAACATGGGGGGACCCTCCCCAAGTCTCCCCTACACACTCTTTTATACTAGCCGTGAAACTTCAATCTGCTTAAGTAAATTATCATTATTTAGTGTACCTATTTTGAAAATTACCTTTGACTACTTAGAGTCAAAAACCCACATATACTTCTAGAAATGTCGATTATCTCTAAAAACCTCTGATCAAAAGTTTTCGAAAATCATACTTAAATAAACGTATTTTCTAAGGCTTCATTTACCAAAGTTAAGCACTTTCCTTAAGCATTAGACACTTTTTCTTTTCATAAAATTAATGAACCATTACAAAATGCGTTATTTATGTAAGCAATTTAATATCGTCTTAACATTTTCATAGTTTCTAGAAAATTAAAAGGTATTAATTTCTATGCATGAAAATTGTGTGACTATTTCAGTTTTATTTAATCACCTTTTATTTGTTAGAATTTTTTAATGTCTATAAATAATTTTCCATAACCATTAACTATTTGAATATACCATTTTTCTTATGATAACATTGAATTAATATTTCAATCAAAATAAATTACATGTTCCAGACAAACGCTCTAAGTTTTGTCATTAGTTTACTAGTAGTGGATTTTTTTTTCAGGCGGAATAAAAAATACTTAGGTTTTCATTTAAATTGAAATCAACAAAATATTACTTTATTTTGAAAAACTAGTATTTGTGGTCATCACAAAACTTTCTTCTATATAAATCTCGTCAATTAAATCCTTTAAAGTGTACAAGAAATTACATCAATTTATCACCGCCACCTGTTCTGCGATTTACACCAAAACATAAACAGCACTAATTGATATCAAGATACAACCGAATCTGAAGTTCGATGAAAATACGTCCATTTGTTATTGAGATATAGCTATGATAGAAATTCTGAAAAACGCAGCATAGCAGTGCCACCTGTTGAGCGATTTGCACCAAAACATAAACAGCACTAACTCTTATCAAGGTATACCTGAATCTGATGTTTGTTGAAAATCCAAATATTAGTTCTTGATATAGAGCTATGATGGAAATTCTGAAAAACGCAGCATAGCAGCGCCACCTGTTGAGCGATTTGCACCAAAACATAAACAGCACTAACTCTTATTAAGGTATACCTGAATCTGATGTTTGTTGAAAATCCAAGCATTAGTTCTTGATATAGGGCTATTGCGGAAATTGCAAAAATGCAGTAAAACAGCGCCATCTGTTGTGCGATTTACACCAAAATCAGCAAAATGTCAACTCATGTCAAGTACTAACAGAATCTGTAGTTAGATGGAAATCCGTGTATTAGTTCTGGATATTCAGGTACTGTGAGAATCGTGGAAAATGGTTCATAGCAGCGCAACCTGTTGAGAGATTTACACCAAAAACAAATCAGCGTCAATATATATCAGGCACTAACTGAATATAAATTTTTAGTAAATTCTGTGCATCAGCTCTTGAGATAGAGTGCCCACAATATTTGTGTGACATACAGACAGACAGACTCGCAGGCTCATAGACAGACTTTTTGTAAAAACATGTTTTTCGGAATCTCTGACCCCCCCCCCCTAAAACGTGTAAATCCATTGAAAATCGAAAGCCGAAAGATTTCACGAATCCAATACTTTCTTCTTGTGAAGACAGAAGAAAGTAATAAATAGAAACTATTATTGTTAAGTTGTGATTTCTTTTGTCAATTGGACATGGAAATGATTAATTTGTGCTTAACATTTGAGTAGTTATCATTGAAAAATATATTTTAAAGTTTACACTACATAACACTTCTTTAAAATTGTATTTATCTGGTATTTGTTTACACAAAAAATAAATAAATACAAGTAAATAAATAAATAAATATATAAATGTTTTTTAATACTGTAGATTCGATTGAAAACATCCGGAACACTTAACTTTCTATCATGAGTTCTTTTATTGTACTTCAATTATAAACGCGATTAAATTAAGTATTAGGTCTTTTTTGTGATAATAACGTAACTAAACACAGTCCACATACACACTGTAAAAAAAACGACATTTTTACAGTACAAAGTACTGTTCATCTCGCGCACAAACTCGATCACAGTTGAATGTACTGTATCTTTCTTTGGTTTCCTGACTATGTAAACATGGAAAATACAGTACTTGCGTAAATTTAACAACACAATGTACTGTCAAATTGGACGCCAGTAGTTTGTTCTGTGGTCCAAATGCGTCTAAAATTGCCAGTACATTGTACTGTTAATTTTACGCAACTACTGTATTTTTCATGTTTAAATAGTCAGGAAACCAAAGAAAGATAGAGTACATTCAACTGCGATGGAGTTGTGCTGGCAAATTTACAGTGGTTTTCTTACAGTGCATGTATTTATGATAAATTTTAACTGTAAGTAAAATCCAATCTACTGTAAAATTTCGTGCAGCTTTCTAAAATCATCTGCATTTATAAACAACAAAGAAAAATCATGCGTACGGCATAGATTATGAAGCACTTTCCAACACTCCTTAAAAGATTTAACAAAACTTCGTTATTTAGGGAAATAAGGTAAATGTGATAACTAAGTAAATATTTTAAAAACTGATTTCAGAAGTTAGCATCCGTAGCCAAATATGTAATCCAATTCGTTTGAACAGCCCTGTATCTGATCTGTATGTTGATACATATACAGTGAAACCTCTTTGAACGGTCATCTCTAAACAATGTTAACCTCCGAATACCGGCCACATATAGATGGAACCAAACACATTACAAAACATTAACATTAGTATGAACCTCTAAATAAGGAATTCTGAACAACGACAGCTCAAATGTCATGAGAAAAAAAAATAATAGCTCCTGGAATAATTTCATATTTATTTTCAAACTGAAATGTGAAGCAGGTCAAACAAATTTTCACAGGTCAAAAAAAGTCACTTTATCTTTTAAACACTCAAACTTTTTCAGTAAACTAGACATAGAAAATAAAGACATTAATAATGATGATAGAAATTTAGATAATATTCCTAGAACTGCGGGTATTACTAACACTTAGGCCAGTAAGTTTGTATGTCTGGACAAAGATTTGGCATTTACTTCCATATTTGATTCATATAGAAGATGGTGGAAAATAGGAGAGAGGAAGAGAAGAATGATGCGGAAAGAGAAATGGAAGAGATTCTAGAATCACCCAAAATTCCGAGTATTAATACGCATACCAAATTTTTGACGAACCTTCGTGAAATCCAAAATTTCGCATTAAATTCTAA
Source organism: Maratus speciosus (assembly GCA_963932465.1). NCBI lineage: Eukaryota > Metazoa > Arthropoda > Arachnida > Araneae > Salticidae > Maratus > Maratus speciosus. The sequence continues at coordinate 152,367,510 of OZ010792.1, read as the reverse complement.
AAATGATGTACAGTACATCAAAACAACTCATAGAATTATTTCTTTGGAGAAAGATATTAGCAGCAAATAAAAAAAAAACCAACTGCAAATCATTGATTTTTTAATGTATTTAAACAATGAGGATTAATTAAAATGAAATGACAGTGTATTTCTATTTAAATTTACGTAATTATGATTTAAAAAAATTAAACCTCAGAAGAGAGGTCACCTTTCACCGGTCCCACTGGTAACAGTTATTCAGAAGTTACACTGTATTATATAATGGGAAAATATACTAGTAGTTTAGCAAGAAAATGCGTAGCAGGTTGAAATTTTTACGGATCGATAAATTATGACAATTAGACGATTTATTTATTAAAACATTTTATATCATTATTCAGGTGTTAAATCTATTGTTAACTTTTGATCGAAAAGATTTTTAAAATTCATATTTTATGTTACTTGTTTTACATTTTTTATTAGTCTACAACATTACTTTTCCAAAAAATGTTAGAGAAACTGATAGCACACGAATGAGTAAAAAAAATTAATTACTACCCTGGAAATTCAAATTGACCCCCGGAGGGGCGTGTCCCCACGTTGGAAACCACTGCTCTAGATGCTAATTTGTTTTTTAACAGTGTATGATATTGGGTAGTCATAAATATCCTCTTTCGTACGCCACTTAAACTTTCCTTTGCCTGTAGATTCAATAGCATTTACTTTGATTTCTCATCAATTTCCAAAACTTCACCAAGATACATTTCAATTTCATGCTCCAAAATTATGCAATCCAAAAGCTTTAAAGGCCCGGTTAAATAAAATTTATTGAGTTCCCATTATTTGTATACATAATAAACGAATGAAGAATTCTTTGTTTCCGATCTCTTTCAATATGTATAGCCTGTATAGCTCCGGTGTATTTACAAATGATTTTTTTCGCTGAAATCTATGCAATAATATACTCTTTTGTGTTTAAGATGACTTTATTTTCTTTGCTTTATATTGATAAGTTACATTTCTGCTGCATATTGGAATATTTTCAACTGAATTCTAAATTATTTCACAAGTTCATTTGATGAAATTTCTCCACAAACTTCTTTATTTGGTTTCCTCGTTGACTTTTCTTTACCGTTTGCATAATAAATAACATTTTATAAACATACTTGCTTAATAATACGCTTTTTCCCATCAATATTATTAAATTTTCAACAATGCTACCTTCCCTACAAGTTTATAAAAACAATGGAAACATTCTCTCACATAAGAATCATTTGATGGAATGATAAAATGTACATTATTAGCATTTAAATTTTGTACTCATAAATTAGAAAAAAAAAATTACATGTTTTGAAATTATCCCTTCAGGGAAAACTAAAGCGCCAATTAATACAGTGTTTGAAAATAAATTATTTTAATAAACTTAGATGAGGAAATGATAACATCATCTTAACATTACCCCAATCTGTCTAATTAATTATTCCTTACAAAATGAAGTAATTCTCTACGCTTTCTAAAAACTGTTTTACAGAGAGATAAGAACCATGTGCTCAGCACATATGCAATATTTCAGTCTAAAGCAGTACTACCTATCTCAAACACACAGAATTATTAATGATTGAGGGAGTGATCTGAAATATGAGTTAGAGAATTTTTTGCCAAATTAAAATTGCATATGCACATAAAAAAATAATAATAATGTGATACATAGAAATAACACTTTATGTCTTCATATTCAAAGACAGAATCCAGACAAAAACATACATACACATATTTCAGTAAGAAAATATATTTTTTTATATTTTTGTGTGGTCGTAGTTGCAGGTGAAGAATTGATATTTTTAAGGTTTAAAAATTTGTTTTAAACATATGTTAAATTAATTCTTCAATTTAATTGCGATTATATTATCGTAATCAACCGTCAACAATATATATATATATATATATATATGACACGATTTCACTCGTATCATATAAACATGTATATCATAAGCACCAGCATACCCACATTATATACTCAATGAAGAAATCATGGTTTCTTGCAGTCGAAGAATCGTGAGGGAAGAGTGGAAGGTGAGGCTGTCGTCCATTGGAATGTTTCCCGAAGCATAAATAATCGAAGCCGATAGATGCATCAAAACGTTTATTAATCGACAATATAATGCACCATATTCCACTAGTTATAGGTGATCCATGTGCGGACAGTCGCTACGTAGTAAAAAGTACCACTAGATGTTACTTATTAAAACAAATGATGAAGATTCAGGAAAAACAAACACTCCGGGTAGCGTAGTTTAATTAAGCAACTCAATAATCGTCAAATTCTACCTCTCCTAGCCCATGCAACGGGTTATATACTTGCGAAAAACTGCATGCGTATGAATACAATACACGATAAATGACAAATCACGTAAAAAGTAGCTGGAAGGACGCGATGAGAGCAGAATACGACAGGACCTAGCTCCGTGGGGAGGGGCGGGGAGGGGGGAAGCTCGGGTGACGACGATACGAACTACATAGTTTCGGCGTCAGAATTATTGCGCAAAATTTGGCTGGCGAGATTTGCAAAGATCTGTGGGAAAAAAGAACTTCATCGAATAATACTTCTATATATTAAAAAAAAGTTTTGATTTGGAAATGGACCAATGAAAATCTGCGTAGATATTCCGGTTAGATTAGCATCCAATTTGAATGCTTAAGCATGGCCTTTCATCGTTAATATTAAAAAAACTGTTGCCTACAAAAATATGAAAATCAGTGGTATTATAGAGAAATGTTTGATAAATACTCTGACGCAGACAGTTTTCAAATCGAAGAATTATTTTAAGACATATTTAATGCTAAAGTTTGACAAAATCGCTCCATTAAAAAAGTTTTATTGAAGCAAAAACTATACATGAGAATTTAATCATTTTTGGATCATTTTATACGTTATGAGTTCCCGGTGTGCAGATTGAATTTATTTTTCTTATTTGGCTCAATTTTTGAGGTTTTATTTCAATTTTAAATTCAAATTTTCAGCATTTCGAGAGATATTTTTTACAAATTTTAGAAAATGTTATCAATTTAAACTGTTGCCAGTTGTATAAACAGCACAAACAATAATGTTTACTTCAAATTAAAAATTTATTTACACGTGACTATTACAAACAGAAAAAAAAACTTTAAAATTATAATTAAATGATTGCATGTTAAAAGCAGAAAAATTACGTCATAAGAACCATAGACACAGATGTCATATTGGCGCAATTTTTTTCAAATGCCAATTTGGCGAAAACATCAATAGCATAAACAACAACATCCGGCTTACCATATCAAGCAAAATAACGACTTTTTAGCACCAGTTAAGTACCCGTTGCGTATATTAAATTGGCGTCAGAAAAAAATTGCGCCAATATGGGACCTGTGAAAAGAGAAACAAAATCTTAAAAAAAAAAAAAAAAAAAAAAAAAAAAAATCAATATTATGCGTTAAAACTTGTACTTTGGGGAAATTACGTCACATTTAAAATGGCAAAAAATATAGCAAAGCAATTTAAATTGAAAAATATATTTGAGCGAGATATTTTGAGATAATCTTTTCAACTATTATCGTGAATTCGAAGACAGCGCAAATAATATTTCCTTCTAACAACAAAAGTATTTTCACGTGAATATTAATAAGAGAAATAAAACTTTGGTGTAAATTACGTCAGATTTTAAATGATACATTTAAAATGAATTATTTAAAAGAACTATCTTATAGCGCTGTTTAAAATACCGGGAGACAATGACACTGTTTACTTAATTCATTTTACATTAGGTTATTTTCAAAGGTTTAACTATTTTTTTTTAAATTAAATACGAAAACAGCCATTGTATCTCTTAACAGCAGCAGATTTGGCCTTAAAAATCCCCAATCCAAGGAAAACGAATGGAAACCCGTTTACAGAGAGATCGCTACTGTTTTTTTTTTGTTTTTTTTTTTTAAATTCAATATTTTTAAAGCCGATCAAATTAGCGTGCTTTTTGGATTTTGGTGTGCCCGAACGGGGGTTGGCGAGCGTAGCTCGTAGGAGGCAGAGCCGCCTAGTTCTATTAAAAAAAAAATTTCGAAAGAAAAAATAATTTATTTTTAGAATAAAATGAAAAAGTAATATAATGGGTTTTATGAGATGAGGCGAATGTATTAAGGTTATTAGACTAATAAAAGAATACGCATTTTTAAATGCATGAAATAAAAGACAAAAGATATTAAGATATTATTAAAATAGGTAAAAAAGGAAAAAAAAATGTTAAGAATTTGGAATAGCTTTACTAAGATAAAAGGTGCGATTTTTTTTATTATTACACACACATATATATATATATATAAAACCATTAATTAAACATTACCAACCATCGTCTATAATTGCGATAGCATGAATGAATTTACAAAAATACAGTGTCCCCAAACACACTGAATGGATACCAAAAACATAATAAACAAGCTGCGAAGTATAAAATAAAGTCCCTTGTAATATATAATAAGAATTATTAATGAAGAAAAGAGAAGAATATGGATTTCGAGAAAGGTAATTGAAAAGCTTATATGTTGAATTACGTTTTCAATAGTACAGAATTCAATTATATAAACAAAATTAGTCGTTTTCTGTGAGAGAAAAAAGGTAACAGCTGCATTTTTGCCCCCTGTACTCTAACGACTAATATAACCAGTAGAATAGTTTCAAACTTAATACAGAATAAAATTAAATGCTATGAAATGGAAAAAGTAATACAACCTTTTAAATAATTAATTTATAGCAAGTAAAAATAATAATATTACACAAAATACCTAATAAAATCCCAGTTATTCTATCCAGATACACATCAGCACATGGTATCCATAGGCACGATAAATTTAAGGTTATTTTTACAGTTAAGTTAACAAAGATTTTAAAACCTAATGTATACATAAATTTTCTTATACCTATATTTCAGGCATTATAGTAGCCACCAGTATAGACACTTTTACCACATTTGTTTTACATTAATATATAAAGATTCATGACACTTAATTTTCATTTTAAAAAATCCTTTATCTTTCGTTTTGTACATATTAAAATCGAACATTATAATTTACATTTCTTTACTTTTCTTAAAAAAACAATCCACATTTTTTTACTTAAAAAGGACATAAATTTCGGTATATCGTTAAAACTATGCTATTTATAAATATATATTGCATTCTCCATACTCTTTGGCACTTCTCTGAAAAAACGTTTTCGTCCATTTCTTGGACTTCTTCAGTTTCACTTGGCGGCTCGCAGTTTCATTTTCGACCTTTTATCATCTCTCTTTTTCCATTTTTTCCCCCTTCTCCCTTTTCACTTTCCCCCTCTTTCCAGCATTTTTAGCCAACGGGAGTCAACATTTGCATGCGCCATATCGTTGCATACATTTTTTCTTTCGAGGTTAATCTCGATAGCCTCTCTCATTAGGGTGTTGTGGGGATTATCATATACAGCGATATGGGCATTAAATGAGACAGAAATTACTGTCGAAAAACACGGGCTAATGTATACAGTTAATCAATTTTGAAATACCGTGATAAATTCAATTTAAATAACATAAATAAAAAATAATTACATAATGAGTAAATAACCTCTTAAGAGTTTTTATTTTGTATTACATTTCTAAACTAAAGTAAAATTCCAAAACGAAAAGTTTACAAAATCGCAAATATCCAAAATTAAGCTTCACCTTGTGTTAGAAATTGATATTATGACTATATTTGAAGCTACTAACAGAATCCAATTTAAATTTTAGTGCTGTCATCTATGATATAAACTTGAAACTAAATGAACAATGTCATAAAGATTATGCTATAAGTTAATTCATCCATAATATACCAACTGCTATATCCCAACAATTCCCAATATATAAATACCATATTATATTTCATTATTCCTATAAATATTAAATAAATACAAATTTTAATAGAATTATTACAATATATTTTACTACCTTACCCAATAAATCTATACGGAAAATTTAAATAACTTCAAAACAATAATATAATATAGCAATATGCTATAAAACTAAATAATTTATTTAAAAAAATTATATATAATAAAAATAAACTATAAGAAATACTTATAAATATAAAAAAAAATAATTAATTAAATGAACCGGAGGATAAAAAAATAAATAAATAAATAAAAATAAATAAATAAATAAATGGATGTTGAATATATATATATATAATTTTCTCTTTTTTTAACTGATGCATTTATTGGTATGAATGTACGAGTTTTACTAGATATGGCTTCTTATAGCAATATAATCAATATACAAAGTTTGCTTTTGTTAATTTTGTTTACAAAATCTGAATAGTATTGAACATCGTTTTTATATTTTGATGTACTGTGCATCAAATAAAATATCCAATAAATCCGACATCTACACTTAATAATAGCAACACAGAATTGTTAATAACTCTCTGGAATAAAAAATAGATTAAATTAATTGCACTAATCTTTACATTTAATATAATAAAATCTTTTCTAAATTGAATGTCAAAAAATGCATTAGGCTTTTCTGCTGAAAAAAATAACCCTTTAATGCGCACCTTTGCATATATGCAAACAACACTGTTCTGAAGTTAATAGATTTTTTTTTTATTCGCATATACCTTATTCACACCAGAAAATTAAAATAGCATTATTTGGCTACGAAGATATATTTCGTATTAAATAAAGCAAAAATAACCATTGAAACTTTTTGGTATAAAGCTAGATTCTCTGAACTACGTAATTTCTACAGCGTATTCTATCATGGGAATTAAAGGGCTAAATGTGAAGTTTTATAAAATAAATAATTATATAAAATAAGGTATTTGGAGACATACTTATTAAAGTATTTGCTAACTTGCATTATTTTAGCTTAAAACTACCACACGACAGTAGTTTTTACTTATATAGCACATGTGCAACAGAAGAAAAGATTGACGTATTATACGAAAAATGTATCTGTATTTTTTTTTTCATTATTTTTCCTGTGTAATAAACCTTTTAGAGAATCATATATATTTTTTTCGAAACAAAATAAAAAAAAGTTCACATAAGGGTTAAATATCCTTCACTTTCATCATCATTGCCTATTTGCGCAGAATCACCCATATACTTAATTTTATACGAAGTGTGAAAATCTTACTCACAGTTCGTCAACTTTTAACACATAAAGCATTAAATAAAGCATAGATTTTAGAAATATTTTGAGAATTGAAAAATGACAAGATATTTTTTTTAAGAGCACACATAAAAAAGCACTTGAAATATTTATTTCCCGAAGAGATGTTCATGGCAGAGTTTACTTAAAATAGCTTTTACTCAATTTGTTCTTTTTATTATTAATCATACTGTGGAATAAATAAATGTCTTACAAAGAACAGAAGTTTCTTTTTTCTATTCAAAATAATGCGTTTTTTTTTTTACCGAATCCTGTGTGTTTTTCAGTAAAAGAAATTGACAATTAATTCAATTTATATCAATTAAGGGGACATTTGTGTGTGCAATTGAATATATTTGGAAATTTAAATTTATATTAACGTATTTGCAACAAAGAGTAGTACGATAAGAATTCGAAATGAGGACCCCAGAAGCCAAGGGATACAAGTGACAAATCATTAGATTTCGAGTAAACTGAGTTCAAAGTTGAACATCAATAGTAATTAACTGCATTAAAATATGAAACTGTTGCTGATTTCTTATTGGTCTATGAACTCTTATTTCATAAACTGTGAAAAAAATATGAAATGCAATTTTTGTTTTAAATTTATAACTAAGGAATATTTATAATCATTCGGCACTTACATCCTTAGGCTTCCAAGTTAGTACATAAGAAATGAAAAATTACGAAATAGAAAAGTGAATTTATAAAAGTTTTAGGAACAATGCCGATACAAATGAGTGAAAGGACAAAATTTTGTTTTAATATAAGTTTTAAAAATTTTATTATAAGTTTTGAAACATTGAAATTTTTTAATTGTTAAAATGCATTTATTTAACGTATAAGAAAGTAAACTCTAAAACTTAAAAAAAGACGAAAACAGATTAAAAAATGGAACAATAATATTATAATGATAATTGGAACATTACAACTGCATTATCTCATCCTCATCAGTTTCATAATCACGATTATGCTCATGAGCCTGATCTTCAGAAGCATATGGGCTTTCATTCTGTACCTGGTGCCACTTGGTGATGAAAATTTCGGTAGAAAAAGTGGTACACTCGAGGTACAATAGTTCAATGATACTTTTTAACTTAAGGTACTTATGTTTAGTTTTTTTGTGATATGGGAAGCTCAGGCAGAAAAGTAGGGCATCTTCCTGAACGGCTGGACTTCATCTTTAGCTCGTGGAAAGGTTCTAATTCTCCACCAGCAGTTTCTTTTAGAAAAATTTGAAGAGTTTTTTTACTCGAAATGCACTACATATTGGAGACACCTTTCATTGACTTTATAAAGAATGGTGCAAATGACTCGATTAATACAATCTTCATGTCATCTTTTAGCCCTTCTACAGTGAAGTTTTTGCTGGAATCATTTACAAGTTAAGCCCAGAGCTCTGGAACATACAGGTCCCTTTTATTCCTCTTTTTTCTGATTTCTATAAGCCCAAAGTCTAGGTCACATTCATTGTAGGAGTGTCCTGAAATAAAAAAAAATAATGATCGACTGTTTCTATGAGCCTATCTTTTTATGATGTACAGCCAGAAATTCACAATCAAGTGGCCTTTATTCCCCCCTTCACAACTGTTACTAAAAGCTGCGATATGCCTGACTTGAGAGGGAAGAGTTTTTATGAGCTTCAACAGACACAATGCGATCTCTTGGCAACCACGAAAAGCCTGGCCTTCATCCCACGTTTACGTGTGGGTAGGACCGCTTTCAAGGTTATGCATGTTCAAGTTGTACTTCCAAAGCTGACGAAGGTAATAAGCCTTAGAACTGGTTACATGTGGATTTGGCATGATTTTTTGCGAGTCAAAGCATATCGCGAACTTTGAATCATACTTTAAATTTTGGAATGCGTCTTTGGGTAATCGGGTAGCTCCTGCTTTGCGAAGATGTAGTTCTTTTTGAGTTTCTGCTTGTTGTTTGTATTTCCATGGTCTATTTTAAATTGAAGCTCTTCACACATAATGTGTGTATCACGTGTATCAGTCCACGGTCGATGAAAACTGAGATTAAAATGGGTGCTAAAAATGTGTCATTAGAACCTATTCTTGACCGGCCGTATGTGTTCTTCTTCTAAGCAAAAAGTGAACATAGAGTTTGTACATCTGGGTTAAACTGAGTTCTGGATTCAAGTATTTACTGTTGGGGGGTCTTTGCTCTATTATAATGCCTTGAAACTTATCGTGGAAACTTGTTTATGTGTTCTTTGATGACATCAATGCGGTCTTTAAAATTTTATTCGACGGTTCTTTTCTCCCTCTTTCATCGAGAGAAAGTGCAGCAGAATCTGTCTCTTCATTCTTGTTTACTATGTTTTGCAACCGTTTGTTAAAAATATCTTCGTCGTTTTCTGGCAATCGCCGTTTAAAGATGACTAAATTCGTGTGGCGTTATTAAAGTCATGAACTTGACATTGTATATCGTTAGTTCGTGGTTCAGCTATGCGGATGTCAATGGGTGCAAGTGCACTTGTACCCCTTGGGCTCCACGCGTTTCACGGTTTCGGAAAAGATGTTAAATAATTGACCCCTAGAACGAATCGCATAATGCAAAAATCACTTCTTTTTCTTTACCTACAAACAAATAGACTTATTTCTATATAGCCTGGGCTCTTAACTTATTTTTTTCAATTTTATCTCTTATAACCCTTGGCTTCTGGGGTCCTCAAATATAACCATAAGTGAGACAAAAATTAAATTATTAATAGAGACCGGGGCAAGAAGACTATGTTAACAATTTTTGTTGTTTATTAATTTATTTTTAAGTATTGTAAAATTAATTTTACATGAACTGTTAGAGTATTCCTTTGTAGTATTAAATATATTAATATTTAATTTTTCAAATAAAAAAAATAAAGGATAATTTTATTTTTTCATTACATTAAAGAATCGTCATCTTAGCCCAGTACTGGGACAAAATGACTTTGGCCTTGGGGCAAGATGACAATATTGAAAAAGTTTGAACATATTTTATCTTTTGAATATGTTACATGGTTTAACAAATGCTAACTGTGTTTTTACATCTTACAAAGTATCAAACTAAGCATAATGCATTGTAACGTAATGTTGAAGTGTTTAGTTTTGCAGCTAACAATAGTCGCAAATAAAAATGCCATTTTCATAATTGTAACATTCCTCATGCCACCACTCTTGGCATTTACAACACTGGATCCATTTTTCTGTTGGTGGGTAACAATATTCCTCGTCACAAGCAGTACGTCTGAAAACACCATACTTTGAAGTTGATGCAACTGGACTGTTTGGCCTAGATTTAGTAAACTTATGCCTAAAGGAACTTAGTTTGAGTATTTTTATTCTCTTTTTAGCTCCAAGAGCATCTTTTCTCTGCTTTTTTAAATGTTCCTGTTCTTCCATCTGCTTTTCCCTTTGTTCTAACAAGTTCTTTGATGGGTGCGCTTGTAAGAATGCTTGAGCTCAGTGTTTTGCTTTTTTTTTTCACACATTGTGTTGCATTAGGCAATGGTTTGAAATCAAAAATACTAACAGGCTTCTTTGGTTCATCGGAATCAGCATTTTCCATAAGTTCTAGTTCTTCTGGAGGATTTATACGTTGGTTTTCTACTACCAGGATCTGAGGATGATGAGCTCGTCATCTTGTCCAGGACTACCAGTTTAAAAATTTTCGTTTTCATTGCCATGAAGGAAGGCGTTTACTTGAAATTTATTCATAGTAATAGGTAGTATTTAAAATAAGTTACTCTTAAATATTAAAGAGAAACGATATATCTTACATGCATCTGTAGCAGAGCTTATTTACACATGCATAAAAGTTATAACGTGTCAGCGGTAAACAATGAAAACGTCAAATCTAACTAAAAATTGCCAATTTCAGCATGTGTATACTATTGTTTAACGAACGGCCGATAGGAGAGCCAGTAGTATCCGGTTGGTTCTGCCACCTAGTGGAAAACGGAAAATTAAGACATTCGTCATCTTGCCCTGCACTTCACTTGCCCCGGTCTTCCCTACTAAATATATTTGATACGCTACTAACAAAATCTCTCATCTAGTCATTTTTGTTATTAGTTTTATGTTCTAACATTAAAGATTTGAATTAATTTTGATATAATTTTTTTATTATATGTTATTTTTTCATAGTTATTTTATTTTATAACACATACCCACATAACAACACAAATAGTTCTTTAAAAATAACATAGGACAGTAAGCAATGTAGAACGTGAATGAAAACCCCAAAGCATCTAGTTTTAATTAACAGTTGGTGTTTTGTATATTTGTTTTTAGATCTTTTTGTCATCTTGATTTAATCGTGTGAAAAGTATACAGGTGTGCATTTGTATTATGTGCCTCCTTCCTTTTTTTAACATTAATATTACATTACATATATAACGTTGACTATAAAAAAAAGGGCTGCCGGGCGGGTATTTTTCAAAAAGTGAACACTATTCTAAAAAAGGGCACACTTATACATTATTCACAAAATATTTTGAACTGGTTTGTTTGCGATATTTTACCGCGATCAATTGAATTGCCACGGGGAGCATAGGAAGTGTTAAAAGGGGCAGCCGCGCGCATCAAAAATGTTTAAAATAGCTCTGCAAGGCACAAAAAAGAAATAAAAAAGGCTGCCGGTCGCTGCGCCCTGCTAAAGCGGCTTAGAGTCAACATGGCTTCATATCATAAAAGGGTGAAAAACAAGATTTCTTTCTTTTTATTTTCCTATTTGAGAGGCAGATACTAAAAATGGTCACCTGCATTCTTTTTTATATTGAAATCACCTTTAAAAGAAATATTCACAAGCAAATTTAAATTTAAAAAATACAAATTCACAATGGATAACATTGTCTTAACAAATTAATTATTCAGAAACATATTAAGCAGTATGAATAACAATAGAGTAGTAATCACTTATTTCATTTTATTCTATAATTATATTAAAAATGCCTTCAACAGTGTGGACTCTAGAAAAAAATTACTGCCAGCTGGACACTTAAAAAAAAGCACTCATGTACCTTGTTCACTGAAAATATTTTGCATTTAGTCCTTTTTTATTTTGACCTTTTTACTTTTGTGATATTTTCCTGCAACTGATGAAATTTCTTGATTTTCTTCCCTATTGACTGACAAATTATGTTTTTTTTTTTTTCTCCTGTAACTGATCAACGAATTTCACATTTTTTTCTGCAGCTAACTGTAAAATTTCACGATTGTTTCTCATGATTGCCTGCTGAATTTCATGTTTGTTTTCCTGTGACCAATTGACGAATTTCACAATATTTTATAGCAATCGACTGAAAGGTTTCTAGATTTTTTTTTCCCATTAATCGACTGTTGAATTTTGCAAATTTTTTTTTCAGGTGACTGTATGAGAATTTTTGCAATTTTTTCCTCGCAACCGACTGATAAATTTTGTGATATTTTATTTCAGAACAGATGTATTATAATCGCAGATCCGCCATCTTGGATTTTTTTCTTGGCGTGAATTAAAAATTTGTTTTTTAATTAATAGTTATAATTATTATATTCCAGTTTCTTCAATGCTATATTAATCTATCAACAACATTTAACCATTGGCGACATTTACTACTTGGCGAAAAAGGAGTTTTCATGCAAGAAAAAAAATCCAAGATGGCGGATGCGGGATTATAATACATCTAAGACATACCGATTGGCGTATATTGCATTTTTTCTTGCGGCTGATTGGCAAAACTCGTGGGATTTTTTTCACAAGGCCGGTTTATGAATTTTGCCGATTTTCGTCTCAGCTGATCAACAAACTTCATTTTTACGCATGAACAGTTGTTGAATTTCTATATTTTCTCCCACAACTTACTAGCAAAACATGCGAGGTTTTTCTTTTTCTTACTTTTTTTTTCGTGTGATCGCTGGGTGAATTAAGCAATTTTTTCCCTGTTACAACTAAAGAACAATGTGATTTTTTTATTGTAACTGACTGGTAAATTTCTTGTTTTTTTTTTTTTTTTTTTTCACATGACCGATTGACAAATTTACTATGCCTGCATATGACCTAATGATGAAATTTACGTTTTTAAAAAATAACGAAATTCTTCATTTGATCACGGGAGAAAAGTCGCTGGAAAATATTGCAAAAGTCTGTTGAGAAAAAGGGTCGCTGAACAAACCAGTTCAAAATATTGTTTTTATTTTTTTTTTACTTTTACAAAATACAAGTGTGCCCTTTAAAAAAAATACCACCCTGTGGCAAATGTACTAATTTTACTGTATTATTGATATATTTTACTTATACTGATTGGGAAATATTGCATTTTTTTCTGGCGATCGCTGGCAAATATTGCATTGTTTCTTGCGAGCGATTAGCGGAACTCAAGAATTTTTTTTTTCATGCAATCGGTTTATGAATTTTGCTGATTACCTCCCCCCCACACCCCCACACACACACTCCTAAGCTGATCAATGAATCTCTTTTTTTTATAAACAGTTGATGAATTTCTATATTCCCCTCCCCCCCACACACAACTTACTAGCAACATATTTCTTTTTTGTTTCATGCGATCAATGGATGAATTAAATAATTTTTTCTCCCCGTAATGACCAAAAAGCTGTTTTTTTTTTTTTTTTTTTTTTTTTTTTTTTTTTTTTTTTTTTTTTTTTTTTACCATTACCGACTTATGAATTTCTTTTCACATGACCGATTGACAGGTTTATGATGCTTCCCCACGAACTAATGATGAAATGTATATGTTTAAAAACTAGCAAAATTCTCCATTTGATTACAAGAGAAAGAAACCGCAACATTCGTCTGTTGCTTGGGAGGACAATTGACAAATTTCAATCACTCGTGGGAAAATATAAAAAAAATTCTGTTGAGAAATGGGGACATTAAAGAAGCCAGTTCCAAATATTGTTTTTATTTGTTATTTTCTTTACGGGGTGCAAGTGAGTCCTTTTATTTAGGATATATTTTTTATGAAAATAGAATTTTGCAGTGTTTTCCTGTAACAGATTGAATTTCGTGATTTCCCCTAATTTACTGTTATGCATTCCTTTTACTTTTTTTCCCCATTAATTATTCAAAGGTAATATTCAGTTGTCAGTTAATGTAACTAATTTTAAGATTTTTTGTAAGAAATCGGTCAACAACGAATCACATTATCTTTCTGAAACTGACTGACGAATCTTTTTTTTTTCCTCACGATTGACTGTTCAATTTCATGATTTTTCCCCCAGCAGATTGACAAATTTCACAATATTTTAAGGCTGTTCTCAAATCTGAAGGGAGTAACTTTAAGACACATGTTTTAATTCGTTTTTGTTGAGAAGCACATGAAATCAACAGATGTTATTCAGAAACTATGTCCTTGAAAGACATTTTCCGTTTTTTGGTGAACGTAAAAGATCTTTCAGAAAATATCAAAAAAGTGGGTGTTTTGAACCGAATGTCTGGATGAGAGGAGAAAAACCGATTGTCATAAATTTCTACGGTGAAATTTACAGATGTTTCCTAGCGACCAATTTGCAAAACTCATAGAATTTTTTTCTTTTTTCGTATGGTCGCTGAGCCCCACCAGTGGCTGAGAGGTTCTGCTCTCGAAGCTGGTAGACGGGAGGTGCTGGGTTCGAACCCAATCGCGCCCGTCGGCCTAATCGTTCGGAGTTTTTGTGGTTTTCTTCGAACCATGGATTTCCATGCGTTAATACGGATTAGGTTCCCTTAGAAAGACCTCCACGGAAGGCACTCTCCCTAGGGCCCATATCCCTTGTGTAGATAATTGGCCGTCAACAATCAACCCAACCCTCAACCCGTATGGTCGCTGAATGAATTTCACAGATTTTCCCTGCGGCTGATCAAAGAATTTCATTCCCAAAGCTAAATACTTTGCAATACTTCAGCTAATGAAATGTTCTGTGTGAATTAAAAAAAAAGAAAAGTCACAGGAAAATTTTCTTGTATATGAAGAAGTGCAATTACATATTTTATAGAAATGAAAAAGACATTTCGTACTCTCATACATACTCTCACGAAAGAAACTAGTGGCGAATTTTGTGATTTTTTCCCCCAATCGAATGATAATTTCGTCTTTTTTTTCCAACAATCGATTGACGATTTTCGAATTATTTCAGATTTTTCCCTCTGTCAACTGGCAACTTTGGCGTTTTTTTCTCTCTGACCAAATCATTGAATTTCACAATTTTTCTCCTGCGATTGGGTAAAGAATTTCGATATATTTTCCACAATTTCTTGACGAATTTCGCATTTTTTAACCACGACTGGTGGGCGAATTTTGTGATATTTTTCATTGACCTTTTGGTGAAAATCTTAGTATTTTTCACGCGACCGATCCATGAATTTCGTGCTTTTTTACCGAAGACTGATTGGAAAATGTTCCAATTTTTTCTTGCGACAGATTGGAAACAATCGTTGGTTTTTCCGACGACGGATCGAAGAATTTCGTGATTTTCCAGACGACTTTAGAGTTTTTTTTTACATGCGACTGATAAACGAATTTCATTATATTTTCTTTTTACTGATTGGCAAATTTTTTTCTCTTCTTCTGAAAGATTGGTAAAAAACACATTTTTTTCTGCAACCGATCGACTAATTTCGCATTCCACTGCGACAGATCGGTGAATATCGTGATATTTTCTCTCTGTTGACTGGTAAAATTTGTCGCTTTTCTGCGACTGATTGGCCAAATCTCGAGTTTTTTTTTGCACGACTGATCGACTAATTTCCATTTTTTTCGATAATCCACCGACGAATTTCGCCTTTTTTTCCCCCTGTGACCGATTTTTAAATTTTCAGATATTTTCCTTGAACCAGTAAGCAAGTCTTGAGACCGATTGGAGAAAGTCGTGAGTTTTTTTCCGCTACTGATCTACGAATTTCGCAGTTTCTTCTGACAATCCACTGACAATTTTCACGATTTTTTTTAACCGCAACCGATTTGCAATTTTCACGAATTTTTCCTTGTAACATAGGCAAATTTTGAGGCTTTTTCGTGCGACCGATTAGAGAAGATCGTTGTTTTTTCACTGTTTCTTCTAGAGGTGCACTGGCAAATTTCACAGTTTTTTACCTGCAACTGATTGGCGAAAATCATGGATTTTTTTTCTCGCAACTGTTTGTCGAATTTTGTATGTTTTCCCATAGCAAGCTAAAAATTGTTCTCCGTGACTGACGAATTGCACGAGTTTTTCTTGCGACTAATTAATGAATTTCGCGATCTTTTTAAATAAACGATTAAAAAATTTGCCGATATTTTTTTCTTGCCTTTGAGTGACAAATTTCACGATTTTTCCTACAATTTAAAGGTGAATTTTCTGTAAAATGAAAATTTGAAATGTTCTGCAGTGAAGTCAATGTATGTCGCATTTATAAGCATATACTGCTTTGGGGAATTTTATTATGTCTTACTTTTCAGATTTTTTTTTTTTTTTAATTGCAGTATTTTCATCCTTTTAGATTGAATTATTTATGGAGCCTTCCGATAAATATTATTTGTAATATATAAAAATGTCAGAGGGGGGGGGGGGGGGGTGCACAATACTAGTCCCAAAGAGGGGCACTTTTCTAACTTGTACCGACACCCCTCATGTGACATATTGCCGGAAAGGCCTGTGACCACTTATTCATGTTATGCACATCTGATGCCCCTGCCCCCACTTTGCTCTCCCCTGGGGCAGTTTTCTAAATTTTGCTGAAAACCCTCATATGACATATTGTCCGAAAGGCCTGTGACCACTTACTCATGTTATGCACACCCGAAGTCCCTGCCCCCACTTTGCTCCCCCTGAGGGGGCACTTTTCTAAATTTTATTGACACCCCTCATGTGACTTATTGTAGGAAAGGCCTGTGACCACTTATTCATGTTATGTACATCTGATGCCCCTCCGACCCTTTTGTTCTCCCCTGAGGGGTACTTTTCTAAATTTTGCCGAAACCCCTCATGTGACATATTGTCGGAAAGGCCTGTGACCATTTATTCATTTTATGCACATCCGATGTCCATGCCCTCACTTTTCTCACCCTGAGGGGGCACTTTTCTAAATTTTGCTGACACCCCTAATTTGACATATTGTCGGAAAGGCCTGTGACCACTTATTCATGTTATCCACATCCGATGCCCCTCATTCCACTTTGCTCCCCCTGAGGGGGCACTTTTCTAAATTTTGATGACACCCCTCATGTGACATATTGTAGGAAAGGACTGTGACCACTTATTCATGTTATGCACATCTGATGCCCCTCCGCACACTGTGCTCCCCCTGAGGGGCAGTTTTCTAAATTTTGCCGAAACCCCTCATGTGACATACTGTCGGAAAGGCCTGTGACCACTTATTCATGTTATGTACATCCGATGTCCCTGCCCCCACTTTGCTCCCCCTGAGGGGGCACTTTTTAAAATTTTGCTGACACACCACATGTGACATATTGTCGGAACGGCGTGTGACCACTTATTCATGTTATCCACATCCGATGCCCCTCATTCCACTTTGCTCCCCCTGAGGGGGTAGTTTTCTAAATTTTGTCGAAACCCCTCATATAACATATTGTTGGAACGGCCTATAACCAATTGTTCATGTTATACACATCTGATGTCCCTGATACCACTTCGCATCCCCCTCCTGAGGAGGCACTTTTATCAATTTTGCCGACACACCTTGTGACATGTTGTTGGAACGGCCTGTGATCACTTATTTATTTTATGCAGCTCCAGTGTCCCTTCTACCACTTCGCCAGCTTATCTTTCAGGAAAACCTCTGATATTTCAGACAAAAGCAGGCCGTGCAGTGATACTACATGATTTTATGTAAAGAGAAGACACAGGTTTTTACTTAACGGAAAACTTCAGGTATTTCGGAGAACATGGTAAGGGAAAGCGCAGGTTTGTTTACATAAACAAAAACTTCGGACAAAGAAGGTGGGGGTTAATTCAGGTTTTTTACCTAAAGGAAACCCGCATATTTTTTTGACCGAAATACCTTCAGTTTTCCTGAATGTTTTTTTTTAAGGTTTTTTTGCTGACATTTTTACCTGGGATATTCTATGAAATATAATCTTCTGAAATATATGTACAAAACTTATGTACAATCGAACTTCTCTTTAACGAAGCCCGTATTTGACGACGTTTTCTAATTAACGAAATTTTCTACTGAACCTTGAACCATCTTCTGAACCATCAATAACATGTAAATTAATCTCCATATTACGAAAAATATATTCTATATTAAAAGTTTATTTCACTTTTGTGCGTGTACAACAATCAAACGGGGAAGTTGCTGTTGCGACGTATGCATGAATTTATTTCAGCGGATTGCATGGAAATGAGATTATTTATTTAATCATTTTCATTCAAAAAAAGAAATTGAAAATGTCTTCGATACAAGAAGAAGGGGATTCTAGTTTCGCTAAAATGTTACAGATGAATTGTTCGGATACTTAAAGAAGCGGGAAAATTTTTATAAAAAGTGTATTTTTTATAAGAAACCTGTAACAAAGAAATATTAAAGACATTTTAAAAGTTAATGATATGAAATACTGAGAAAAAAAGAGAAAAGTTGCGCTACGATTCAGTTTTTGTTTACCTCTCTTTATTATGCGATATTTTAGACATTATTCTAAGAGAAAAATTCTCAACATCTACACTGCATTAAAAAAATACTGTCTGAATTAAAATACATATTCCTAATATTTTCATTTTGTGTGTATTTTTCATTTACTGCATATGTATTTTATTACACAAATTTCATGAATCTGAGTTGATTTCTATTTAACGAATTTTCTTCATAACGAAGTATTTAAGTGTAACGACGAGACTTCGTTAAATTGAAGTTTCACTGTATTTATCATTTCGGCATATCATTAAATAACATTTAGATTTTTAAAAACACGGAATCTGATACATATGTTAAAATCTGCATATATTCCCAAATCTCTATATAACGTTTCTCAAGTAAATAGTATTTTTCGTCAGTCGGTTTCAAATACGGGAGGAATACATGCATATAAATTATGTATTATTTAATGTTGAATATTTCTACGGATAAAACGGTGTGAAAGCCATTATCATACTGCTTACATTTCTGGTAAAATGTAGGATCATTATGTATTGAATCAAAGACTGAAAGAAAGGAATAAACGTTTTCAGTAAATTCATGAACAAAATTTCATAATGAATGAAAAAAAAAAAAAACTATCCAGCATCATCATTTTGAATAAATTATAATAAAAATCTGAATTTCCAGAATATTCACTTTGTCTTTTGACTCTTTGTACCCTTTTTTCAGTCTTTTTTGGTATACATCTTAAGAAATACAACCTATTACACCCCCCCCCCCCTCATGTAGGTATTTCTTAAAAAAGTTTCGCACATCTAGGCTGATCATGACCCTTAGAACTCAAAACCACCAGCAGGTCAAAACTTTTTATATAATGTTTTTATATACTTATATATATTCATTTTTTGTGGACACGAAAGATTTCGATAATTCTGAACAATTCTCTACTCAATTGATATATAAAATCAAGGGGAAGAATATCTCGGTCAAGTGCGCTAATGAGCAAAATCGGACCAAGGGTATAGAATAAGAGAGGGGGTTTGTGGAAACAGGAAAAATCCTATAACGTCTTAATTATTACACATTTCAAATCAGTTTAGTTATTATTACGTCAAGGAAAAGGATCAGGAATTTATGCATAAGAGATTTTAGATATACAGTAGAACCTCTTTTATCCGAAACTCTCGGTTAACCGAAATCCATTCTTAAAGCTATTTTTTTTATTCTATCACATTCCTTTTGTGCAAAATGCATTTTTAAAACTTTTGTTTTTCTTTTTTTTACCATAAAAGACTGTATTTACATGATAATGGAAGTTTGGTAATTGTTACAGCAGCTCAGGTTCATTCAAAGTTCGAGAAAAATTGCTCCACGTTTAGCTATTGAAACGAACGAAAGCTTTATGGATGAAAATGAGAATGAAGCTGCCGGTTTGGTATCAGAATTTAATAAAATACCTGGTTGTGATGGCTGTGATATTGCAGGAATAAACGATTGGCTAAAATGAGACTCAAATGATCCCGGATTTCATATTTTGAGCAATGAAGAAATCATTGACGATATCTGACTAAATGTGCTGAGCAAAGCGAAGAAGAGGACAACGGTATGGATGAAGAAAAAGAAGAAATTAACAATTCTGAAATTTTTTAATGTTTTGAAAAGGTTTGACATGGCTGAAGAAGCAGAAAGACTGTGATACTGATGAACTAATAGTATTAAAAAAACTTCGTGAATGAGCTGCAAAGCAAAGACAGTCGAAACTGCGACAAACAAAACTTTGTTTCGAACCCTTGACAAATATGTAAAAGGTACTTAATTTCAAATTATAATTCAGGTAATTTCTCCTTGTTTCTATTTTGCTATTGCCTTATATTTATTCAGCGCTTTTTACCATGATAACAAACTGAAAACCAATAGCGCATATATTTGTCCTTAATCTTAAAATTGAAGCATTCTCGATCATCCGAAAATTTCGGTTTTCCGAAAGATGGTCGGCCTCAATAACTTCGGATAAACGATGTCGTACTGCAATTGAAAATAGGCTCAAGTGGAGAACAAAATAGAGTTTTAAGAAGAAAATAATCATTTACAACTTTTATATTGACACTTTTTTCATAGGACCAACTCTTACTGAAAATAAATAAATAAATAAATAAAATTAAGAACTGCAAAAAAGCGGGTGGGGTGAAAAAAAATTGATAAATTCGACAATTCGCGAGATTTTAAAAATACGCTTGTGTTTATTATAAATCTTCTTAGTATTATTTACAACTTTTATATTGACATGTTTTGATAGGATCATCTGTTAAAGAAAAAAAATGGGTTCAAGAAAAAAAAAATATCGCAATAACATTATTCTGATCAAAATGCAGCGATCAGATAAAATCGTTAAAATGCGTTTATTTCTAATCTTGATTTAATTTTTGCTGATGTAATTAGAACTTAAATTTCAAATTTACCTGTTCCTGTAGTCCTAGCCGGAAGAAATTTCTTTACACAAGTAGATGAAACCTTAATTCAACAGTGGATGATAAAATCATTTGATAGTTTTCAATTAACAAACTAATGGGAGTAATGTTGTTTCCACGCCAACAGTACTTTTATCATACTTTCTCAGACACGAACAATATTTAAGGCAAATTAACAGTGCTCAGAATCGAAACTTCTTTTTTAATTCGAAGCAATTTAATCCATTAAATTTTGTTCAAAAACACATATAACGATCTTTAGATTTTATTATATACATGTATATAAATGTATATGACAATTCCTGAGCTGTAGAAACATATTTATCTATGTTAAATTTACTTAAACAAGTTCAGAAAGAAAACTTTTATCCTTAAAGAAAACTTTATATAAAAGCGTACATTCCGTCGCCAAAATTCAAATCGCAAAAACGCCAAAGTCGAAATATACCGCCGTATAAATCACTAAAGTAAATTATATGTATTACAAAATTTTTCGGACACTATATCGAGTTTCCGCAAGAAATTATTTCAGAAACATATATACACACATAGGAAGAACATTCTGTAATTTTATATTTCAGATTATTCTCACTGTGCTGGTTAGGATAACTTCCTTCTGAGTGTGTGCTTATGAAAAAACTTATGAAAAAATTGTTAGTACATAAGTTTCCATGTCCGAGAAAATTGATTATAACATCGATAAGATAACATTTCTAAGAGTATAAGCGTAGTAATAGTATAATTCGGTTATTATTCCTTTACTAACGTTGCACAAACGTTTCCACTTCAATCATATCTGCATACATAGTGCAAGACACGAGATGCCAGGCGACGTCAATGCACCTTTTAATCAAAGTCCTTGAATATTCAAGAACTTTGATTTGTATCGAGAGTACAACCAATGCAACTGTTTCTCCTTTTCTTTTATATTTCAAATGCAAGATTATTACAATAATTAATTAGTCTATAATATAAATTTACTTCTAATTGATACGGAGCTTTCGGTACATTTTCTTTAAAGATATTTTTCTAATTTTACTTTTACTTTTAGTAATTTATGGATAAACATATATATGTACTTTTATTACAATATTCAGGTTTGAGTAAAAGTGTATAAATTATGCATTTTTTTGAGGGGGGGAGGGGAGCTGTTTCGAACAAGGAATTCAACTATTGTGGCAAAAGTGAATGTTGCTATTTGAATAGTTAATTTTGTATAGTGTTTAATAGGTAGACGATCCTTACATTTCGTATATTGTGTATTTATCTGTACGTATATATATATATATATATATATATATATATGTGTGTGTGTAGGAACTCGGGCTTGTAATACACTTTAAGCAACACTAAACAGCAATTTAGAATAAAAACATCATTACACTCTTTACGTTGTTTGTGGCCGTCTTAAACAACGCAATCAGCGTCATTATTCTGCGTTCGGCAGTTCTGCTTCTCCCGCGAAAAAACACAACCTTCTACTAAAGCACACATCATCGTTCTACTGTATTCGCTCAGATCTAGTTTTTACCCCGCTTACAATGAGCGTCTTTCGATCAGAAATGTCTCACTAGTACGCATGCGAGCTGACTAGTTCATGGGGAAAGTACATCAAACAGAGGAAGACGCTTTGATCGGCAGTTACGAAAGAAGTAGGTGGCGCTGTAAGCAGTAGGCACGCAGACCACTCTGGAAGCTATTATAGAAAAAGCTTTCCAACAGATCGTTCAGACTGACGGGTCGACTGCCCTCTGTGGCAATGCACATCGGTTGGTAGGAGCAACAGGAGCACCTGAAAAGAAAAAGCAGCACCCAAAGTTCTTAAAAAAAAAGAAAACATTATCAGTTCGTTGTGAAGCTTCAAAAATTTAGCACATCAGCTTCTAAAAAGCAAAGTTTGTCAGTATAAAGTTCTTTGGACAACTAAGGGTTTAAAATGCTAAAAGTTCATCTTGACGAAAGAGATTCGTCATAAAATGCTTCTCACGTCATAAAAATTATTTCTTTTTCTTCGGTATCTTTTATTTTCATTACGTCTTTTTCGTCTTATTTATTCTATTCTCTACGTCTTTTCAACTTTTACGTCTTTTTTTTTTCTTTTACTACGTCTTTTACTATTCTTTCATCACATTTCATAGTCACTATCATATAAGGATTTTTTGCTACTTCGGAATTCAGCGTAATCTTCAGAATCAATGAATTTATCAGGAACGATACTATATTCGTCAACATCGGTCAAAGTGTCATCTTTGGAATTTAAGTCAAATTTACTTGTATTTTCTTCTAAAAAGGATCTTCTATAATCACGTTTCTTTTTAGTAAACTTCTGCTTAGGTTTCTTAACTTCTTATTCATTTATTTCAATTTCATCTTCAGATGCATCTGACGACTTAGGGATTGTCTTAATTTTCTTAGAAACATTCTTCTTCAACTTCTCATTAGACATTATCTTAAGATTTTCTTTTCTAAACCTTTCTTCATTTATTACATAAACTTTCTGGTTATTTTTATTTCTGGAAGAATACATCATATTTTCTTTATCTTTGAAACTAGGGAAATCTGGATCATTTTTAAGGTTCTTAGCACTGTTATTCAGCTTAATTTGCTTCTTTAACTTAATCATTTCTTGTTGTAAATTTTCGAAATCTTCTAGGGAATTATTCAATTTTATTTGGATTCTTCTTTTGGACGTTTTTATTTTAGAACACTCATCTTCTGATTCTTCTAGCTGTTTTTCAAGATGTTTTGAATAGCTATTTATTTTTATTAACCGTAATCGGTATTGTTCTGAACGTTTACTTTCTTCATCTAATTGGGATTTTATATCTTGAAAACATCTAATCTTTTATAGAATTTACTAATGGTTTGTCTTTCTGCTTCTTCTTCTTCTAATTTATCTTCTAACGATGCTATTGCAATTTTCGACTTCGTTTTTTCTGAGAAAAATTCTTCTTTTAATTCGATTACATCTAATTCTAATATTTTATATTTTCTTTCAATTTCTTTAACTTGGACAGTTAAATTTTCATTTTCTAGACGTAGTTCTTTAATTTCTGAGCTAGAATAGGACAAATGATGAAAATTTCAATATTTATTTTAGTTTGGAATTTGTGGTTTATTACTCTGCAAGGTGGAAGCATAAGAGTTAAATTTAGGATTTACAGTTATTTCATTTGAATTAATAACATTGACTAAGGAATTATTCTGACTCTCTTTTAACTTAACACCATTACCAGAAACAATTAAGGAGCCTTCTTGTATTACATCAGTACCAATAATTAAATCAAATTCAATAGATTTATAGTCAATCACAAAAATAGATGTTTGAAATTCAGAATCATCAATTTCGATTACGGCCTCAAAGTAACCGATTGGTCTGAATGATTTCTTACATAATCCACTTAAACGCATATCTGTTGGTTCTAAGTTTACATAACTTTTAATTTTATCAAAATTACTTTTCTTTAGAATAGTTCTTCCACTTCGTGTATCAATTAATGAAATTAAATTTAATGAATGCAACTTTATATCTTTAAAACTAAATTCTGAGAACAGGTTAGAACATTTACTTGAGAATCATTAGGCAATTTTGAATCTTTGGTTTTACCACATTCGAATGATATGTGGCCATATAAATTACAAGAAAAGCAGAGGGGACCTTTATCTTTATTTCTTCACTGATTAGTTTTGAGGAATCTATCGCCACAATTATAGCAACGTATATCAGCTCTAATGGGTCTAGATTTGTTTTTAAACTAAACTTCTGGTTTTATCTTAGGCCTGCATCAACATCAGGTTTACTATCATAATCGACACGCAATTTATCATAAATTTTATTTTTTTCTTTAAATTCAACAATATTTGGGCAACCATACAAAAAGGATTTTTTAAAAACAGGATTATTAATTCCCTTAATTACATACTGAATGAGTGCAGAATCTTCTATATTGCCTTTTGAACATAACTGTTTCATACTTAAAAAATATTCGTCTAAAGATTCAGTTGGATTAATTTTCATTTTAGATAACAGTTCATGTAATTCAGATGAATTTCACGTTTGACCAAATTCAGAAATGAGTAACTTTTTCATTTTAGACGACGAATTTATTCTTTCTTCACACTTTCAATAAACAATTTAGCTTTACCTGTCATACGGCGTTTAGCCAAAATCAATTTGTGCAAATCACTAACATTAAATAAAGAAACAGTATCTTCAAAATCGGCCAGCCATTTTTCATCATTTTGGTATTGACTACCATTAAATTCCGTAACCATATTTTCAATAACATTAATAGAAATAGCAGGTTTAAGAACATAATCAGGAATGAGGATTTTATGATTTTCATTATTTTTACAACTAGAACTACCAGAATCATTTCTCAAATTATTTTCAGAAACACTCGAAATATCATTATTTTTAATCGATTCATCAACGCTCTCATCATCGCTTAGAGGACATTCGTTAGGAATTAAATTAGATTTCAATACATTCAAGTCAATAAACTAGAAATTATTCTAGAAGCAATTTCATCGAAAGTTCCAGAATTATTAATACACAAAACATTGCAAATATTTTTTAAATCGTTTACCGAAAAATTATCTTTAATATCTTCCAATGTTGAGTTATATTCATCAGAATCGATTTCAAAATCAAATCCGGTGAGATTTCGAATTCTACGTCTATTATCTCTGTCACCGAGATCTCCGAAAATTGATTTATGTAAGATCTTAATACTTAATGATTTTTCAGCTTTCAACGAAAGTTCTAATTCCTTAATGTCAACTAACTTTGACATATTGAATGAAAAAAAACAAAAAAACAACTCACTTCATAGAATGGGTATCTAGCTTTAAAGTATTCGCTGCATTGCTATAAGCACACTCTATTAAATTTATTCAACGTTGTCATCACTCTTAAAGAAAGGCGTCATATAACTTATACTAAAAGCTTTTGGGCGTAAAGTTCGCATCACAGTTCTGATACCCAATTGTAGGAACTCGGGCGTGTAATACTCATTAAGCAACACTAAACAGCAATTTAGAAACTGGAGCCGGACGACATTAAATTTTAAAGTAGATTATAATGAAACTATTTACAAATGTATACAGTAATTATATTCACGAATTAAAAACATCATTACACTCTTTACGTTGTTTGTGGCTGTCTTAAACCAACGCAATCAGCGTCATTATTCTGTGTTCGACAATTCTGCTTCTCCCGCAAAAAAACACAACCTTCTACTAACGCACACATCATCGTTCTTCTGTATTCGTTCAGTTCTAGTTTTTTTCTCCGCTCACAATGAGCGTCTTTCGATCAGAAATCGCTCTCTAGTATGCATGCGCGCTGACTAGTTCATGGGGAAAGAACGTCAAACAGAGGATATATATATATATATATATATTGAGTGTGTGTGTGTGTGCATAACGGAACAATAGATACAGAAAAAAAGTGAGAGACATAAAGTAATAACATTTGAAGATCAATTTTATAACGGACAATTTGCTTTTAAAATATTCTCCCAACATTTATGTGAAACAAACCACGTTAATAAAAATATCCTAGAAATTCAATGCAACCATTCAACGCAGTAAGCATACAGAACAACGGTAATGAATATATATATATATATATATATATATATATATATAATAATAATGAAAGAATTTTTTGCATATTTGAAATGTAAATAAAGTATTTTATTTCTTTTACAAAATTCAATACATTTAAGTAAAAATTGAGTAACATTTTGGAGTCATTTTAGTATTTTATTTTTGAAATTTATTTTAGAAGGAATAACAACTGCGTATCATGTAGAGTTTAGTGCTTTAAGTAGTATATTTCTAAATAGGTATTGAAGGGATTTTATGAAAGATAAAGGAAAACGTAAAATATATAAAGGAAGTTATATTCGTAGTTTATAATGTAATTAAGCATTTTTGTTATATACATTTAAACATGAACGATATACATGGAGATAAAATATTCTGGTGTAAATGAAAATTAAAAGCATAAATACAATACTTTAAATACGTCTTGGAAATACATACATGGAAATAAAAATTTCTGTTGTAAATGCGAATTAAATGTATAAATACAATAATTTAAATACGTATTGATGAACAATATTTGTAAATTCGATTTTACTGCCACATAAATCATAATGAATATAATGACAATCAGGACTATTAATTACAAAACTAGTTAATTCTCGTTAAATATTCTCAGATTTACAATGTTTTGGAGACATCCAAATTTTTTTATTTTTTGAATGATAGGTTTCAGTTCAACGCCTTACAACTATATCTTCAGAAGAAAAGGTTTCAAACTGGCATTCACTCTAATAAATCATGTCGATAAAACTAATGCCTTCATTGCGGGATATAATGCAAGTTCTTGTCACATTAAATCGCTTTAAAATAGATAGTAACTTTCAATTCAATTTTATAGCATAATGTATGATATTGTTATACCTACTTAATCTTGCTTGTCACAGTAAGTCTAAAGACTAAATGACTTCAAACTCTCTAAAATTTCCATGTGCTTTAATAAAGAATGTATTTAAATAATGTAAATTTTCATTCTAAAAGCGTGGTTAAAGGTTATTTAATACAGGAGGAGAGTTCATTCTATTTCTTTCTTTCAAGTTTGAATAATTTTAGGATTTAAAAAATATATATTTTAGTTTATTTTAAATAATCAAGCCTGATATTTTATTTGTAAAAGTATGAAGACATTTTAAATATCTAAGAAAATGATTTAAAAGTGTAGAAATTTGTAAAATCTGGCAGTAAAGGATGATAGCTCTTTCAATATTGGCATAGAAACTCTATAATTCACAATTATACCAATAATTAGCTATATTTTGTCAATGATGCTTTACCGTTCTTTCCACTTATATCAATTTACAACAGTGATTAAATAAAATGTACGTTCTTTTCTACAATATTTCACCTTTTTAGCTAAAAGACGGTATTATTATCTTAAATTTTCCATAATTAGACTTTGTTTCCTCCATAGCTTTTAACTAATTTACTGTCATATGTATATTTACATAATGTTTTTGTAATGCTTACATTTGAACTTAAAAATACGCTCATTTCTAATAAAGAATCAACAATTACACATGCTGAACATTTTCCGTCTTCCGACTTGAACATGGACGAACTGATCTCTCACTGTCTTCGGTCAATTCATTTCCAACTTGAAACTTCGAAAACCACTGGAATACTCGAGGACGATACATAGCATAGTCACCATATGCAGAATTAATCATTTCGTACGTTTCCGTAGTCGAATTTCACTATTTATATCAACATTTTATGTTCGTTTGTTCTTTCATTTTTGTTTTTCGATGACAAACGACGCACTCACACGCTTTACGTAAATGAATGCTTGCAAGCCAGACGTTCACAAAAAGGAATGCAACTACTTGATATGCATGGATAAAGGTCGATGATGGGTTAACCCGCCAGTTTTCCAGAGATAGCGACATCTGAGTTTATTTACGAGACGGAGTCCTGGAACTTTTTTAATGCACTGTGTATATTGAAATATAGAATCCATGTGCAGACAGCAGAAATGAGCTTCATTCTGCAGGCTGAAGGTAGGAAATCTCGCTCAGTGATGTAATCTAAAATTTTTAATCTATATTAGTTTAGCAGTTACATGCCAAAAAAAAAAAAAAAAAAAAAAAAAAAAAAAAAAAAAAAAAAAAAAACCTTTGACTATTAGACAATTTTTTGGCATGTCTTTTGAAGCTGCATTAAACAACAGCTATTCAATTTACGAATGTGTAGTTTCATAAGTACTTATATTTCACATATTTGTTACCCAAAAGTAAAAAGAAACAAAACTTTTTATTTCTTTTTACATCTGCCTTTTTATATTATATCTGCACAACGGAGAAAGACAAGCACAAATTTTATAGTATTATAGTAATACGATAGAAACAAATTCAACTAATTTGTTTTATTCATTAGTAAATATTCTTTAGACCTTTCTTTATGTTTATTTTTAAAAACCATTTTTAGAACGTTTAGAATAGGCAATGCAATTCAGATAATTATAATGAAATAAAATATAAAACATACTGTAATTCAGAAAATATCACAAATTACCATGTTTTACATTTTTAGAGCTATTTTCTCTTAATGTACATGTACTTCAGAAAAAAATATTTTATAATAAAATGACAAATATTTCTTTTAACACAATATTTTTTGTCTCTGCCAGATTAGGTAAAAAAAAAAAAAAAAAAAAAAAAAAAAAAAACAATCTACACCACACTCATTCAATCTCAGGAAATTGCAGTTATTAATTTGGATTCCTGAAGAGTCCCTGTCTATATCAGGAATCGAAGAATCTGCGGGTTCACAATAGACCATAGGAGTTTTTTCACAACAAGTGAGCTGCTACCCGATTGGCTCACTAAAAGATTTAGGCACTTCAGTTTTACCGTGAATATGTTCGAAAATTGGCCATAAGAAATCTCATTAAAATACCTGATGCATATGCTACACATTTTATGATTTTCTAGTCGGTGGAAAGAACTTTATTCCATCCGGTGTTTGATACAGTATAGCATATCCTACTACTTCTAGTTGTTCTAGTGATATTTATAGTTCATAAAAACAAGAAATAATGCTTTGACGTATATCATTTGATGAATTCGAGGAACGAGTTACATGTCCAGTATAAGTTGGTCCAGGTTCCTGGATAAGATAATAGTGTTCTTATTTCACATTCCTGTGAAATTGCTTGGCATTAAATTTTTTGAGGAACAAAGTATCCTCAAAAATTACTTCCTCAGGGGTGTGAATCGGCTTTTCAAATCCGTTCTAAAACGACTCTTGTCTCTTTTTATTTTACACTTATCAACCACATCAGAAGAATCTGTGTTGGTTATCCACTTGACGCTGTGAGAGCTTTTGGCCGATCAGAAACTCCGAAACAATTGCTGTTTAGCGTTGTTCCGTTAATTTTAAATCTCATCTGCGATTTGGGCTTTTAGTCGCTGTACTCGGCTTGTATTTATCTTCCTTATACTCCGAGTCTTCAAAAGAAGTGTGTTTGAATTCATCAGTTTCATAGCACACTGCCACTTAAGAAATTTAAAACAATTTGAGGAACCACTCAGTGCTTGCTGAAGATCAAAAGCTTTCCACTCGGCCTTCACATTTAATTTTTTCGTAACTGTTTTGTAAATACATCATATTTTCCTCCAGTTTGTAATTCATTTGAAGAATCATGAACCTCAACTCAAAGACACGAATTTTCTTTATATATATATATATATATATAAGCATTTAATTAGAATTACACATTGACATGCATATTGCCTTTTTAATTTAATATAAATACGGCACCCAACAATTCGACGGTTGGTTGGGTAAGATGTAGCTAGAACGCAACGTGTAACCACCACCACGTGTGAGGTCTGTGTCGTTTTGTTTTAGCAAAACGAACTAAGCGTTGCACTGTACAAATTGCGAAAAATTGGCAAATTTATGCCTTTTCTAAGTTCTTGCGCGGGCAATAGAAATTGGATTATTGATCGGAATTTAATTTATTTAGGTTATGTAAACCATGAAACAAGAATAAAAAGCTAAAGCGTGTTTATTTTTAAAGATTTAAGTAACTGAAAAAAATTAGAAAAAAGGTGCGATTTTTGCAGCTTTTCATCAACTTTAAGTACGAAGCGCGAATGGAAGATGTTAACCGATTTTAACATTTTTTTATGCCGTTTTACTTCTTATTACAATAGGCAACTTTTTTATCACTAAAGCGTTCCGAAAATAAAAAAAAATATTTTTTCGACCCACCTTACTGAAGATGCCTCAGAAAAGGCGAAAGCATTCTTCTAAGAAAAAGTGGGACGAAGTACTGTCTGATGTAATAAACAACCAAGATAGAATGTGATTTTTTTTAAATTTTTTTGCAATTGTAAAGGACATAGACGAGTTTTTAAAGATCAAATTTAGATTTTTTTTAGAGT
Source organism: Maratus speciosus (assembly GCA_963932465.1). Lineage (NCBI taxonomy): Eukaryota > Metazoa > Arthropoda > Arachnida > Araneae > Salticidae > Maratus > Maratus speciosus. The sequence continues at coordinate 152,336,343 of OZ010792.1, read as the reverse complement.
AATCGTTATGAACTTTTTCACACGGATGTCTTCAGAATGACGAAGCTTTTAGAAACATTACCAGATTTTTATTATGCAGAACGAAAATACCAATTTTGCAGATAAAATGTAAATGAACATTTTTTAGAAAGCAATAGAAATTTTATTTTATGTAATGAATCAAATCATTTCTTAATAACTATATTAAGACTGCTTAGCAGACATCAATGTACACAGGTATGCATGAAAGACCCCATTGTTTAGTACAATAATGCCTGATGAAAATATAAAAAAATATAATATAACATATATTATTCTTTCACTACCAAATTTTACCTTGTATAGCACTCTGAATTTTATATATTAGCCCTCGATATGCTATTTCTTTTTCCCAGCAAATAAAGTGTTGTCTCCAAAAAATAACGTTTCGTTGTATAAGGCAGCAGGAAAAAAAAGCAGATGTATCATTATACTGTTAAATACTTTACTTCAATTCTTATGCTCTTAAGCATCGTACATTTTCGTATTTTATACCGTCGTATTGAAAAGGATAGGAGGAAGAAAGAGGTAGCTTTCATATTCCTTATTTTTAAAAAGCCAGGTTATAATATTATTCAAACACACTAAGCTCAAATTAGTGGAACTCTTTTGTAGAAGATTCAATACTAGTTTTTTTTTTTCAATACTGGATAACAATGAGAATTTTGCGAAATTAAACTGTTTTATAGGGTAAAAACACCAATAGTCGGCCAGGCCACTTCAGCGCTCTCTTTTAGTTTATAGCTTAAAGCGGGATTTGAAAAAGCAATACAATATTTTTAATGGCGTCACATGTTAATGTATAATTTTATTTTACTGTTTCAGCAATTGTTTTAAAAAAATGATTAATTTTTTTTTTATTATTTATAAAAAGTTAAACTTAAAAGTAGCAACGTCACTAGTAGTCGGCCACTCAATTCTAGTGTTCGGCTATCACTGGATCAGTTGTTGGTCACTTAAATATATCGGATGAATTTAGACAAATAACTCAGTCGAAATATTTGTATGTACTATGTACACACCAAGTTACATTCAAATCGGTTCATAAATATGAGAGTTACAGTGTGACAAAGATAATATGGTTTCAAAATATCAGACAGCCTAGATATTGAAAGTGATATAACTCAGCCATTTTTTAAGATATAGATGAAACAAAAATGCTTCGGAATCTTTGTATCAAGGATAAACACATAAGAATTTTTTTTTAATTTTTTTTATAATTTATTTTAAATTTTAATTAAAAAGAATTTAAATGGCGGCCATTTTAAATCAAAATGGCAGATGACGTTGGCCAACGAACTCGGTACAGACATTAGGATGTACTATGTATACTCCAAGTTACATCCAAATCGGTTCCTAAACGCACGTGTTATCGCGCGACAAATATCAAATCGTTTCAAAATGTCAACCACACTAGAAATTCAAAGTGCTATTACTCAGCCATTTTTAAAGATAAAGACGAAACAAAACATGCTTCGAAAACTTTATATTAAGGTCAAACTCTGAAGAAGAAAAATATTTTTCAGTTTTTAATTTATTTCCACCGCTTTTTAATTTTTAAATATTTTTTGTTTAAGTGGTCGAAAAGTGTAAAATACATGGCGGATGAAGCTGGCCAACAAACTCGGTCGAGATATATATAAGAGTCACATTTAAATGGAGGGTGGTTTTGGGGTCTGGGGGTCATGATCTGTAAAAATATAACAAAATTTTCCGGAAGTGCTTTCCTCCGGACGGCTGCAAAAAGTAGCTTTTTACTTTTTGTAGTGAAAGCTACCTAAAATGATCCGGACTCCTTGTATCAATGTCAAAAATTTAAGAAAGAAACCTTTTCATTTTCGAAATTTTTTGTACCTCATTTTAAGATAAATTTTTATTTTTAATTTTTAAAGGCCGCCATTTTGAAACAAGATGGCGGATGAAGCTGGTCAACGAACTTGGGCAGGAAATTGCTATATACTATGCACATGCCTTGTCAAATCTAAATCAGTTGATAAAATGCATGTTAACGCGTGACAAAAATCAGATTGTTTCAAGATGTAAGCAATGACAGAAATTCAAAGCGCTATAACCCAGCCATTTGTTAAGATATAGACGAAACAAAAATGCTCCGAAATTATTGTATCAAGATCAAACAAATAAGAAAAAAATCTTTTTGAATTTTGAATTTTTTTGTACCTCATTTTAAATATTTTTTTTTATTTTAAATGGCCGGTATTTTGAAACATGATAGCGGATGAAGTTGGCCAACAAACCCGGTTGAGACATACAAGTACAAACCAAGTTACATACAAATCGGTTCTCACATACGCATGTTATCGCGAGACAAAAATCAGATCGTTTCAAGATGTCAGCCACACTAGAAATTCAAAGTGCTATAACTCAGCCATTTTTAGGTAGCTTCCTATTGCAGCCTTTCGGAGGAAAGCGATTCTGAAAAGAATTGGCATATTTTCATGGATCATGACCTGCTGACCCAGAAACGACCCTCCGTTCAAATGTTGATATACAGTGCCAGTCAAAGTTTCCGGCCAGCGTACAATTTTTGGTTAATTTGTTATTATACCCATATAAAGAGGGATCTTAAAGTGACACTTATGCACTTTATTGACATAATAGTTAGGAACATAGTTATGGAATAAAAAATGAATATCAATAAATTTAATTGACAAAATTAATTGCAAAAGAAAACACGTGTTCTCAAAAGTTTCCGGCGTTCTTGGAAAGTTTGGAAGAAAAATGGTGTTATAAAAGAAATTGACAGTGATCAACAACATTTACAATCAGTATTTTGTCTTCGTACATTTTGGAACAAGTAATGTGGCGTAGCGACGTGGCATCGATTCAAAGAACGGTTGAAAATCGTCTATGGCAAGTTTTTTCCACTGTTTTCCAATTTTTGGGGAAATTCTGTTGAATTGGAATATTTATAATTCCGCACACGTTTTCAAGTTCGTTCTAAAGTGTTTCTATTATTTTCTGATCGTGTGATTGTGCTGTCTATTTCAAAAGTGGAATTTTTTCATGCTAAAGCCACTGCTTGACGAGCTTGCATGTATGATTTGGGTCGTTATCATGCTGAAACAAATAGTTGCGACCAGAATTTTTTCTCCAATAAGGCAGAAAATGATCTTGCAAGATATTTTTATGCATTGCACCATTTATCTTGCAGCGGAATTCAACTAACGGACCTACACATCTTCCAGAAAATGCCCCCTACATCATAACGTGTTCCGCCATGTTTCATTGTAGAAATAACATATCCCGAATCTTATCTATTGTTTTTAGGTCGTCTGACGTATTGTGTGGCATCATTATAAAAAAAGGTTGAACTTAGATTCATCGGAAAATAGTACTTTTTTTCCACTTTACGCTTGACCAGTCTTTGTGTTCGTTGGCTAACGCCAGCCTCATATATGTTTTACTTGTGAAATATTTTTTAACACTTACTCTTTCATAAAGTCCTACGTCATGTAAGCGTCTTGACACGGTAGAGCGACTTATTTCAACAATATTTTAACATCATAAATTGAAGGGAATTGCAGCGCCATTTTTATGCGGGTCATCAACTGCTTTTCTCCTGATAAATCTGCCCACACGAATAGCTATTATCCGGGGTATCCCGGACCGTGGCAATTCCAGAAGTCCATGGCCGTCTTTGTATATCTTTTAAATATAATTCGCAGTAAACTTTGCGATCGATAACTTTGCCCCAATCTTACGAGGTAATTGGCTCTTTAGCGATAAACAAACCACTCGTTTACGAACAATAATTGTTGAACTTTTAATTTTTGAATTTCAAATACCTTTTTCACGTTGATTAATTAACAAACACGGTCAAAAAATACTTTATCGATAGCAAAAAATAACGAGTGACGAATGGACGGACAATTTTGCACACGATGATTTAATTCCTCATCTTTGCATCAAGTATCTTCAGTATCCCATCAAAATGATCACATGGTCAGAGGTCATTTGCTTACCCCTATCTTTTGGAACAATTGTGCTTCTACTTTGCTGAAATGTTCTGGCAAACAAATCAAAGAAACTAACTGGCTGAAAACTTTTGACCGCCACTGTGTATATATATATAACTGATATTTGTCAGACTGTAACTGTCGTATTTATGAACCGTTTGTGTATGGTACCGTTTGTGAACCGTGGATGTAACTCAGTGTGTACATAGTACATACAAATGTCTCGATCGAGCTCGTTGGCCAGCTTCATCCGTCATCTTGTTTCAAAATAACGGACATTTAATTTTCTTTTTAAAAATTTAAATTTAAAATGATGTACAAAGAAATTAGAAAATAAAAATATTTTTTCTTATGTGATTGACCTTGATGCAAAGATTCCGAAACATTTTTTTGTTTCGTCTATATCTTAAAAATGGCTGAGTTATAGCACTTTGAATTTCTAGTGTGGCTGATATTTTGAAACGATCTGATATTTGTCACGCGATAACACGCGTATTTATGAACCGATTTCAATGTAACTTGGTGTGTACATAGTGCATACCAATGTCTCGACCGAGATTGTTGGCCAACTTCATCCGCCATCGTATTTCAAAATGGCGGCCATTGAAAAAAAAATTACAATCAGTTACAAAAAAATTAGAAATTTAAAAATAACTAGGGGGCTCGGCCCCCTACGAGCTACGCTCGCCAACCCCTGTCCAGACACCGCAGACTCTAAATGCACGCTAATTTGATCGGCTTTAAAAAGATTTCGAAAGATTGAATTATAATTTAAAAAACAGTGGCGATCTCCCTATAAACGAATTTCTATTCATTTCTCTTTGATTGGGGAATTTTAACGCCAAATCCGCTGCGGTACTACTTGATTATCCTGTCGACCAATTTCGCCAAATTATATAAATCGCCAAACCACTCGCCAAATTATACAAATTGATATAATTTTTATTTTAAATAACGAAAGAACAAATAAATTCGTACAACATTAATAAAAACAAAATAAAACGTCGAAATAAAAATAACTTGATGACGTATACGCGTGTAACAACATTTCAAAATAAGCTAATATAAAAGGAATGAAGTAAAGAGAGTCTTTGTCTCCTGGTATTTTTTAACAAAGCGAAAAGAAAGTTCTTTTAAATGAGACATTTTAAATTAATTCTCAAAATATCAAATAAATGTCTAGCGCAATTTCTAAATTTAAACTTTTTTGCAATATTATTTTGTGTTCATTTTATGTAATAACTATAATGTGACGTAAATATGACGTAATTTCTCCTAAGACTTCTAACGCATGTTAATGAATTTATTATTTTACAATATCCTTTCTCTTTTACAATTCACGTGTATACTTTTTATGACGTAATTTTTAATAAGTTCCTGCTTTTTATACGTAATTATTTAATTCTAATTTGAAAGTTTTTTTCCTGTTTATAATAGTCACGTGTAAATATATTTTTAATTTGAAGCAAACATTATTGCTTGCGCTTTTTATACAGTTGGCAACAGTTTAAATTAGTGCAATTTTCTGAAATCTGTAAAAAATATCTCTAGAAATGCTGAAAATTTGAATTTAAAATAGAAATAAAACCTGAAAAAATGAGTCAAAATAAAAAAATTAATGCAATCTGCACTCCGGCAAATTCTAACGCATAAAATGATCTAAAAATGATTACACTGCCATGTATAGTTTTTGCTGCTATAAAACTTTTTTAGTGGAACGATTTTGTCCAACTTTAGCATTAAATAATTCTTAAAATAATTCTTCGATTTGAAAACTGTCTGCATCAGCATGTTTATCAAACATTTTTGTATAAAACCACCGATTTTCATATTTTTGTATGCATTATTTTTGTTAATATTAACGAAGAAAGGCCTCCGGTCACAAAAAAATCAAAACCGGCGGCGGCGGCGGTGACAGCGGTAGTTACTTTTTTTTAGAATAGAGAGATTTTTTTTAGATTTTTGACCTTGATACAATGATTACGTTGCATTTTTTGTTCCGTCTATATGTTAAACAATCTCTTAATTACAGCACTTTTAATTTCTAATGTGACTGACATTTTCAAACGATCTGATTTTTGCCACGCGAGAACACGCGTATTTATGAACCGATTTGTATGTGACAAGGCATGTGCATTGTACAATCAAATGGCTCGACTGAGTTCGTTGGGAAACTTCATCAGCCATCTTATTTCAAAAACCGGCCATTTATAAAATTTAAAAAAAAAATTTAAATGAGGTACAAAAAAATTATAAATCTAAAAGATTCCTTTCTTATGTGTTTGACCATAATACAAAGATTTCGAAACATATTTTCGTTCGTCTGTATCTTAAAAAGTGCCTGAGTGTTAGCCCTATGAATTTCTAGCATGGCTGATATTTTGAAACGACCGATTTTCATCACGCGATAACACGCGTATTTCATTACCCATTTGTTGTGACATGGCCTGTGCATAGTAAATAGCAATGTCTCGACCAAGTTTGTTGGAAAGCTTCTTCCTACATATTGTTTCAAACTGGTGGCCACGAATTTTTTTTTAAATTAAAATTTTAAAATGGGGTGCAAAAAAACAAGAAAATATCTGTATTTCTATACTGGGGGGCTCTGCCCCCTACCAGCTACGCTCACCAAGTCCCGTTCAGACACCGCAGAAACTAAAAACACGCTAATCTGATGGGTTTTAAAAATATTAGAGACGATTGAATTATACTGAAAAAACTGTCTGCAAAAGGGTTTCCATTCAATTTCCTTTTATTGCAAAAATTTAAGTGCGAATCAGTTGCTGTTAACACATCCAATGGTTGTTTTCGTTTTTGATTAAAGAGGATCAGTTAAACATTTGAAAAGAAGCTAAAAGAAAATAAATTATGTAAACAGAGTCTTTGTCTCCCGGTATATTAAAACAATCTATATAGCAATATCATAAGTCATGTGACTATCATCAATAGTTCCAGGCGGACCACTTCGCTTTTTATACTCTAAATGCCATTTTGGTAATTTAATGTTAGCCAGGCACAGGTGATAAGTCGCCAAATATTATTTTATCGCCATCAAGTCATCTATATTATAATAGTTCAAGTTACCAACTGCCATAAAAAAAATACGGTCTGATCCCTTCGCCGTTCATATGAAAGTTTGGCAAAGATGTCATATACGTCTCATATTGACGCGATTTTTTAACGACGCCAATTTCGCGAACGCATCAACAGAATAAATAGCAACATCCGGCTTACCATATCAAGCAAAATAACGATACTTTGGCGCCAGTTATGTGCCCGTTCCGTATATGACATTGGCGTCAGAAAAACATCGCGGCAATATGGGACCATAAGTTTTCCATTTTGATTAAAAATATCAAAAAAAAATTTTTTTCAAATAAAACTACATAAAATTGTCATGGTCGCAAAGAATTCTAGGTACTGTTACGCTAGCCGGATGCAAATCTCGCCAATAGCTTTTTTTCAACTCGCCAGTTTGCATTTTTTTTTCGAGTGGTAATATATGGCCAGATATATGGCCACAGGTTTGGCGTGATTTTTATTTTTTTTTACGAAAATTTGGCGAAAACCTCGTTTTCAAATACCAGTTACATATGCATTTTCAGTAATCCTTAGATATTCCGTCGACCAAAAATCTGTCACCCAACTATAAGATTAAATGCCAATAATAGTTGATCGTAAATGTCACATTCACTTGACTTTAAGCAAGTTACTCGTGTTTACGTCATCAAGTGATTTTAATTTCGACGTTTTACTTGTATATTTATTAATGTTATACTACTTTATTCGTTCTTTCGTTATTTAAAATAAAAATTATGTCAATTTGTATAATTTTTTAGATTTATATAATTTGGCGAAATTGGTCGACGGAATAACTAAGTAGAACCGTATTTTTTAATTATTTTCTATTATTTTCTAAAGGAAATATAAAAAAATAATAATAATCATACAACAAAATAATTTAGATAATTTATAAAAAGAAATAAAAGTAAATAAATATTTATTATCAAATAAACAACAATAGCGGGGAGGGGTACTGCGGCTGAGTGGTCAAAGCACCGGTCAGCTAATCGCTTGTGCCTAAGAGTTTGTGGGTTCGATTCCCGCTGGTACCATTGCACACACACTTTGTGTGGAACTCCCAGGGTGTATTTCTCTTGTGTTGTAATATTTCTTTGTGCTATCTTGTCTCCGACTTATATGCGGGCTCTCATGTCAAGCACAGAAGTCGTATGTTTGTTATTCAATAAGTAAATAAATAAACAGCGGGGTTACCATGTCAACCTTTTCTGAAATATGAAAAAAAAATATCTGTTTGATTAAAATTTGAGTTGCCGTCATTAGAAAAATGTGTATAGAATTAGAAAAAAATTAATATTTTAAAAACTAATTCGAATTTAAAAATTCTAATACCAGTTTTGAGATCTGTGGATCAATGCTGATTTTTGGTGTTAATTTCATCGCAAAGTATTCCATATTTTAGGAGAAATCGCTTAAAACATAATCAGTTGTTTAATCAGTCGATTCATACTTCCGTTTCATACTTCTGATTCATACTTCCGATTCATAAATTCGTTTATTAGGATTTTACAAATATAGGGTAGCCATATATCTATTTCTCTTTTCATCGGAAGCGACACTGAATTCTGAAAAATCAGAATTCCTGTTTTCTAGCTTCCAGCTTTTCTCGTTTCTTTAAAACTGTAAGACAAGTTTATTCAAAAACACTGACAATTCATAAAGGATGAAACCCCACCAACTACAACGAATTCTTTCTTGTTCGAGTCACTATCACGAAAGTTTTGAATCTTTTATTTTTTTTTTAATCCCTGATAAGCTATTTCTTCCGCCCAGCAAATAAAGTATCGTCTCCAAGAAATAACGTTCCGCTATATAAGCCAGCCGTAAAACAAGGCAGATGTATCATTGTACAGGATAAACTCTACTTCATATTTTTAAGCTTATAAGCATCACACATTTTCAATTTTTATACCGTCGTATGAGGAAAAAAGTACTTTTAAATGAAATTTGGTTGAAAACTGCATGTCAATTTATTTTTCAGATATTAAATTTTTTGACGTTTTTAACGAAATTTGTTTAATGTTGGCAACTGAAGATTTGTTGATTTCCATTGATGTAGAAAGTAAAGGAAAACTAGTTCGAAAATAGTAGACTATTATATCTTTTTGTTGCCATTTTCCCATAACGGCTGAAAAAAATGTAATTAATGTGCGTGCTATTTCGAAAAAATATAAATGTATTCTGAACCTGATTTCTGATAAAACATGAAGCTAATATAAACTATATTTAATTTTAAGTATTGATGTTACAAACAAATGAAGGCATATGGATATTTAGATATTCGGTTATATGCTTTCAAACGTCCATTGTAGGTGAATACTATGATCATAAATATATATCTCAAGTTTAAGAAAAATTCATGTTACGAAAATCAGAAATTACAAGAAAACAGTTTTTGTGATGTCGCAAAAGTTTTTACACAAATGAGATTTTATGCAAATATCTCCTAAACAGGATAGGTGGAGGATCGGCGAGACTTTTTTCCTAGAGTATAAAGTGTAGAGATCGCTGTACGAGTTATATCAAAATGTCGAAATCTCTCCCGCTAGTTGTAGAAGTTTGAAAGCTGAAAGCTGAAGGTAAATCTTTTTTTCAAATTTCGCTTATTTAAAATCGGTCTAAATTGGTGTTTATAGTGTTTTGCAACGAAAAAAACAATTAAAAAATGTATATTGCTCAGAAACGTCGAGTGAAACCACATTTTGTGAAGATTGAAGAAATAAAAGATTGGATTTTACTAGCTATTTGTCTCTTAATGAGATAAAAAATCGACATGGCACAAAAATATCAAATGACATCATATGCAGACGAATAACAGAATCAGGATTCTTCGAAAAAGAAAAAAAAAATATCTTGTAAGCTTTTTCTGAAACAGTGTCACAAACAAGCAATACTTTAATGGGCAAAACAGCACATGTATTATCGTGACGAATTGATTAGTGTTATTTTTTCTGATGAAAAAAATGGAATTTGGATGGTCCAAATGGCTTCTCATTCTTTTGACGTACCTTTTGGAAAGATCCGAAGAGGAAATTCAGCAGTCAACAACGTGGTGATTCGCTCATGGTATGGGGCGCTTTTGGATGTAATGTACAAACGTTTATTTGCTTCCAAAATGGCAGACAAAAGTGACAAAAGTATCAAGAAACTGTGATGAAGCATTTGTGACCTTTTGGAAAACTCCTAGGTGGTCCCAACAGGACCTTTCAGCAATGATATGTGTTAATATCACTTCCCGTTGCACAAAAGAATGGCTTAGATCTCAGAATATCAGTGTGATGAACAGGTCAGCACTCAGCCTCGATCTCAATCCTATAGATAACATCTGGAGAATCCTCTCACGTGACGGCTGCAAGAATGAGAAGCAGTATTACCCACTGCAAAAGCTCAAATCAGCGATCGAGGAGGCCTGGTACAAACTCTCTCCCAAAACCTTCCATACTCTCGTGTTATCAATGAAAAATCGAGTATTCGATCTCACCAGGTGCAATGGAAGCACCATAGACTACTAAAGGACTTTTGCGTCTTGTGAAATGTACATATTTGTTTTGTGCATAAACATTTGCGACATCACAATCTTCAATTTTTTTATAATTTACTCGCAAACCCCGCGGCTTTGCTCGCGTAATAGTTGAATTATGCCAAGTTATATTTGCATGACTATTTTTTATTTGAAAAACACTCTTTGATATAATTCAAAAATTACAAATTAAGCCACAGTTTGACTAAACTTCATTATAAAAGTGGAATAGACAGAAATGCGATTTTAATTAATAAGATGAACTAAAACTAATTCCAATTAAATGATAATTTAGAAAGTATTTTGAGACTTTTATGCTCATTTCATACACTCATTTCAGTATTCATTTGAAGTTTTGAATTTTTTAGAAACCATCTTAACCTTTTACCCGCCGCACCATGAACTGCTTGTCAAATTAATTTGAATTTTTTTGAGCCGATTTAGATTAATTCTAAGGTAGCGTGCCGAATTTTGGGATGTTATGTAAAATAGAAGTGGAGTTACAGGTATGTTCCACTTGTGGAACGTTGGCAGTACGAATAACAGTTGTACATTTTGGCGAATTTTTCTTTCAAAATCCTACCAGCACTGCACACATAACAAAACAAAAGAAACAAGGTAAAGTAAAATATGTTTCTATTTTAGGAGCATGTTAACTAGTCACTAACAGCAAAATGTTTATGAAAGGCCTGAAAACATTTTTCATGTATACGCTTTCCATAATATTCACACCATTTATTAATGTTTTTCTGTCGATTTCAGAATCTTCTTGAGTAGTAGACGAAAAACAATAGCTACTGAATGAGCTGATAATGTCCATACTTACTGGAGCAGTAGGACTTTCTATTCCCTTTCTCAAACATCAAATACAATTTTTATGGCAACAATCGCAATTTCACGACGAAACTCCAAATGGCTTGGGGTTTCTTTTGAACCCACTGCATGACAAGTAACAACTGCCATATTTAGTTCATTATCAAACAGATTTCATCACCATTTTTATCATCGAAGTACTGGACGATATGTTCAAGCAAATAATCCAAACATCTACACTATACATATTCTAATTATACAATCTACTCAATCGAGGTTATTTGATTGAAACTTCTCGCTTCAATTTTCGAGAATATCATGTTCCACTTTGAGTTAGCGATGTGTTAGCTTCCAAATTTCATATAACAATAACGACACTGTTGTCACTCCATCATACACAAACAACTTTGCCATCACTATAATAATCAAAATCTACTCCTTCTTGTTTTTGCAATTCTTTTGTAGATTTTATTGGCATTTATTGGTTCAAAAATATTTCACAGACACTTTGGCAACATGTGCAAATGATATATATGATAAAATTTATTCTTTAATAATACTGGTACGAAAATAATAAAAAAATAATCGTCCGACGAAGCCCAGTAAAAATGATCAAGATCCTAAAAAAGGAACGATGAGATAATTTTGTACTCTGAACCGCCAACGTTCCACATGTGGAACATTGGCATTCAAATTATCATAAAACAAAATCGAAATAAGATAAAACATTCATTTATGCATAAAATGTAATAAATAACACTAAGCAATAGAATAATAATCATCACAACACTCACATTTGAATTCTAAAGTTATAGATAGGAGTAAAAAGCACAGTCTACTACATTTACGTTTTTTGCTACATTTCAACAAGCTCCAAAATAGAAACCACAAAAAATCATAAAAAATATAATTTTTAATCCATTAAAACACATCTTTTAAAAAGATATATTAAAAATTTCAAACAGATTAAACAAATACTTAAAAAGATACAGCACCATATAGTTTATGTTCCACTTGTGGAACGTTGGCGGGTAAAAGGTTAACACATTTACATCTTAAAATTAACCATCATGTCAAATTCCAAGCTTCTTGTCTAACAGTCTACCTCCTCTCTGGTGTTAGTGGCACCAACATAAAATGCCGAAACAGAGTTGAAATAGAATGTCTCGAAAAATGTTGAAACAGAGACTGTTACCATTAATTTGCCAACAATAACCTTGAAATCGGTTCGTATTTTCTAATATTCTATAGAAAACGGAATATACATGTTTTAAAGGCTTTCTTGTTTTTCCTGCCAACCAAGTGGTAGTGATACCGGTATAAAATATAGCCCGTATAGGATCAGGGACTATCACTCTTGATTCGTAACCAATAACTTCTGTAATCAGTTTATTATTTCCTGAGGTTCCATAGAAATCGATTTAGGACTATTTTAGAATGCTTTTCGCTCCTTCCGCTCCCTTCACACCTTTTTAATTTCGAATTTATTTTCGACTATTCTTAGAGGACATTTATATTATATAAGTAACTACCGTGCTATATTTAAAGTATCTAGATTCTCCAGTACCTCAGAAATCGCAATTTAGAAAGTTTTTCCCCTCGACATAAAATATAGCTTATGTTTGAGCAGGGTCTATCACCATCAATTTGCAACCATTATGTTTGAAATCGGTTTCGTATTTCATACGATTGTATAAAAATCGTTATTTAGAACGCTTATAGAACGCTTTTTGCTCACTTCATCCTTTTAAATTTGGAATTTTCTTTCGACAATTCTTAGAAAGCATTTGCATCTTTGATGTAATTACCATTCCAACTTTAAAATGTTAAACCTCTCAGTAACACAAAGAACGCAATTTAGAACATTTTTTGCTCATGTAACCCCCAGGTGGTAGTGACAACAACGTAAAATATAGGCTGTGTTGGAGCGGGGGCTGTCACCATCAATTTTAACCCATTACTTCTGAAATCGGTTTATATTTCCTGAGATTGCGTAGAAATCGCTATTTAGAACGTTTTACGTTCATTTTCACCCCTTTTAAATTTCAAATTTGTAAGGAACTCTTCTATGAGAGTATTTAAATCTCATAAGTAATTACCATTCCAAATTTTAGGTTGCTAGCCCCTTCAGTATTACAAAAAACACAATTTAGAACGTTTTTTTTTAAAAATGCAACCGCAAGGTGCCAGTGACGCCGACATGAAATAGATCCTATAAATGAGCAAGGGCTGTCATCATCAATTTCAAACCATTACTTTTGAAATTGGTTGGGTACTTTAAATCGCACTTTAGAACGTTTTTCGTCCATTTTTAAACCTTTTAAATTTCAATTTTTTTTATGAAATGTTCTTAGAGATAATTTGTATCTTATAAATAACTGCCCTGTCTAATTTCAGGATTCTAGTCCGTTCAGTAACACAAAAATCGCAATTTAGAACGTTTTTTGCTTCTGCAACCCCTAGATGGTAGTGACACCGACATGAAATAGAGCCTATGTTAGAGCAACGGCTGTTGTCATGAATTTCCAAACATTACATTTGAAATATGTTGGGTACTTTCTGAAATGATTGCGTAAAAATCGCCATTTAGAACGTTTTTTAGAACACTTATTGCGCATTTTCACCGCTTTTAAATTTCGATTTTTTTAAGAAATGTTCTTAGAGATCATTTATATCTTATAAGTAACTACCATTCCAAATTTCATGTTTCTAGGCCCTTCAGTAACACAAAAATTGCATTTTCGATCATTTTTTTGGCTCCTGCACCCCATTTGGGGGGTAATGACACCGACATAAAATGTAGCCTATGTTGGAGCAAGGGTTATCTCTATCATTTTGACACTGTTAGTTTTGAAATGGGTTCGGTACTTTTTGAGATTGCGTAAAATTCGCCATTTAGAACGTTTTTTAGAACGCTTTTGTGCATTTTCACCCCTTTTAAATTTCGAAATTTTTAAGAAATATTCTTAGAGATCATTAGTATCTTGCAAATAACTACCATTCCAAATTTCATATTTCTAGGCCCTTCAGTAACACAAAAATTGCATTTTCGAACATTTTGTTTGCTCCTGCACCCCATTTGCTGGTAATGACACCGACATAAAATGTAGCCTATGTTGGAGCAAGGGTTATCACTCACTGGTTATCACTATCATTTTGACACTATTAGTTTTGAAATCGGTTCGGTACTTATCGAGATTGCAAAAAATTCGCCATTTAGAACATTTTTTATAACTCTTTTCACGCATTTACAGCCCTTTTAAATTTCGAAATTTTTAAGAAATGTTCTTAGAGATCGTTTATCTCTTATAAGTAACTACCATTCCAAATTCTATGCATTTGGGACCTTCAGTAACACAAAAATCGCAATTTCTAACGTTTTTTTGTTCATGCACCCCCATTTAGGGGTAGTTGCACCGACGTGAAATAGAGCCTATATTGGAGCAAGGGTTGTCACCATCATTTTGACACCATTATGTTTGAAATCGGTTTGGTACTTACTGAGATTGCGTAAAAATCGCCATTCAGAACGTTTTTTAGAACGCTTTTTGCGCATTTTCACCCCTTTTAAATTTCGAATTTTTTAAGAAATATTCTTAGAGATCTTTTGCATCTAATAAGTAACTACCATGGTAAATTCCATGTATCTGAACCCTTTAGTAACACGAAAATTGCAATTTCGAACGTTTTTTGCTCCTGCACCCCCTTTAGGGGTAGTGGCACCCACATAAAATGTAGCCTATGTTGGAGAAAGTATTGTCACCATCATTTTGACACCTTTATTTTTTAAAGCGGTTTGGTACTTCCTGAAATTGCGTAAAAATCGCCATTTTGAACGTTTTTTAGAACGCTTTTCGCGTATTTCCACCCCTTTTTAATTTCGATTTTTTTAAGAAATGTTAGAGATCATTAGTATCTTATAAGTAACTGCCATTCCAAATTTCATGTTTCTAGACCCTTCAGTAACACAAAAATCGCATTTTTAGAACGTTTTTTGCTTCTGCACTCCCTTTTGGCTTAAGGCACGGACATAAGATATAGCCTAAATTCTAAGTTGGACTAACACCATCATTTTGTTACCATTACTTTTGAAATCGGTTCGGTAGTTCCAGAGATTATCTCCTACAAATAAACATTTTTTACCTCTTTATAATATGAGTGTAGATGTAGATTAGTTTCCTTACAATGATTTGCTTCCGAATTCGAAACGTGAATTTGTCCTCAAATTGTTTAGATATAGTAAAAATTTCAAAGAATTCCGATGTATATTTTTCATTTTATAAAAATATTTACCTTGTGCATAAACTTTTGCGCTGCACTGTAATGACACCCTATGCATACTTTTCTGTAGCGGTTGTTTAAGACTGAATTGTAAATGTAGAGTTATTCAACGAATGCGAATGGCATCACTTCATACAAAATAAAAGTGTGTGTTTTAATTCTAAAAACTGAAATATGTTTTGTACTATCTATATTTATATACATACGTTTTTTTACTTCGGAAGCGACACTAAATTTAAAAAAAAAAATAAATAAAAAATAAAAAAATGCAATTTACCAAATTACAACGACCATTTGGAAAATGAATTTTTCAAAGACAAAAATTTAAGACATAAAAAATTCGCACGGAGTTGATCATACATTACGTACGCCATGGATTAAATTTTTCGATACTGTAAATTTTTTAACTTCTACGGAGCTGGTCATACATTACGTACGCCATGGATTAAACATTAACATTCGTGGACCAATTTTAAATGAAATTTCATTCTTAAACTTCTAAACATCACACAATATTACTATTTACACCGTCGTATAGAGAAAAAAATGTACTTTTAAATGCAATTTGTTTGAAAGCTGTATCTAAAATTGTTTTTGAGTTATTATTTTTTTGTAGTTTTTATTACTTTTTTGTCATAGTGGCAACAGAAGTATCCATCTCTGTTGAAAGTAAAGGAAAAATACAGATTACTGTATAGACCAATCAGAAAACGAATGAAATGCGTCTTCAACCTATAAAACGCTTTAGATATGTTTTTGATTTCCTATCCTGACCAAGGAAAATAACCATTTTTCCAAATGGTTAAAAAATAAGAATTCCTGATTCTAGTACTTATTTTAGTTTCTGAAAGTACATTAAAGATACAATAAAACATTTTGTTGATAAAAATAAATATATATATACTTTTTATTAGTAAAAATTAATTGTTTTCATAAATGAGGTCAATAAATCCAGTAACAGAGACCATCCTAATTTTAAAAATCAACAACTGTCAGTTAAAACAGTTAAGACAAAAAACTTACCACCAGTTGACAATAATTTGCACAGAAATTTACAAGAAATTGTTTTTATTTTTATTATTATTATTTTAGTAAACTTTTATCGAATTGTCAGTTACTAGTTAGGTGTCAGTAACTGGGTTTTCCAACTACTTGAAAGTAACTTATCTTGGTATGTTTCAGCACTAAATGAATACCGTTTTATTACATGTTCGATTTATACGCAGGGTAAGATTTTTAACATAAAATCCGATTATTTATTACCTAAATTTTGCTTTTTAATACCTTTGTTAATGACTTAACCCTTTATGTACTGAATTATGTATTCATGAAAATTTTATCTTCTAAATCATTTTTCGTTAATTTTGGAAACTACATTAAAATATTTACATAATAAACATTACATAATAATTACATAATAAACATTACGAGGATTTAAAAGGATTAATTAAATTTGAATATATAGGGATTTTGTACAATATTTATAACCCCCACTCAAATATTTTACTTTAAATCTTTTTCTTAGTATTTTGTAGAATTAAGAAATTTACAAATATACTGTTCTTTCAGTAGAAATATAGAAATATTTCCGAATTGAAAAATCACCCCCCCCCCTCCCCACAACGCCAAGAATGCTGAAAATATTCAAAGACAAAAGAAATCATCCTTTTGAAAACATTTTGTTTTGTGTAATCAATACTGCTTTTGGAACAAGATAAAGTAATGCATTTATAATTCATTCTAAACTTTCTTACTGCTATTAGATGTACTAAATGAAATTTATAACAAGTTATTTTAATAGCACTTAGAAGTACCGTCAGTAGATAAATCGTTAATTCATTTGAAAAATAGGGAATGTGAATGTTTTAATATACTTATGTACTTTTTGTAAATAGAAATGTGTTTGGAACATCAGTGGTTGAGAAATAATTTCTCTCAAACTTACTTTTTTTTCGGCTTTCTGTCTGGCTGTCCGTGCTCTAATTAGCATAAATGTTTCCGGATCAACTTATTTTTCATTATGTTAATAAGTTTAACCTTCAGACTACCAAAAAAAAGTATATGCAAGAACTACCATTCGGGTCCATTGGACCCATATGTAAAATATATAGGATTTCAAAATATACAAAACACCCATTTATCTACAATGAATATATTTGTTATTAATGCACCTTATACAATATATAAAAGTGATATATATAGTAATAGAGTAAGAAAGTAACACATACAGTAAGAAAGTAATATATATAGTATATTATAATGACTACAAAACGTTTTTCATCATAATAAAATTATTCTGTACATGAAGTACAAATAACGACGGAATGTTCTCCGCAAACATTTTTCGTACACTTCTTGCATAATGTTCGTGTTTTTCGATCTTTTTTAGAGGGACAAATATGACATCTTGATTTTTTTCGTGGCGGTTCAAAACTATTTGCGTAAAGTTGTTCTGAAGTAGATGTTGAGACGGCGATACCTCCTTCACCTACTAATTCTTCTGCAAGTTGAATAATGAAATTCCGCCTTTTTTTCATTTTCGGATCACATTCAGCATTCAGTGACAACCATATTATGTATGCATTCATCGCACTTATATCGATCATATTATAAAATACAATCAAAGGCCACCGACGTGTCATGCGTTTCACACTATATGCTCTTACCATTTTGTCCATCGTATCTACTCCGCCTTTGGTTTTATTATAATCTAGGATTATTTGTGGCTTTTTTTCTAAGCTGTTGTCAATATCATAAGTGTTATGCATTGTGCTTAGCAAAGTAACAATTCTACCTTTTCTGGGACAGTAAGAGATGATGGTCGCCTTCTCTTGAAACCCAAATAAAGTAGAATATACAGAACGATGTTTTGGATTTGTGAACACAGCGGGTAATTCAGGTTTATTTTTTCGAATTGTTCCAATAAGAGATAATTTTTTTGAAGTAAGATGTGTTGCTAATGCATATGACGTAAAAAAGTTATCACATGTAATATTACGACCATAATTTTCAATTTCCTTCGTCAATCTTTTAACTACATTTTCTCCCTGATGAGATTCTCTTACTTCATTTTTGCCTGTATATAGTTCCAGTTTCCAAGCATACGATGTTACGCTGTCACAAATAACCCAGAACTTCAATCCATACTTTCCAGGTTTAGATGGCATATACTGACGGAAAGGACATTTTCCACGAAAAGAAACTAATTGCTCATCGACAGTCATAGACCAATTAGGAATATAAGGGTCTTGTAAATAGCTATTCCACAATTCAAAGCATTCTCTTATTGGCTCTAATTTATCAGTTGATCTTCTTTTACGCCTCTCAGCAGCATCATCAAATCTTATGACACGTAATATACTTGTGAATCTATTGCGACTCATAATGTCCCGAAATATTTGTCTTCCATTTTTTATGCTCCAAAGTTCGCTTACTGTTTCATTTTTCGATTTATATACTCCAATAAGTAATAAAAGTCCGATGAATTTTTTAAGTTCTATAATATCTATAGGTTTCCACTCTTTATCGAATACTCTATTGCCTTCTGCGTTTGTCCATTTTACTATAATTTCCAAAAGTCTTTTTCGGAAATAGATAAGAAATGAGGATGATATGGAATCCACTTCACGATTTGCAAATCTTGAAGGTCCAGATTTTTCACGTAAAATATTGATTTCAGTACGTCTTCCTTGTGGTCTGGCAACTTCATTCTTATACCAGATCTGTGAATTATTTTTGGAAACAAAAGTAGAATTTGAAGTACTTGTGGTTGCTACATTTACTTCATTGGAATCATTATCAGATTCTGAGTAGGAATCAGAAATTTCATTATGTATTTCAACATAATCTACTTCACCTTCATAAGACGACAGATTTTCATCATCGGTGTCGAATTCTATATCGTCCGGATTTTCCATAATTTTTTGAATTTCCTCTTGAGTCAATACTTTTTTTCTGTTCATCTTCAATTCACTTTTTAACAAAAAATAAGTTAGGAAATAAGAAAATGATGAATATTTGTAAAATAACAAAGCACGTACAAACTACACTTATTACTTGTCTTCAAATATCAAGTCCTATTTTCAATGAAAAGACTCAAAAACATCAATAGACACCATTCGCTCACTAACTGTGTCTGTTGATAAATGACTCTCTGAACCAGAAGTAACCTTTTATATATAGAGCACGAAGTTTACTAGATCAGTCTAGAATGTTCTCAAAACTTCATTATAAAGTCGCCAAATTTGGCGAGATATGCGCTAAAAATCCATCGCCAAATGGGCGATAAACAGCCAATTATGGTAACCCTGTTCCTCCTCACGATGTATGGCAACCCTAGAAAAAGAAAGCAACAGTATATTACGTTTGTTTTAATGTTGGGTCCAATGGACCCGCGTGGTAAACAATGAAACAAATTAAAAATAGGTAAAAAATTTCGAACAAAATTTTAATCGCAATTGCATATACATAGAGGAGACAATTGCAGGAAAAGTCATGTAATCGCGAAACTTTGAATGCTATTTTTCATGAGAAAAATTTACATTAAATATTGCTGTCGAGTCCAATGGACCCGTCTGGTAGACGGAAGGTTAAATGTAGAATACCCGTAATTGAAAATGAAGTGTGTAGAATTTATAGTTCGTTTACAATAACACACAGTTATTGTAATTCCGTTAAATATGAATTATAAATGAAAAAGTAAAATAATAATTATATATTAACAATTATAATATAATCAATTATAATATAACAATAATCAATTATAATACTATCATTAACAATTATAATATAATATAATCGTTATATCAAATTCAATCATCATTATACCAATGATGATTGATATAATGATGATTGATAATAATTATCAAATATAATCATTAAAAATCATTAATAATTATAAATTAAAAATGAACATAAGAATTCAGTTAAATATGGTTTATAGGAAAAAAAAATAGTGTGTGGTTAACATTATTTAAGTTGTTTATTTGGATACCGCATTTTCATTCTGTGAAAAAACAGAAATTTCTTACCAACATTCTTTTAGATTTCGAAAGAGTTTCATAATCCATGATTGACACATGATTTCTCTTCCTTGTTGTGACCTTAAACAGTTCCATTTGTGTGTTTATCGAAAATCGAATCGAGCAATTTGAAATCATCAACGATATTCTTACTGAGAAATAAAATGATTTATAACTATGAAAATCAATATGATTTATTCAGTGGACTAAATCGCTCAGGAGTAAAAATCCATCCGTCAATAACCGATAAAAAGTATTCAGGCAGTAATTGTAAATAGAAGAAGATTTAAATCAAATGAAAGAGAAATTGTCTATAAAATAATAATATTTAGGAGCAAATTTTATTTAGTCATCCATAAAATTGTGTAGTACGCTTATTATGAAATAAATATAATAAAACTTTAAATATTAACGATAAAGCGTTGAAAATTGAAAACAAATAGCAAACTATTATGCTTAGTCAAAAAGAAAATATGATACAAGATTTGAGAATATATTTATATATCATATTTTCGTTATAAAATATGCTTTTTACTTTCTTCTATCTTTACAAGAAGAAAGTATTGGACTCTGGAAAATTTCCGACTTCTGGTTTTTAATGAATTTATACGTTTTGAAGGTCCTTAGCAAGTTTTGATGGTTTTTATAAGATGTCTGTATATGAATATGTCTGCCACTCTGTCTGTGAGTCGATCTGTCTGTATGTGACAAAAATTTTGTATGCGTTTTATCTCAAAAACTAATGCACGGAAATTCATCAAACTTCAAGTTCAGTTACAAGTTGACTGAAGTTGTTGCTTAGTAGGTTTTGGTGTATATCGGTCAACAGGTGGTGATGATATGATGAATTTCTCACGATTTAAGGCAATAATTCTATTTCAAGAACTAATGTACGGGATTTAATAAAAATTTAGAGTCAGATAGAACTTGATATAGACTAGTACGGATCAGTTTATGGTGTATATCACCCGAAAGGTGGCACTGTTCTGCTTAATTTTTCACGATTTTCCCTAAAGCTATATTTCAAAAATGAATGCACGTAATTTAATCAAACTTAATATTATGTTACATCTTTCAAGCAAACAGATCCCTTTTAGGCTTGTGTATATATTGAACAACAAGTGTTGATTTTGGTTTAGAACATTTTCTAGAGGTCATCAGAGAATGTGCATTCCGAAACTTAATGAACTGTTGAAACAATGCGATATTTATATATCCTTGTGAAATGCATCCAATCAAACGAAACGTTATACCTTTACAATCTTCATGTTGGGCATACATTGTCATTTAATTTCGGCACTGTGGTAGCGAATTTTGAATTAGTAATATGTATGAGACAGAATAAAGTTTTAGTATTGGCACATCCAACTACTTCAATTTGTTAACGTCTTTATAATCTATGTCTGACATCCTGTGAGCAATATAGGGTAAATATCTTTCTGATTATTGAGTTTTCAATCTCAGCAAAAAGAATGGAGAAACATTGCACAAGGTTGCTTTTTTTTTATTATTGAAGAGATTTATTGGATATAATATACATTACATTAAATATTTATTTTTTAATGTAATATTTATATTAAAAGTCTATAACATTTTATTCCTAAGAAGATGTGTCATACAAATATTTATTAGGATATTTATTGCTTGTCTTTGCACCCATGTACGTTGTTTAAAAGTTGATAAAATTTTAATAAAAAATATCGTTCGTTCTAAAGATTTTCCTTTTTATGTAATCAAATGATTACTATTGATTACAGATGTTTTCTACATCGAAGTTATTGATGGCAATGCATCATGATTTTGTGAGAACTGCCGTCCGATCTTATTAAATAAAATCCTGTGAACAAAAATGCTTTCGTTACTTGTCTCCTGGAGAAATTCCACTCTTCATCGCCATTGTTTTTGCCAACAGCCACACGACAGCCAACCATTTTTAATGAGAACAGATGATCGTATACAAAGATTAAGCTGCTCAATTAAATAGGTGATGCTGTTGAAGAATTTTCACTTACTACGTGTTCTTACATCTATGCTCCAACTCCAATCTACACCATATAATATAACGAAAGGTTACATCTATCAAGGTTAAATCAATTATGTAACAGGAATCATTACATATAAACATGATAAGATTATGCTACATTCATCTTCTTCATCGACATCGCCACTAGATCGACGAATTTGTTTTCCAGTAACCCGGTATAATTATATATATATATATATATATATATATATATATATATTTATCAGAGTTCTTTCTAAAGTTGCGCATTTACTTTATTACATATTTCAAATCTACATGTATTTTAGTTAAAACATGTAACATTTTTTTTGTAAAAGAGTTCTTTTTGTAGTGTAGAATTAAACAATGTGTATATATACCGGGTGTCCCAAAAAGGACTGACTGATTTTAAAATTCAATAACTTTCAAACGGTGACAGATATTAAAAAAATTCTTGCAGGAGGGTTATGCATAAAGTCAAAAGTTTTTTTACAGTGATTTTCGATTTTAGTTCGAATTACAAACAATAGATGGCACTGCGATCAATAGAGGCTCAATACAGGCTCAATGTTTGGTACTTCGTGGCCCGGATAATACATTTCCATCTCCTTTTTCTGCATGGAACAACAGAAAGGACCAAAAATTGAGCCTGTATTTAGCGACTATTGCTTACAGCGCCATCTATTGTTTGTAATTCAAACTAAAATCAAAAATCACTGTAATAAAACTTTTGATTTTATGCATAACCCTCCTGCAAGAATTTTTTTAATATCTGTCACCGTTTGGAAGTTATTGAATTTTAAAATCAGTCAGTCCTTTTTGGGACACCCGGTATGTATATATATATGCGAATAGGATAAACAACTAATCTGAATAGACGAAATGATCTAGAATTTCTAGTCTCTTGTTTTTGAGGTGATAAAACCATAACGAATCGTTTCAGTAGCGAGAAATTATCGAGAATCACGAGAATATAGGAAAATGCTCTTGAATTGCATAAGGAGACTCTAAAACTCTCGTGCAAAGGGAACTAGAATTTATAGGGATGTCACAGTACTATTTTTTCTAGAGCCACAATTTAGATGCCAGAACATATTTTTTTTTCTCAGACAGTATTAATAAATACATAGACAGTTTATGTTTCTCGAATAACTCTCTGAAAGCTCTTTAAAAATATAATCGACTTATGGGTCTTGAGAATTTCTTTAAATTTTTTTGGTGCAATATAAAATACAATATATATAATATATATATATTTATATATGTATATATATATATATATAAAATTATTTATTATAGATAATTTTCTTTTGTTCGGGGTAAACAAAAGAAGATATGATAAATCTAACACCACTGCCATAACTTTTATGGGGAGGTGAACTTATTTAAAGCATGAAAATAGCTATGCATTTTTCTCTGGACCCATTAACATAGAAATAAGATTCATCCTTCTGTACACAACACATAGCATATGAATTATATTTTTTCGTTTTCCTTTATATTAAGTAGATTTATTGACTGCTGGAAATTCTATTGCGTACTATATATATATATATATATATATATATATATATATACATATATATATCCTACCTGTGTTTTACCTATTTTAAAACGTTCAGCAAGTATCCGTAAACTCAATTTATCTTTCTCGGATACACTTACAATTTTAAATTTT
Source organism: Maratus speciosus (assembly GCA_963932465.1). Taxonomy (NCBI): domain Eukaryota; kingdom Metazoa; phylum Arthropoda; class Arachnida; order Araneae; family Salticidae; genus Maratus; species Maratus speciosus. Next base: position 152,311,952 of record OZ010792.1, on the reverse strand, counting down.
TCTTTTAAAATTAATCGTTTTCTGTTTGAGGCCGTTCTCAAAATAATCATAAACCAAAAGTCAAACAGAAATCGACATTGCAAAATAGTTTTTTTTTCCTGCTCTTATTGCATTCTTGGCGCCTTTAATTCAAGCTCCCAAAAAATCAGTACGTAATTTCCTTATAAAAAAAAAATAAATAAAATAGAGTAACTCTTTTTTTTTGTTTTATAAAAGAGTAAAAATAAATAAATAAAATCGTATCTTAGATTTTCAGTGATTATTTTTCTTTTGCTCAGATCATATGACGCAATAAAACATTTCTGATTTTCTTCTTCTATGTTATGCAATGATGCAATCCAGTTAATTACTTTTTGAAAATGAAATTTTTTCTTTCTTTCTTGACACCGTATAAGATTATTCGAAACATTGTTTGAATCCGAAAAATAGAGGCTTTTTCCATTTTTTTTTTCTCGTTAAAAAATAATTTTTCATCCTTTGTCGCCAAAATTACTGTACGCTATTCGGAATGTCCGTTATTCAGAGGTTAAAATACAAAAATTTAGATTTTGGGAGTGGGGATTGGGAAACTGTCCGTTAAATAGAGGTGTCCATTCTGGTGGTTTTACTTTATATATAATATGAAATAATATAAAATATATCATCATCTAAATATATAATATTTTTGTTCGTATTAAAATAAATATTTACATAATAAATAAATATCAAATATAATATTTAAATAAATATATAATTTTTTGTTAGTATTAAAATCTTAAATTTTAACTGATAACCGTAACTATACTATATTTCCACTTGTACATAACATTCATTTATAAAGATTTTCCGGGGATTGTTATTGAACTCAAGATCTTATAATCTTTGGTTGTTAATATTAATCTCTTTTTTTCTGTTAAAAAGATCATTTATTCACTTTCAAGTTTTATTTAATTTTCATTTTATTGATAAGGCATTTTGAGAAATGGCCTTCAAAGCTTAGTTTACCACTCTCAATTAGAAATCAACTGTGTTTTACTTATATTGGGAATAACTATCCCTGACGAGACTTTCACAATATAAATTTCAAAAGGAAAGTGAATATTTTCGAATTCCGGTTATCGACGGATTTATACGTTTTACGAATCTGAGATTACGAAAAACATGTTTTTACAAAATGTCTGTGAGTATGTCTACCTGTCTGCGTGAGAACAAAATTTATGGGCGCTCTATCTCAAGAATCAATGAACGGAATTGAATAAGATTTTAGATTCAGTTAACAATAGCTAAATGTCGAGAACTAAACTATGGATTTTCAGAAAACTTCAGATTCAGATAGACCTTGATATTAGAAACTAATGAACGAATTCTCATGAAACTTTAGATTCCGCTAGTACCTGATATAAAATAGTGCAATTTAGTTTTTGGTGTAAATCGCCCAACAGTTGGCGCTACTATACTGTATTTTTCACGATTTACGCAATAGATCTCAATCTATTAATCTCAAGAATTATGCACGAATTTTCATCAAACTTTAGATTCAGTTAGACCCTGATATAAATTGTTCCTAGTATGTTTTTGGTGTAAATTTCCCAACAGGTGCGACTCCGGGATTGACACATCCAACTATTTATTCGTGTTTCTTACATAACTTTTGTAATTTTTCTATTACATTTTCAATTATTCCACTTTAATATGTAGCATTTTCGATAATCAGTTTTTTTGGAATAACAAATTATTTTCTTTTTATGGCAAATTTTCCATTTGTTTAAATGGTTTATAATTACAAAAGTTTGACTACATATATATAACCTTTTGTAATTGACATTAACTTGCTCGCAATCTCAATCATATAAATAATTTGTTCGCATGTTTCACCATCTATCAATATATATATATATATATATTTAAATAATGAGTTATCTTAATTCCAATTGGTTAACTATTATTTTTTTCGTGTGTGTGTGTGTGTGGGGGGGGGGGTTGTATGGTGAACTAAACTTTTTATATTTAAGAAATGTCCCTTTTAGAGCGTTTTATTATAACACTTCCCACGGATCCAGAAGCATAAAGACTTCCAAATGGTTTTGTAAAATATGTGTAAACATTTTCGATACTTCACTAGCTTTCTTGCGATTTCTTTCTTTTTTATAATTTTATGCATTATATCGGCAGTGATAGACTATTCTTTGCAAATTGTTCATTGTATGAAAGCGTTTAAGGGAGTCATTTAATTTATCTGAATAAACTGCCGACTGACTACTAGTCATCCACCTGTCGCTTTGATTTTTTAAATTATGCAATTATATATATATATATATATATATATATATATATATATATATATATATATATAAACTGTTGTAACTGAATTAAATATATATATGTATATATATATATATATATATATATTAAGAAAGAAAGAAAAAATTGAACATTATTAAATATATAGAAAAAATTTAAATAGTATACTTCATGATTTTCATGTTAAAAAAAAAAAAAAAAAAAAAAAAAAAAAAAAAAAAAAAAACAGTTATTATACAATTTTAGACAACTGAACATACTTACACATATTCTGAACCAGTTAAATAATCAATTTTATACGTATTCACAACACTTTTAACCGAAGAAATGTGTTAAACATTAATTTTAACTTTAAAATTATTCAGGAAGAAACTTTATTTTTATCTATTGAACGATTGAAGAAAAACTTTTTTTCGAACTCAGGAGCTTGAAGCAGTTTCAAAATGTTACTTCCACCATTCTTCTCAGCTGACATGAAGACATATTTAGATGTTATTTTTTATGACATGATAAATGCGTTTAGCATTATAGAGGAAAACATTTTTGTGTCATTATTTTCCTTAAGCTATTTTGGAAGTAATATATTTTTAGAAATATATTTTTGTGTCCCTATCTGCGCTTCTTTCTACCATTCTAAAATGATTTTTATTCACAATCTTTATTGCCTTAAATTTAAAGGATATTTAAAATAAAGGTGCATGGGTAAAACCCAGAAAATTCTGAATAAATTAAAATTATTCACCAAGAAATAAATTTGTATTGCCATTTTAAATGCATTTTCTCACTTTATATTTGCTCAAGAATTTTGCCAACGTATGATTTAAAATTTCACAACTGAGTGCTAATACAGAATTTACATCGTTCCGCATGCCGCCAATTAAAACTAAATAGCGTAAGCAAGAAATATATAAACGCCTATGTTACACGAGAAAATATGAATTCTATATAAGCACTGAGGATTTAAGAAAATGACAATTTTCTTATTGTTTCAAGTAAAAAATATATATTTATTTATTTACATTTACAAGTGCTATTTATTTCTTGAAATTGCATACAGCTATATTATTGGTTGTAATTAAAATTAATATCAGTAGACTACATTAATATTATAAGGAAGAAAACTTTGAATGTAAAATATAACCTTTGAAGTTTCCAAATATTTTTTTCTTAATATGGGTCGCAGTATGTGCTCAAACTTGAAGTTTGTTGTCTTGGCATCTTACATTATACATGTTTGTTTTCAAAATATTGCATAGTTTTCTAACAAACTGCTGAAAATATGCACAAGAACCCTCAGATTCTACTTCCTTATAAGCGAAACTTAAAATACATGACTCCAAGAACTTCTATTAAAGTTGTTTATTCGTGGAAATTAGAAGGCTATTGATTACATACAAAATACAATATGACGGAATTGAACTCTTTACAAACGCATCTTCACTGTAAAAAATTTGGCTCTACGTTACCTTATAAAATTTGTAGCAGTGTTGCTGCTATAAATTTTTTTTTTTTTTTTTTTGAGTAATTTAACCTACATAACTGGTGTTAAGTTACACCATAATAATGTGAATTTTGATAATTTCAGATTACTATGGTCACAATATTACACTAGTAATATCAGTTAAAATTACTCCAGTTATAATAGTGATATATCTCCATAAAAAGGGTGGCAGCATGCTGCCACTAATGTTATTAAATTTACACATTTTTTTTACAGTGTGATAACACGAAAGATCGAAAAGAAGTTTCTATATCGTCAATGTTACTTTTCCATATCAAGCCATCACGCAAGAAGAATTAAAACTGTTAGCCTTTTGCTGATGTAAAATTTTGAAAAATAAAGCTGCAACCATAAGCACCCCATTTGGCAAGCACATTAAATGAAAAAATGAAATGACAACCCTAAAATAAGGATACATTAATATGTTTATGTTTAATAGAGATAAAAAAAAAACATTTGTTTAATTACAGACTAAATAAAGTTTAATATTGTACAGCCAAATTATTCTTGTGAAATTAGTTTTGTTACAATTATAAAATTCCATACATTTACTAACTTATATTTTGTTTGGAATAAAAGAGTATGTATGAGAATTTACGTTTCTTCTACATTATAAATTAAAAAAATATGCTTGGAGTTTTTTTCACTCATTTAATAATAATACTATTATTACCAGTATTACTATTATTATTATTATTATTATTATTAGTTGTATAGGTATTTTGCACTGTGAAAAAAAAATGCATTGATAACATTTCGTTTTAATCGCTTTTACGGTATTAGAGTTTGTATTCAATTGTTTTTATGTAAATTCACTAAATGGATATTGAATGAGAGAAAGATTACGAGAGAAAGGTAAAATGCATTATAGTCATTTTTGATAGGCACGTTATGGTATTAATTAATAAATAAAAATAAATTATTTAATGTAAATATCAAAATTGAAAATAAAAGAGCACTAGCTGTTATTAAACAAGAAATCCTTTATAAACATTCAATTGAGTTAAATAATCGATAAATACTATTCCTTATTTAATATGCGTTTAGCTTATGATTACATATAACAAAACAGAATATATTTTCTTATTTCAGAAAATAAATGTAAATACCAATTATTTCTTTACAAGATGCATTAATATATGGAAATGATAGAGAAATATTTATTGGACAATATCATTAACTTAAACGGTAATTTCTTAGTTAACCCAAAATGTTATATGTCAAAATCACATTTCTCCTTTAAATTTTCCTCTCACATGCAATAGAGTGTTACTAAATACATGAATGATTCTCTGTGACATATTTAAATGCAAAATGAACACCTTTTGTATCCCTTGAACTATTAAATTTACGCTTAGATTTCCGAGGCGTAATCTGTAAAATAAGTACGTTCCGGTGGTTAAACTGTTAAATAAAGGCTTCAATAAACATTAATTCTGCAAAATTACAGCTTTGCTATAAAATAAAATACATTCCTTGGTAACTATACGATACATATTACGATTACATATACGATATGTAAATATATGTTAGCACGTAGTATATATGGAAATTTCAAATAGTTAATCGATTTCCTAAATTATAAAAGTAATACATTTTCGAAAAATAGTACTGCATTGAAATAAACATGTATATTTATCATTCTATCTATATAAAAAATATTAAATTTTTTAAATCTTAATTTTATAGCAAGAACAAAATAAAAAGGGATTGTCTAATTACCTATATATATATTATAACATGAGTGCCCGAAGTTATCACTTTCCATATTAAAAAACTTGACAGTTTGTAAATGTTCATTTCAGTGTTAGTTATTTAAATTATTGTTTGAATCTACACATAATTTAGACATGCGTGTGAAAACTGATGAATACAAATTAAAAATATACGACGAATGATGTACACCTTATAGAAATGTAATCTTACACATATATGCAGATTAATTAAAGTTTTATTAAATTATTCCACATAACTCTATAAATGTCATAACACAAATTACTAAGAAGCGTAATAGATCGAGTACTAATCGATTCCCTAAATCATATAAGGGATATTTTCCACAAGTAGTAATACAAATAATTTATTTGAAATTAATAAATATTCAGGGTGTCCATAATTAAACTTTATATTTCCGAGAAGAGTGTAGCAAACACTATGTGTCATAATTTTATGAAAATATGGTAATAGCATAATGAGATGATGGAAATTATCACTAGCACAAAAAAATTTGTTTCAAAATCCACCGATAGATGGCACTTCTATGTTCTATAATTAACTTATAAGATGCTAAAATATACATAAAAATGTCTTTATAGCATAACAAACCGTCAAAAGATATAAAAACCTCAAACGATTTCTATTGTAATACAACATCCGTTATCAGGGGGAAAGATCAGAGGAGTGAAAGATCGTGAAAGTTATCTGCTTAAGTAGCAGTAGACGAGTGTACACTACACGAAACTAACAGCTACTTAAGCACAGAATATTCATGAAATTTTGCTCATCTGATCTATCCTGATGACGGCTGTTTTATTACAGATGAAGACGCTTAAGGTTTTTAACATCGTTTCACGGATTTTTATGATATACAGGCCCTTTTATGTATAATTTAGCACTTTTTGTGTAATTTTTATATCAGAATATTAATATATTATATTACGCATATTTTTTATTTAGTAATCAAGAGGAACATGACGTTCAGTACTTATAGTTAAGCAAAATTTTATAATATTCTGGTATATGCAATTATCGTGACCATATTAAACACTATGCTATAACAGGAAGAGACGCGATATAAATATGCGAAAGCCGTACCGATGTCATACCCGTTGCCGAATGAAGAACAATGGCGTTGATTCGGAAGGAACATTCTTTATTGGTGAAATTATTTTACCAAAACGGTGACTCTGCTACTGAAGTTTTGAGAAAATTTCGGTCTTTGAAGATTTTAAGAAAAATTCCACTCACTAGCTAAAAACAAGGAAACAAGGTTATGATATTTGAAGAATCACGATCATTGGCCGTTGAGCAACGAAGAAAGCGAGCGTGTTATGCAGCACATATATTGGATAATGATGTGACGCAAGTGAAAAAGACAGGATATTGTATTTAATGGACAACACTAGTGTTCGGCGAATTGCAGAATCTGTCTTCCAACCTTGCTTCACGGTTCATAAGATTCATCAAAATGTGTTACGCTACTATCTGTATACGCTGTCACTTCTTCTAAAGCTGTTACCAGCTGTTCTTAGTAACCGACACACCTTTGACCAGATAATCTTAAAAAAGCTTTACAGTTTCTTGAGAAATTGCCGTGGAACATTTTGCGGACGGACGAGGCCCATTTTCACTTGTATTGTGCGAAAAACGCGCATAATCGCAGTATTTGGTCAGATGTTAACCCACATCAAAGTCTGAAAATGACGTTGCACTCTTCGCATGTAAAGGGTTGGTGCATGTTTACTGCTACATTCCTTCTGGGTCCATTGTTTTGAAGAGCTCAGCAGCGCAGCTCCTGTGAAATTCTCCGTCATCGGTCAAAGATACGCATAATTATTGCAGCAATCAGTGATTCTGGATCTTTACGGAGGACGATATGTTTCAACCGCAGTGTTTATACAGGATGATGCCATAATTAAATTTTCCCAAATAAATACCTCTCAATTCGTACATGTTATATACTAATTACGTTTTAAATTACACATGATTTTAAACTTCTCATGTATACATAAACATAAAATGCGTTTGAGAATCGAGAAATCCAATTTAATGAAATACGATGAATGTCATATATCATATATGTATGCCATACATCATATATGAATGCAATAACGTAAATGTATGGAGATTAATGAAAATTTCATTAAATTATACCGCATGGACATATAAAACATTACATTAAACTACTAAGGTGTATATTTTATTCAGCTTTTCTGAAAAATCTCTACGTCAAAAGAAAGACAATACCTTTAAAAAAAATCCACTATTTTACATCGGATTCACGACGAACTAAAACTCCAAATACCGTATCTCGTGAAACATATCCGTAGGTACTTTTGTGTATACATGTACAGAAAAACATAAGATTTCTTCACGAATGGCGTTTTAACTGCGGCGATGTAAAGAACATGTATGATTTCATATGATTCAGTGAACATTTAGTGACTTGAAATATTTGGGAACCATCATCAAATTAAAGAAAAAATTATTATTATGTGTTCAATCACGCTGTAATAATCTTTAGATTAATATATCTACCCTATGTATATAAAATCCTAATGAAACGAATTTATGAAACGAATATATGAAACGGCTGAAATGTGTATCGATTCTCTTAATTGACTGATTAAACAACTGATTATGTTTCACGGCGATTTCTCCTAAAATATGGAATACTTTGGGATGAAATTAACACCAAAAATCAATATTGATCCGCAGATTTCAAAACTAGTATTAGAATTTTTAAATTCGAATTAGTTATCGAAATATTTTTTTTTTCTACTGTTATATACATTTTTCTATTGATGGCAACTCAAATTTTAATCAAAGAGATTTTTTTTTTGAAAAGGTTACAATTTTAAACTAATTTGGAGAGAAGTTTGGCCTCCCTTAAATGTATGCTAAGAAATGTATCATGTTACTTTTATTCATAATTCAATTTGTATTTTATTATCATTTTATTTAATACAAACAGAAACATTTAAAATAAATGGCTTTCACTTCTCTATATTTTTTAAACGAAATGAAAAGAAAAATATTAGTCACAGATGTCATATACGCACAGGGGTACCTAATTGGCGCCAAAATGGCATTATTTTGGTTGACATGGTAACCCGGCTATTGTTGTTTATCTATAATTCCTATTATAAAGAGGAAAAAATTGTTTATTTGTCGGAGGTAGGCTCAGGAACTACCGAACCGATTCCAAAAGTAATGGTATCAAAATGATCGTGTTAGTCCAACTTAGAACATAGGCTATATCTTATGTCGGTGCCACTACCCCAAAGGGGGTGCAGGAGCAAAAAACGTTTTAAAAATGGGATTTTTGCGTTACTGAAGGGGCTAGAAATATGAAATTTGGAATATTAGTTACTTATAAGATATAAATTATGTCTAAGAACAGTTCTTAACAAATCGAAATTTAAAAGGGGTGAAAATGCACAAAAAGCGTTCTAAAAAACGTTCTAAATGGTATTTTCTACATAATCTCAGGAAATACCAAACCGATTTAAAAAGTAATGGTATCAAAATGATGGTGTTAGTCCAACTTAGAACATAGGCTATACTTTATGTCGGTGCGACTACCCCAAAGGGGGTGCAGGAGCAAAACATGTTCTAAAAATGCGATTTTTGCGTTACTGAAGGGCCTAGAAATGTGAAATTTGGAATATTAGTTACTTATAATATATAAATGATGTCTAAGAACAGTTCTTAAAAAATTCGAAGTTTAAAAGGTGTGAAAATGCACAAAAAGCGTTCTAAAAAACGTTCTAAATGGTAGTTTCTAAATAATCTCAGGAAATACCAAACCGATTTAAAAAGTAATGGTATCAAAATGATGGTGTTAGTCCAACTTAGAACATAGGCTATATTTTATGTCGGTGCCACAGGGCTCCCAAATGGTCCGCCAACTGAATACCAATAACTTTTAACAGAAAAATTTATGGTAGGTTTGCGCGAGAATTAACTTTCAAAGGTGTTTCCGAGGTGGTTTATAAGAAAAATCTAAAAAGATAATTTTTCTAAAATAATATTTGTATTCAGTTGGCGGACCATTTGGGAGCCCTGGTGCCACTACCCCAAAGGGGGTGCAGGAGCAAAAAAAGCTCTAAAAATGCGATTTTTACGTTACTGAAGGGGCTAGAAATATGAAATTTGGAATATTAGTTACTTATAAAATATAAATGATGTCTAAGAACAGTTCTTAAACAATTCAAAATTTAAAAGGGATGAAAATGCACAAAAAGCGTTCTAAAAAACGTTCTAAATGGTAGTTTCTACATAATCTCAGGAAATACCAAACCGATTTAAAAAATATTGGTGTCAAAATGATAGTCACAACGTTTGCTCCAAGATAGGCTATGTTTTATGTCGGTGCCACTACCCCAAAGGGGGTGTAGGAGCAGAAAACTTTCTAAAAATGCGATTTATGTGTTACTGAAGGGCCTAGAAATATGAAATTTGAAGTATCAGCTACTTATTAGATATAAAGGTTTTCTAAGGATAGTTCTTAAACAATTCGAAATTTAAAAGGAGTGAAAATGCGCGAAAAGCGTTCTAAAAAACGTTCTAAATGGTGATTTCTACACAATCTCAGAAAATACCAAACCGATTAAAAAAATAATGGCGTCAAAATCATGGTGAAAACCCCTGCTCCAACATAGGCTATGCTTTATGTCGGTGCCACTACCACAAAGGGGGTGCAGGAGAAAAACGTTCTAAATTCCGGTTTTTGCGTGACGGAAGGGCCTTGAATCGTGAAATTTAGAATGGTAGTTATAAGATATCAATGATCTCTAAGGACATTTCCTAAAAAAGTCGAAATTTAAAAGGGGAGTCAAAAAGCGTTGTAAAAAACGTTCTAAATTGCGATTTGTCACCAATATCTCAGGAAGAATCAAACTGATTTCAAAAGTAATGGTAAGAAATTGATGCTGACAGCCTCTGCTCTCAAGAAATACTGAACCGTTTTCAAATATAATGGTGTAAAAATGATGGGGATAGATCTTGCTCCAAGATAGGCTATATATCTGTTTCCACTACCGCAGAGGAGATGCAGGAGCAAAATGAGCGAAAAGCGTTCTAAAAATGTTCTAAATGCCAAATTGTCACCAATATCGCAGGAAGAATCAAACTGATTTCAAAAGTAATGGTAGGAAATTGATGCTGACAGAATCTGCTCTAACATAGACGCTATTTTAAGTCGGCATCACTATCACCTATGCGTTGCAGGAGCAAAAAAGCGTTTCAAATTTCGATTTTTGTGATAGGTAGGGGCTAGCAACTTAAAATTAGGCAAGGTACATATTTATTACATATAAATGATCTTTAAGAACAGTTTCGAAAAAATTGGAAATTTAAAAAGGGGTTAAAATGCGCGAAAAGCGTTCTAAAAACGTTCTAAATTGCGATTTCTACTCAATCTCGGGAAATTCCAAAGCTATTTCAAAAGTAATGGTAGCAAATCAATGGTGACAGTCCCTGCTATAACATAGGTTATATTTTATAGGTTATATTTTTTTATATTTTATTTATATTATTATCTGTCACTACCATCTGAGGGTTGCAAAGCAAAACATATTTGCGTTTTTTGCATAAGTGAAGGGTCTAACACTTTGAAGTATGGCATGGTATTTACTTACAAGATGCAACTGCTTTCTAAGAACTGACGAAAGAAAATTTCAAATTTAAAAAGATGAAGTGAGCGAAAAGCGTTATAAATTACTTTTTTATGTAATCTTATCAAATACCAAACCGATTAAAATAATAATGATGACAAATTGTTGGTGATAGAGCCTGCACAAACATAAGCTATATTTTATGTCTGTGCCACTACCACCAGAGGGTTGCAGTAGCTAAAAACTTTCTAAATTGCGATTTCTGTGATACTGAAAAGGCTAGAAACTTAAAATATGGCATGGTAGTTACTTATAAAATATAAATGCACTGGAAGTACTGTCGAAAATAAAATTCGAATTAAAAAAGGGTGAAGTGAAGGGGAGGTGCGAAAATCATTCTAAAAATGCCCTAAATTACGATTTCTACGCATTTTCAGGGAATATAAACCAAATATAAAAGTAATAGTTGCGAATCAATGGTAACAGTCTCTGATCCTACACAGGGTATATTTTATGCCAATGATTCTACCACCTGGGGTTCACAGAAACAACAAACGCTCTAAAAAGGCCTTTAAAAGCTTTCTAAATTACGTTTCTGTGGAATATTAGGAAATAACAAACCAATTTCAAAATTAATGTTGGCAAATTAATGGTGACAGTTCCTATTTCAACATAGCCCTTTATGTTGAGAGAGGTGGTAGGTCTTGGAATTTGACATGATGGTTAATTTTAAGATGTAAGAAGATGGTTTCTAAAAAATTCAAAACCTCAAATGAATACTGAAATGAGCGTATTAATTGAACATGAAAGTTTCAAAATATTTTCTAAATTATTATTTATTTAGTTTTATTTCGTTTTATTAATTTAAGTCTCATTTCTGCCTTATTCAGTGTAACAATGATGTTTAATCAAACTGTGTTTTAGGTAGTATTTTTTTTAATTATTCCTACATGTAATAAGTACCTTATAATAAAATAAAATATTAAATTTTAATAAAATAAAAATTTAGTTAGTACCTTTTAATAAAAATTTGACATATAAATATCACTTGGCATATTTCAAATATTACGCGAGCAAAGGCGCGGGGTTTGCTAGTTTAATAATAAGTGTTTATTTACTTTATTTTCTTTTTTTTAATTACATAAACTGTTGTGTTCTATAGTTAATTATTTTTTTGGTTATTTTCCTTTAAAAAAATAATATAAAATAATATAAAATACGGTGCTACTTAGTTATTCCATCGACCCAGTTCGCCAAATTATATAAATCACCAAACCACTCGCCAAATTGTACAAATTGACGTAATTTTTATTTGAAATAACGAAAAAACAAAGAAAATAGTATAACATTAATAAATATACAGATAAAACGTCGAAATAAAAATCGCTTGATGACGTAAAGACGTGTAACTTGCTTAAAGTCAAGTGAATGTGACATTTATCAACCATTATTGGCATTTAGTCTTATAGTTTGGTGATAGATGTTCGTTCGACGGGATAACTAAGTAGTACCAAAAATACATACGTAACTGGTATTCGAAAACGAGGATTTCTCGTTAAAAAAATCGCGCCAAACCGGGTGCGTATATGGCATCTGGCCAAATATTAAATGATGTAACAAAAGATGACATTTAAAATCAAATTCAAAGCAATGTTTTAATTTACCACTTGAAAAAAAAATGCTAACTGGCGAGTTGAAAAATAGTTATTGACGGATTTGCATCCGGCTAGCGTAACAGTACCAAGAATTCTTTGCGACAATGCTTTTATGTAGTATTATTCGAAAAAAAAATTGATTTTTTTTTTTTTATCGAAATGGAAAACTTTCGGCACAGATACCACATACGGTCCCATATTGGCGCTATTTTTTTCTGACGCCAATGTCATATACGCAACAGGTACTTAACTGGCGCCATAGTATCGTTATTTTGCTTTATTTGATAAGCCGGATGTTGTTGTTTTTGCTGTTGATCTTTTCCCCAAATTAGCGTCGGAAAAAAATCGCGCCAATATCGTATATGACATCTGTACCAAACTTTCATATGAAAAGTGAAGGGATCAGAGCGTATTTATTTATGGCAGTTACATGACTTGGACTATTATAATATAGATGAAATGATGGCGATAGAATAGTATTTGGCGACTTATGCCCTGTACCTGGCTAATATTAAAGTACCAAAATGGCACCAGGAATATAAAAAGCGAAGTGGTTCGCCCGGAACTCTTGACGATAGTCACATGACTTAGGCTATTGTTATAGAAATTGTTTAAAAATACCGGGAGACAAGGACTCTGTACACTTAATTCCTTTTATTTTTAGCTTCTCTTCTAACGTTTAACTGATCCTCTTTAATCAAACACGAAAACAACTACTGGATGTCTTAACAACAACTGATTCGGCCTTAAATTTTTTTAATCAAAGGAAATTGAATGGAAACCCGTTTACAGGGAGATCTGCACAGCTGTTTTCAGTATAATTCAATCTTCTATAATATTTTTTTTAAACAGATCAGATTAGCGTGTTTTTAGATTCTGCGGTTTCTGAACGGGGGTTGGCGAGCGTAGCTTGCAGGGGGCAGAGTCCCCTAGTATATATATAGTTCTTTAAACATTTATGTGGATATAGATACATACAATAATGCAGAAATAATGGATTCGTAGAAAAAAAAGGCAGGAATAGTTTTTCAAAAAAGATTATCTTTATCGTTAGAAAACTTCAAAAAATAGTATAGGAAAAATACATTTAAATTAAAACACAAACTTATAAAAAATCAGACGAAAAGAGAAATTTTTTTATAAAATCATTTTTAACTGCACATGCGCGAAAGATAACAAGAAATATTTTGCATAACTAAGTAAACAACTATATAACCTACCTTATGGAAATATGCCACTTGAATCTGGGGAGCATTCAAAATATATTAGCAATAAAGTAAGCTTATTTTCAGTTTCTTGTTAAAAGTACACTGGTGGACAAAACTTAAGGACCACTGTTATTTTCAACGATTACAGTTAGAAATAGATACGCAGCAAAACGTGTAAATTTGCATGAATGCGAGATGTACGCAGGTTTGTGAAACTTACAGAAATTTTGTACTTCCGCTTTTGTCGATCACGCGACAGCAGAGATAAGAGATTTTCGGCGGGTGCTGTGAGTTGTCATTATATGTAAAAATTGAATGAGATGGAATGAAGCTTGAACATTAAAATTTTGAACATGTCTTCAAAACATAGTTTAAATGATATTATTCGTGCTAGAATAATCGGAAAGTTAAAAGAAGGACGCAAAAGGAGAGATGTTGCCCGTGAATTTAACATCGCGTACAGTTCTTTTTCTAGTCTATGGGCGGCATTCAAAAAGAGTGCGATATGTACTAAGCGTACGGGAGGATTCTCCCGTACGCCGTTCCTGCTAGGACGACCTCGAGGTCGTCGTAGCAGCACGACGACGTCCCAAGACGATCGCTATATTGTTATTTCGACAAAAAGGAACCGACGCAGCACAGCTGGTCAACTAGCAAATCAACTTTGTGCTGCCACTGGAACTAAAATAGCGCGGAAAACTGTTACAAGACGTTTGAAAAAGGGTGGACTTATACCAGTTGTTGTACCAGTTGTGAAATTATACCAGGACCCGAATACCAGTTGTATGTGTCCCACTCTCGAGACGCCAACGTAGCGCCCTTTTACAATGGTGCCGTATACATCGCAATGGAACTGATGACGATTGGTCTGCCATTCTCTTCTCAGATGAGAGTAGATTAAGTGTATCGTCTGATTGTAGACGTAAACTTATGTGGTGCGAGGTTGGTAGTGCTTACTGTCGCCAAAATATTGTAGAAAGAGATCGATATGCGACTTCACGTTTCATGGTGTAGGCAGACATCATGTTCAATTGCAGCACGGATATCTATGTGCTTGACCAGGGTCCATAACCGATAGAAGGTATATTGAAGACGTCCTGCTTCCATATGTTCGACTTTTTGGACGTGCTGTTGGCGAAAAGTTCCGTTTTATGGACAATAACGCACCTTGTTATGGCACACAGTTCGTACAAGATTGTCTTGGGCCGAAGATATCCATCACTTAGACTGGCTAGCGCGTTCCCCTGACCTGAATCCTATTGAAAATGTAGGGGATGCTTTGGGGAGACGTGTTGCTGCTCGACAATTTCCTCAAACAAACAAGGAAACCCTCATTCTTGCAGTGAAGGATGAATGGGGCAACTTGCCTCAACAGCTACTGAATCATGTTGTTCTGAGTATGCCAGATTGTGTTGAAAGTTGTTTCACATTAGACCGTGGCCAACGCCTTATTTATATGGCACTGACGATTGTTAATTGTTAGCTTTTTGCTTTCTTTCACAGTCATGTTTTCGATCAATATTCATGTTTCAGAAAAAAGACCATTGGCAATACCTTTTCAACAAAATTTTTGTATTAAATCATGTGTGTTATCCTGTTATCCACTGTGTGTGTAATCCTGTATGTCTGTTAATACTATTGTTTGTTTCTTGATACGCAATCTCACATAGATTCTCATATACGTGTGCAATTCCTCTTGCTCCTTTAGTTTTGCCCACCAGTGTAGCTGCATGGGATTTTCCAAAATTTTTCACATTACATTTTTATAAAAAATAATGATTTAGTTTTTCCCAAGAATGTCAAAGAATCAATAGAAATAGCACATTTCAACAATGTTGAGACATTAGCGGAATATTTGAACTGATTTTAAATGCCTACACTTTTCTTCCATGCCACTTAACCCCTTGAAGGGCACCGGTATATTATATAAACCACTTAATTTTAATTCCTAAATACCACATTAGAACCGGAATTTAGGAATTAGATTTTCCTTAATATAATGTACACGAAGAAAAGCTATACTTAGTTTTATATATGTATATATTCTTAAATACCGCTGTCATTCAACCATTTGAACATTTTATCATTATAATTGCGTTGCCTCTGAAAGGATTAATAAATTAAACCTATTTGTGGAACGTCCTTTATCATGCAGCAAGCTACCTTGAGTAAGCAACTGAAATTACGCTCACCTTTTACAACTATATATATATTTTTTTTCATTTTCACGATATTCGAGTGTCTTTTTTACATTAGTTGTTCTACATAGTGCACTACTAAATTATGCACAAAATATTTTATGTATACTTCGTGCATTCGCAATTTAAATTATTTCATAAGAATGCTTATATTCAAGTAAATATTTATTAAATATTTACAATGTAATTAATACTTCTACACTTCGTTATATTTCCTGAAAGAGGTGTTAATTTTTGTTGAAAACCCTGTATGCTACAAACAAGAAAATAACTGACATTTCTTAAACTTTTTAACAAAACATTTTCATCTGCCTGAGTAAACACAAATAAACATAAATTTACAGAACACACATCTTCAAACTGTCACCTACTACAGTTATTATATTTTAACACTTTTTTTTTATACAAAGTTATTGCGCAAATTAATTTTAACCAACTCTACGGTATGCTATTTCGTTCTCCCAGCTTATTTTGTGTCGTCTCCAAAAAATAACGTTACCTTACAGAAGCCAGCAGCAAAACAAAGCAGTACGATTAAATGCTCTACATCGATTTTTTAAACTTCTAAGCATCGCACATTTTCAATTCTTATACCGTCGTATTAAAAAAAAATAGTACTTTTAAATGCAATTTGTTTGAAAATTGCATATCCATTTATTTTTGAAATGTTATTTTTTTAGCTTTTGGAGCCGTTTTCTTAGTATGGCAACTGATGTACTCCATTTCTGTAGAAAATAAACGAAAAATAGATGTAAAATATTAATTATATATTTTCAGTTGCCATGTTTCATAACAACTGAAAGAAAATGAAATTAAAATACGTGCCATTTTGAAAAAAATATGAACGAATGATTTCTCTTAAAACATGGAACTATTACAATATTAATATTTAATTTTATAATAAATAATTTTATAATTAAATAATTAATATTTTATTTATATTTAATTTTAAGTATCTGTATTAATGTTACAAACAAATGAAGGCCTTTGAATCATTAGACAGCCTTCTTTTTGTCTAGTTTCTTTAATGATGTCATCTTTTTGCCGCACTTTTGTATTATTTCGCGATAGTGATGTCCTATTCATACTTTACTGTAGATGTTTAAGAGTGAATCGTAAATGTGGAATTCTTAAGCGGATGCAAATGACGTCATTTTACATAAAATAAAAGCGTGTTCTGTAAGTCTTAAAATTGAAATATGCTTTGTACTATTTATATATTTATATATTTACACACACACACACACACACACACACACACACATATATATATATATATATATATATATACATATATATATATATATATATATATATTTTACCTTATGACGCAGCATATAAAGCATACAGATATAGCTTACTTTATAGGAATACTCTTTCTGGTGAACAAATATATTTAACTTATTTCAAATGAAAATCAAATTTCAAAATACTTGCATAAGAGGCGCACAGGCCAACATAGGGAAAAAGATTCCATGCCGGGGCTCGAACCCGGGCCATCAGTATAGCACACTGACGTTCTACCAACTGAACCACATGACATGGATCGATACTCAGCCTGGAAAATTCCTCACTATTATATGTTGGCAAGGCTACAACCGCAGCACAAGATGGAATATTTATCGTGAGCCACCGACATGGGCATACACGAAATTTAATTAAATCCAGCATCGATAGAATCTATATTAATACATGGAATTTATTCCAGAGAGAAACATTTTCCTTGCATATAATATTTCAAATGAAGGTCAAATCGTTCCATGTGGTTTAGTCGGTAGAACGTCAGTGCGCTATACTGATGGCCCGTGTTCGAGTCCCGGCATGTAATCCTTTTCACTATGTTGGCCTTTGCCCCTTTTAATCAATTACTTTGATATTTGATTTTCCTTTGAAATATTGTATGCAAGGTGAATGTTCCTCTCTGGAATAATTCCCAAGTATTAATATAGTCTCTATCGATGCTGGATTTAATTAAATTTCGTGTTTGCCCCATGTCGGTGGCTCATGATAAATATTCCATTTTGTGCTGCGTTTGTAGCTTTGCCAACATATAATAGTGAGAAATTTTCCAGGCTGGGTATCGTTCCTTGTATTTTAACCGGTAGAACGTCAGTGCTCTATACTGATGGCCCGGGTCCGAGTCCCGGCATGGAATCTTTTTCACTATGTTGGCCTTTTCGCCTCTTAAGCAGTTACTTTGAAATTTGATTTTCATTTGAAATATTGTACGCAATGCGAATGGTTCTTTCTGGAGTAATTTCTATAACATACTTAAGTATATAATATATATATATATATTTGAGATGCCTGTCGATAACGTAATTAATCATGAATCTAAAACTTCTCTGAAAATATGAGGGCAAATATGTTTTTATATTCCAGAATTTCACGTAATTTTCATGATTTTCGAAATTTTTTTATAAATCTAAGTTTTTCGGATACTTTTGATCAAATGGTGTTTCAATGTACTTTGAAAGATTTCCAGATGTCATTTTTCCGATATCTATCACATGAAGTCCGTTTGTCCGTACAGTGCAGAAATGATCACGTCGATTCCTCATTTGAATAATCGACGACAATCGCGAGTTTCTGCCCGGCACGTATTATCAGAAATATGTCATGTTACGTAGGTAAAATTATTTTAATTAAAAATACAGAAGTAAACACTATTAAAAATAGTAGATTTCAGTTTATGTACAAAGTGACAAATAATTAAACTGACATTACTCAAAGTGTTCTGTAACGCGTTCTAATTGACAGAATGATAACAAACTTTATAAAAAGATTAAAAAAGACGGGTGACGAGGGATTCAGCGAAAAAAATATTTTCAGAAGTCATCGCTATGGGAATATGTGGCGCTGTGTAACAGAAAGGAAAGTTTAAAAAAATGCAGAATCGATATTAAGATCGTTAAATGTGCTAAATAGAAGGTAATTTTATTTCAGTATTGATTCTGCATTTTTTAAAACTCTCTTTTCTGTTACACTTCGCCATATATTTCCCTAACGGTGACTTTCGGAGCTATTTTTTTTCGTGGAATTATTCGTTCCCTGTCTTCTCTATTATTCTTACAAAATTTGGCGTCATTCTCTCAATTAGATCGCACTATAGAACATTCTTGAGTACTGTCGGTTTAATTATGGCCACCTTGTACATGAATATTCATTTAATTTTAGTTTTTGCACTACAAAATCTGTCGCATTTGAGATCAATTTTTAAATAAAGAAAAAATTATTTCAGATAATTTAAAATTTTTTGCTGCTTTTTAATTCCATATTCAAAATTTTATTTTTGAAACATTTTATATCGTCTTTCAAAACCGAATTTATATTAGTCGTGGTATTTAAAACTAATTATATAAATCATTATTGTTAAGTGTACTTGTTTGGAAAAATTTCAAAAATTATTTATATGCCAAAATTACATCTGCCACAAACGAGTATCTATAATAACTGTGGATCAAATATTTTCAGAACTCATACATAAAAAGAAAATGTATTTTCTAAGGTATCATTTACGAAATTTAAGCACTTTGAACTTTCCTTAAGTATTACACAATTTATTTCCTTAAGAAAATTAATGAATCATAAAAAACACGTGTTTATCAATTAAAAAAATAATAATGCTTTATCTTTTTAATAATATAATAGATTTTAGAAATTTAAAATGTGTTAAACTTCTTTACATTAAAGTTGTGTTATTATACGTGTTTCATTTAATATTTTTGCATCCGTTAGAATTTTTCTTTGTACCTACAAACAGATTTAGATACCAATTAACTACATAAATATCCTTTTATCCATAGCACAAAATTAATCCGAGTTTCAGTTCAAAACAAATTAAATAATCTGGTAACTCGCGTACACTGACGTTGTCGATAAACATATCTGACAGTTATAAATGACGCAAAAAAGCATGTATTTTATCTCAGTATTTCAGAATATTTTTCTTGTAATGGTGATCAAGATGTTTACAAGAGAAACACTTGGGATTATAGATTTCTCTTAGAAAACTTTTAGTTAACGTATAAATTTTTTTAAAGATAGATTAGCGTAATTTAATATTCTTGTTAAATAAAGTATACACCAATTGAAGATTTTAATGTTTGAACAACTACATAAATAAAACTCCATAGGCGATGATTCATGCGATTTTGATTGAAATTCGACTGATCCAATCAAACCAATCCACTTTTCAGGAATATCTTTATTTAACCAGTGTAGTTTGGTAAGCTGGAGATCCGTCCTGTTGTAACCAAACATGTGGAAGTACTGTTATGGGCAGGTCATCCGTAAAATAAGAAATAGCCACAATCAGAATTTTATTAAAATATGTCCCTCCTGTCAACGTACCGTCATGCAATGTGGGTCCAAGCAAGCAGTTTCTGAAAATACCACGCCAGACATTTACAGAAAATTGCTTCTGATGATGAATATTACCTACCACAAATGTTCATTTTGACGATTTATGCATCCACTGTGTTTGAAACAGCATTCAGCAGTTCACATTATGCATTTCAGGAAAAAGTGATTTGCGTTTTAATGATTAAGCTCCCAGTTACAGAAATCTAGACTTCATTGATAATCTGTTGGCCTTTGTCAGTCCACATCATGAATGCTAAACGGATGCCATTAGCATTTGAAAAAGTTCATCCTTGCTGCATTGCGACGTGCTGTCTGAACAGACTAATTATTGTCCCAAAATGTATTAGAACTGAGAAATGCTTAAGATTTGCTGAGACTGTCCAGCTGCGCGCGTTATGCTTAAATAAGCGATGATATTGAACAATGACAATGCACAAAGAATTTTCTGATGCAAAGGGGTGATTATGTGACGTACCGATTAGACACGGATATTCGCACATGCAAACATTTCTGAGCTGTTTTAATGTTTATTGACTCTATTATTTTCAATATTTATCCTGTAATTCATCATGTAAAATTGTAAGGTATTTTTCAGGAAGCATAGATTTGTAAATTTGTAAATAAAACTAAAGACAAAAGCCATATTGTATTTACATTTGATGTATTTCTGCGAAGAGTTGAGTAAATTTGTAATTCCAATTATATGCAATCTAATTGCAATTTAATTGCATTTAATTAATTATAGTTAAAATTACATGCCTCAAAAATGTTTTGCAGCAACGTAATCGGAACTGCTCCCATGCAATTATTTGACGAAATTTCTGCGTTTGAAGGTGTGTAACTATAAAGAATTACATAAAAACTAGCATATAATTTCATTGTGGGTAATTGAAATTACAAATCTGCCCAAATCTGTTTCTGCGTAGTACTATCTGCACTCTAGCTGTAAACAATTGCATTTTAATTTATGATTTACACTTAACCACATTTTTTTAAACATATCTCCGCGACTTTTACGACAAAATGCTAATATTTAGTACATGAACATATTAGTGTATGGGAGACATTTTACTCATTGGGAATTTTTTTGCACTGGAACAGTATAAAAATTTAAGTTTTGTATTTCTGAAAATTGCTCTGAAAGCTCATTTAAATCGAAAATTTAAAATTCTGTATGTTTTTAATTTATAATATGTGTCTATGATCAACATTTGCGGAATAAAAGCTTGTTTGTTTGTGTTTTTGACGGCCAGTTGTCAACACTAGGGATATAGGCCCTAAGGGGGAGGAGTGCCCTTCGTGGGGTTCTTTCTAAGGGAACCTAACCCGTATTAACGCTTGAAGAACCAAGGTTCGAAGAAAACAACGAAAACTCCGAACGATTAGGCCGACGGGCGCGATTGGGATCGAACCCAGCACCTCCCGTCTACCAGCTTCGAAAGCAGAACCTCTCGGCCACTGGTGGGGCTGCGGAATAAAATCAAAGGTTTCATTCCTCTAACAAATCAGCAAAACATTCATTTACGGGGAAGCAGTGTAGTATCCCACTATTCTAAAAAAAAGCAACTAACGCTGCCACCGCCACTGTAAATGATTTTTTGTGACCGGATAATAGTTTTCTTAGCTAATATTCAGAAAAGTGTTATTTGCAAAAATATGAAAATGTTTGGTATAATAGAGAAATGTTCGACAAACACGCTGAAGCAGATAGTTTTAAATTCGAAAAAAAATATTTTAAGAGATATATAATGTTAAAGTTGGTCAAAATCGTTCCATTAAAACAGTTATATGTTTTTAGGGCACCCTGTGTATAATTAAAATTTCT
Source organism: Maratus speciosus (assembly GCA_963932465.1). Classification (NCBI taxonomy): domain Eukaryota; kingdom Metazoa; phylum Arthropoda; class Arachnida; order Araneae; family Salticidae; genus Maratus; species Maratus speciosus. Next base: position 152,289,583 of record OZ010792.1, on the reverse strand, counting down.
TTAATTAAAAACAAATAAAATTTAATAAAAGATAAATAAATCATAAATATATATATAGTTAAAAAATTAATTGTTATAAACAACATAATTCTGCGGCATTTTTGTTCCGTAGTTTAAATTTTCTTTTACAGAGACATTTTCTTCTGTGCATTCAAAACTGAATTTATATTACTCTTAATGCTTAAAACATATAGTGCAAATAAACTTTTCACAAATCACTACTCACAAATTACTACTTAGAGTCAAGTACCAAAATACTTTTGGCAAATACGATTATCCCTAAAAATCTTTTGCACAAAGTTTTCGAAAATCATTCTTAAATAAATGTATTTTATAAGGGCCTACTTAGGAAATTTAAGTACTTTCGTAAGCATTGGACAAAAATTTTCTTTAATAAAATTAATGAATCATTAAAACATATGTTATTTACGTAAACACTTTAATAATGTCTGACCATTTTAATAGTTTAACCCTCTCTCTGCGTAATTGTTTTATCAAAATAGCTTAAAAAATAGTGTATTTAAGAATTTTTATTGTTTTGACACCGGTTTTTCAAAGCAAAATTTTTTTGTCTAATTTAATCGGGAAAATGCTCCGATTAAATAAGGCAAAATTTATAGTACAAAAATAACTGGTGGGAATGATCAAGGAGGTTTAATTAGACGGAAAAATGCATGCCCGAGAAAATCTCGGTTTCCGCAGCGAGAGGGTTAATAGTTTGTAGAAATTAAAAAGTCTTGAATTTGTTCTCATTAAAGTTCAGTTGTCATTTCATTTTTATTTAATTACATCCGTAAGAATTTCTTTATAATTTATCTTATAAAGCAATTAAACATATGACTATATTTTTTCAATATAAAAAACGTGCAATTCACATTTGAATTCAATACAAAAAACCATGTCTATTCCTGAAATTAAAAATCTGTTTGCTAAAACGTTGTATAAAAATTTATTAAAATATTAGTTTCAAATTGAACTGGTCTTTAAAAGTAAAAAGTTAAAAAGTTAAGCTACATAGGTATGATCACTCGAAAATTTAAAGAAAGATTGGAGAGCACATGAGAGATATCAAGTTTAACCGAACATCTACAGCACTTTCAAGATTAAATTAACGTCAAAATTTAAAGATAGATTTCGAGAAAGCAAAAGTCATTACACCTACATCAGATTATTATACTTTGAGAATTAGGGAACCATTGGATATTTTAAGTAAAGAAACTAATGTATGTAATTATGTTTTATCTAATGACATACCTCATATTTGGTTTAACATTTTTAAAAATATCTAACACTTCAGCATCGGAATGAAAAAACTGGTATATAATTAGCACAGTGAATGTGACATTTGAGTGAAACTATCCCTTGAAAATGATCGCGTTGGCGATTGAAATATCTCAGAAATTATCCGTTCTGTTTCATATGATTTTAACATCAATGACTTCTAAGATTTTAAAGAGCAGTTTATTTTGCAACGTAATATATTAATAAATTTTTATGCACATTTTTAGTAAGAAGATTTTTACTTTTAGTTATTTTAACGCAAGGCTAATGTGCCATTCCACTCTGAGCTCGTTCTGAGTTTTATGTTTTTCACATTGTATATTCATATATGTTAGCTAGGACTAATATAATAGAAAATTATAAACATTTCTAGGTACAGGCATACCCCAACTTACGTAATACACGACTTACGTAAATTTGCACTTATGTAAAAAATTTCGAAAATTACATTTATGAAGATACTAGCGCGTTTGATACGCATTTGCATGCTTTTGATAATTGTTTTATAAATAAAATATGCAATTAAAAACCACAATAATAACATAGTTTTATATATTAGGTATAGCTATATTTTCATTGCGATATACAATCAAATCTTTAACAAAACAAACACAAATCTGATTAAAATGAGCCAAAAACCTCTGTTTAACCGTTACAATTTTGTTAGCTGAATTCAAACGATAACGAAACGTAATTTTAAAGTTCCGGTAAAGAGGAACGAGTGTATTTTTTCTTCCAGCTTCAGAGGTGTTCGTTTGATGTAGATTCAAAATTGATATAAATTAATTCATCAATGTTAAATTTATAAACCCCATATTCCACAAGATACTTTTTATTTGAATAGTGTTTTTTCAGTTTTTTTTCATACTTTTATAATCTATATACAAGTAAATACTACTGCATGCTACGTTTTTATAAAATAATATTGCGTAAATAATGTATATATATTATATATATAATAAATATTGCAGTTTCTAATGAAATTTTACCAAAGGAATTTACAAATTCGACTTACATAAATTTCGACTTACGCAAAAGTTTAAGGAATGCATTACTTACGTAAGTCGCTGGATGCCTCTATTTGGGTTCTATAGATCCTTGTGGTAAATACAAATTTTGTAATATGTGTTTTACTTTCTTTTACCGGATTATAAATAATACATTTTGATTGTGCTTAAAATAACGATGAAAGATTAAATCCCTGTCTCATAATAGGCACACCGGATGCGTCTAGTATGAGACGCCAATGGGGCTAAGGTTATACACCATTATTTTCATGTGGTTGTCCGCAATAAAGAAAATATAGAACTTTCGCAATGTTAATCAGGGTCTAATATTATTTATTACTTCTGTACTTTTACTTTATTTACTTATGTATTATTATGATTTTTTTTACCTTTCATTTTCTATGCATTTTGTAAAATCGCTACCGTATCAACCAGAATTGTCATGAAACCCACTACAATAAACCTCTTTCCTCATTTATTAAAATATAATTTAATGTAAAAAAATAAGAGAAATTTCTACAAAAGTTTAACTATACTTTTATGATGATTTAGTAGTACGTTTACAATAATTGTATAACACTTTTTCTTGAGAAATTAAAAATTACAAGTCTAGTCTATAATCTGCAATGTTAATTCATCGTACTAATACTTACCAATCTCAGGAGAGGTGTAAGTAATTTGCTTTTTGTGAATATACTAGTTTCAGGGAAAGGTTCTACTATTTTAGATATAGTTTTGGTAGTATTGTAGATTTTTTTAAATAAATGTTACAAATCTATTTTTAAAATTAGTAACATTATCATTATCCTGAAATATAAGTGATAAGAAATATGGGGTTCTGTGCTTGTGTCTAATTACTCTGTTATAACTAAGTGGATCAATTATCATGCATTCCATGCCATTCAATTGAATATCAGTAACAAGTTTTGACATAAAATATCATATATGGCATATTAAACCAAACAGACAATTAAATATTGGCATTTTGTGTTTTTATTTGTGTTGGATAATTCAAGATATGATAGAATAGTATTCTTGCAGCTCTAAGTACTAAGTCATATTAGCTCTATGCACTGTTTCAGATTATTCATTTGGATTTGTTGGTTTATAATTCAGAATACGTCAAGGATATTTTAGAATTTAAAGGCAAAAATGCTCGCTTTTCCTTATTAAATAATGCCAAAGACAAGCATTTTTCTAAGTTACTACTTAAGTGTTCTTAACACATTTATGTCTAGAGCTCCATTTTTGGGAAGCTTCGAATTTAGATAAATTTGTACAATTTTCTTCTTCTTTATAGAATGAAAATTGTATGAAATAATTATCTATAAATGTCTTTATCTGTTACCGAAAGATGGCAGCATAAGATGAATATTTATTTGCTTAAAATAAAGGAAGGCTTTTTTCGGAGTTTATAATTTTTATCATTTTTCAAGATAGCGAAATATAAAAAACTAGGATTATTTGTGCTTATTATACCAAAGATCCAAATAAATAATTCATAATATTAGATAGTAGACTTCTTTAAAATACGTAGTTTTTTTTTTAAATTGTGAAATTATATGTCCAAACCTATTTTTTATGAATTTTTGTAACATACAAAATATAGAGACATAGGCATGAAAGGGTACAGATTTGCATTGGTCATTTAGGGAATAGTTATTTATCCACAGTATATTTAGTTAAAATCCTCTTCAAGATGAATATGAAACAAATTGTTTTTAAGCCTCGAATACGATTATTCTTAGTTTATTATTACTAATACTTATAAAATTATTAGTCTCTGTAAAGAAATAAATATATTTTTTTACTCATTCATAAAAATATTAATTATAGTGTATAATATACAATTTAAAAGCTTATTTTATATAAATTTAGACAAAATATAATTTTGAGTATTATATTATTACAAATATTATGCATATTCCTATATTTCGTACGTGTACATTTTATTAAAAAAAAAAAAAAAAAAAAGCTTATTTTTTTTTAAATTTTTCCAGTACTTTTTGCAACATTTTAAAGTGATTTTACCAACAAATTTGAGAAAATAAAAATTCAGCAAAAGTTGGGTTAAACAAAGTTTTTGAAGTATGAAAAAATAGCTTTTCTCATCGCAGAAGTAAGGTTAAGTAATATGTATTTTGGGGGTTGTTTTCATTAAATAGTAAGGATTTCGTAAGGTATCTAAATATATATATTTTTTTTATTTCCTTCAAAATAATTAAAAAGCCGATTCCAATAATATAACACTTTGTACATTTTTTGTATGCCTATGTTGTTCCTTTTTGGGGGTATCTCATATTTCCCCAGATTGACTATATATTTTTAATTTATTCTATCTTTACAAGAAGAAAGCATCAGGTTCGTGAAAATGTTCGAATTCCGGTTTTTGAGGGACTTGCACTTTTTTGGGGTCCGAGATCCCGAAAAACATATTTTGACAAACTGTCTGTCTGTGAGTCTGTGTCTGTACGTCTGTCCGTCTGTCTGTATGCGAAACAAATTTTGGGTGTGCTTTATCTCAAGAACTAATGCACAGAATTTAATAAAAATTTATATTCCGTTAATGCATGATATATATTGATGGTAATTATTTTTAAGTGTAAGTCGCCCAACAGGTGACGCTACAATGCTGCATTTTTCACGATTTCTCCAATAGCACTGGCTCAAGAACTAATGGACGGATTTTCATAAAACTACACATTAAATTACTCTTTGATATATGTTAATGTTGATTACGTTTTGGTGTAAATTGCGAAAGAGGTGGCGCTGTTATGCTACATTTAATTAAAATGTATTTATACATCTAAACAATAGTTTTAATTTTCCAATTAACTGTTAAATATGTCACTTTCACTGAATCTATACTAGGCATTGAAATGTATTTATTTCAATAAACTGATTTGTCTTTTGTGCCATGCTATTCAAAATTGTAAGTAAGATTTATTTAAATGGTTTATTTGCGCTCTTGTATCCAAACCAAGTGAAGTGTATGCAAATGGATAGTTTGACGCAAATAAAACATTCACATAAATTATAATTAAAATTTTGATTAGCGTGACACAAAAGAAAAATCATTTTATTGAAATAAATACATTTCAATGCACAGTATAGATTCAATGAAAGTGGTATATTTAACAGTGAATTGGAAAATTAAAAGTATTGTTTAGACATGTAACTATATTTTAACCAAATCAAAAATAATTCAAATTGAATTTGAAAAAAAACCTTTTAAAGCAACATGAAGGCGTCTTTAAATTTTATATCATATCTTTCAAAACTCATATTTTTAATTTATGAGAGATGTAGATGAAAATGCAACAGCGAATAAAGTTTTATACATTTTTTCATGTTGAAAATAACTTTGTACATACATAATATGTAGACCAAAATAAAATGATGAAATAAATAACACAAATATAAATATTTTAAGAAATAGCGTCACTCAAAATTTGATTTCAATCTTTTTAAAATCCATATTTAGAATTACTAGAGCCACAAGACAAAGCACTGCGTCAAAAAATTTAACCCGTTAAGAAGTTTAGTATTGATAAAATATACAGCCATTGAAGATTCTACAATTTGTAAAAAAGCTGTCCTTAAAAAATTCTCGCAATATCAAGATTTTAAGAAATATAAAAACTCGTAAGAGAGTAACAAATATTAAACAATATTATTCAGCAAATTTTAGAAAATGTTTTATACGTTTTCAATATGCATTATATAGCATTAGATTTAAAAAATATAGACCAATGATTCAAATATCATGCCTAGTAAACAAATATGACATTTTTTGGAATTTTTTTATGTTTACCATTTTCCTTTCAAGTTACGTTTAAAATATCAATATGATCAATAATAAGAACACATCACAGTACGGTATTTCTGTGTCATTATTTTCCTACTTTAATTCAATGCCTTTAATAGTTAAACAAATTCTATATTATTGAATTACAAATGTGGTATAAATAAAATTATGAAAAAAAAAACTATCAGAAACAGAGTAGAAAAAAAAAGTTGAAAAAAATTAAAAATAATCTCATTCAGTTTTTCATATTACAATATTTTTAGTTTTCCACTATAAAATATATATAATTTTCCAGTGTAAATTTAATTTATGTAATATAGAATTATCAAATTAATTTAGATAAACCATATCGTTATACGGCTTTTAAATTTTATAAGGTAAATTGTATTTTAGAAATATTCTGTACCGTATTTTGAAAACTGAATTTGTAGTAGCCGTAAAATTTAAAACAGCTTATGTAAATGACCATTATTTTGGGTACCTGTTTGGAAAATCACCAGTGACTACTTAAAGTAAAATGTCAAAATTAGTTCTAGAAAAGAAGATTATCTCTAAAAACCGTGTATCAAAAGTTTACGAAAATCATACTTAAATAAATATATTTTCTAATGCTTCATTTACGAAGGTTCAGCATTTTCCTGAAGCATTAGACACTTTATATTTTAAGAAAATGTATGAATCATTAAAAACATGTGTTACGTAAGTAGACCATTTAATAATGTGTTACCAGTTTAATATCAGTTTCAGAAATTAAAAACGTATTGTTTTTTTTTTTTTTTTACAGTAAAGTTGTGCGGCTATTTCTTTATCCTTTAATCTCTTTGTATTTATTAGAATATTATTTTGTATCTCTATAAATAATTTTACACAGTGATAAAACATATGAATATAATTTTTTTTTTCATATGACAGCATCAAAATGACGTGTCAATTCAAAACAAACTAGGTGATCTAATTAATACAGTGCGTTAAGAAATTATAGGACCACTTTGATTTTTATAATTATGAAGTAAATAAAATTGTTTACAAGAATTTGAGCAATGACTGAAAAATACACTATTAACAAATTATAATTTCACTTGTCTAAAACCAAAAATAATATTTAATAAGATATCGGTCCTCCATTTTTCTTTATAACCTCAAACACTCTGTTTTTTACAGAAGTGACCAGGTGATTAAGTACAGATTTAGAAATATGGTGCCGTTTTTTACAATGGCTACTTCTAATTCATTGACAGATAAAGACTGTTTGTTATTAGCATAAACCTTGCGACTTAATACGTCCCACAGACATTCCATAGGATTCAAGTCTGGGCTTCGTTTTGGCCATGAAAAAACGTGATTTTTTTTTTCTTTTTAAACCATTGCTGCGTGGTTTTAGACCCATTGCAAGAAGAATTATCCTGCTGAAACATCCAGTTAGCACCACCTACAAAACTTTCAACGGTATCAAATGACCATATAATATAGCCTTGTATTGCGCAAATTTCATACGTCCCGAAATGCGGGTCAAATCGTATAATCCACCGTAACTAAAGCCTCCCCAAACCATTATTGATTCTCCTCCCATTTATCGACTGAATCATTATCTCGGTTCCTTACTCAAATCAGGCCAATAGTGTTTATAATATTCCGTACCGTAAAGGTAAAAAAAAAGTTAATGTGAAAATATCATTTGTGTCCACTCCTTGCCCCATGACATGACATTTTTTAGCCCATTTCAGTCTTTTCCTTTATGATGTTTTATTAACCTTGTTTTTTTCAACAGCTTCATACATTTTACATTAGTATTTAAATTCAGACACTTCCAAACTGTTACGTGTGAGATTCTTTTGCTGAAACGGTTCGAAATTTCCCGAGTTGAAAGACTTTTTGATTGATAAGCGAAATATTTGTGGATCATCCCGTGCTTCCAAAATTCTTTTGGTTCCAGATCGTTTAATTTTTTTTAAATCCTTTTTTGGGGGTTTTTCATCTGATGAAACCCTATTCGTCTCACTCCACTGTCTGTCTGTCACAGAGCCCGTTCTCAGAAACTATGTTGGAGACTTAAAATTTTGGATTCTTATACCCGAACACCTCACATCAAACGACAAATCATAAAAATTTTAAAAAGTCTTATATTTACCCCTCTTGTCTCTAACTTGTGTATTTCAAGCTTTTTTTTTTAAAATGAATCCCTAATTAAGTTGAAAACTTGAAATTTTGAATATTTATAGCTGAACAGCTCACATCAAACGGCAAATCATAAAATTTTGAAAAAAGCCTTATATTTACCCGTCTAGGCTCTAACTTGTGCATTTAAAGCAATTTTTCTAACTCAGCCCCTAATGAAGTTGGAGATGTAAATTTCTGCATACTTACAGCAGAACATTTGTGACCGCACGAAAAATCATAAAATTTTCAAAAAGTCATATTATTTACCCCTCCGGGCTCTAACTACTGTATTTTTAGCAAATTTTCTAACTTCCACCCTTTTCATCCGAGGTGCACTTTTCTAACTTTTGCCGACACTCCTTTGACCATTCTTTCATATTATGCACCATAGCCGTACATATTTTAATTCCAAATTTTAACGACATGGGGCGTCTACCTATCGGGTGCTATGATCCTGATCACCTCGACTAATATATCTACGGATAGTTTGTAAAACGAAGTTTCGTTTGGAATAAGGTTTGTTTAGAATAGGTTGCAGTCCCTCGTTGCGAAATGTGGAACTAATAGAATTTGCAAAAGCGATAAATAATAAATTATAATCCTCAAAGTATATAAAATAATGTCCTAAAATAATAAAAAAACATCATAAGGCCTCAACAAGTTAATATATATATATATAACAAGTGGAGGCATGGCAGATTCATAACTTGGTCTATCTTGCCTTCAAGCTCTTGATTAGCAATTAAGGCAAAACTTTGAAAGAGAACTGCGGCCTTAATGTTCTACAGAAATATTAATATGGTTAATCATTTTATTCAGAATTGTGTACTGTACAACAATGTGTATTGCATATATTTTTGATAGAATAGTTGTTTTGAGGTAATGTTATTATATTTAAAGAAAACGTGTTATCGACAATAAATATGTACACATTTTCTGACGTTCACCTAGTACGAGGAGAAAAACTTAGTATTTCATTCTAGGCCTAAACTGAAGGGATTAAAACAATTTCCGCCTTTTCGCACAAATTAATTTACTTAATTCTATTCTTTAATTGTTTGATATTAATGCAAATGAATAGATTATTCTTATAACCTACTTATATTTATAATGTACACATTTATATCTTATTGTTGAACTTTTACAAAATTCATCAAACAATTTATTATAACAGAAATTTGCTCACTATAAGCACATTTTTTATATCATTAAGTAAAAAAAAAAAAACCATGGACACTATAACTTCCATAATTCTGCACATATCTTTTCCATACTGATACATAAAATCAAGGGCATAAAATCTCGGTCATGTTCGTTAATGGTCAAAATCGGCCGAAGGGGGTGGAAATAGGGAGGGGTTTTGTAAAAATCGAAAAAAAAACCCCATAACTTCTTAATTATAATACATATCGTCTCAGTTTGAAATTATTATTACTTCAAAAAAATTGGGCCAAAAAATTATGTATGACACATTTTCGGTAGATCAAAAAATGGGCTCAAGGGTGAAAAAATAAGGTTTTGAGAGACAAAAATGTATAATGTAATTTCGTCAATTCTCAAGATATCATATCAAATTAAATTTATTGTAAATTGTCTTAATATTTTATGCAACTTTTATATTGACAAGTTTTAGATAGAAGCAATTCTCACCGCAAAATAAATAAATAAATAAATAAGTAAATATGATAATAAATGTGTGTGTGTGTGGGGGGGGGGGGGGGGGTTGAAGAAGAAAAAAATCCAGATCAAATAAAAATATCAAATCCGCAGGAATTTCTTATATATCTCCTTAATATTATCTACAAATTTTATACTGACAAGTTTTTGATAGGACCAATTCTTATACCAAAAGCAAATTAAAAATACATAGAACTTGGAAAAAAAATCACCGCATTAAGGAGTACTCAAATCCAAACTGCTTATTTTCTGACTCATTTTCAAATTCATTTTTGATTTCAAACGCATCCAATAGATACGTTCTCTTATTCAGAAACGATATAATGTGATGTAATGGCCCATTTTTGATAGAGGCAGAATATTAAAAAAAAAAAAAAAAAAAAAAAAAAAAAGAAAAATGTCAAAGTGGGCATTTTGTACCGAATTTCTCGAAGCAATTGTGTTGGAAACGAAACATAAGGTCCTACTGAGAAAATAATTGTTTATAAATCATGTTCTAATTAATTTACGAAAAATAAAAACATAGGTCTCTTATAAATCTCTTTAAAAAATCATGTCATCAAGTTTCATGTTTTTCCTTTTAAAAATGAATCTGAAAATGTGACAGAAAATTGAGTTGTTGAGCATGAAAAAATATTTTTTGAATACTGCCTTAACATGTTTCTGATAAATCCACCAATATATAAAAATGAAATTAAAAACTCGTCAGAAGCGGCCAGATGAAATTGTTAAACTGGCTTTATCTCTAAATATGATTTAGTTTTTGTTGGTGAAATTTTTACTTATCGTTAATGTCTACTTTCACCTGTAGGGCGAGCCGACAGGGATTTTTTATATATCGTTTTTCACTGAATACAGTTTTGTTATTTAAACGTGCTGTATGAATATTTTAATTCGTTTCATTTCTGTGACCGATTTTATATTAAATATTGAAATAGTTTAATTACTTTCAAGTATTGTTCTTTACGGCTATTTTAAACGAAATTATCAGAAATATTTACAACATAAATTCTTGCACTAAGCGTGAAACACCTGTTTAAGAATATAACAAACCACAATCGTTTAAAATATGTAATAATCATAAATAAATATATTTTATTTGTAAATGCATATTATGAAACAATACTGGTAAAATGTAAAAAAAAAAAAAAATGTTGATTTTTTTATACTTTTATTAAATTTAATTGCTATAAAAAATATTAGTATGCTAGAGAAACTTAACATGCTGAAGATTTTAGGAATAATTTCTATTTTTTTTTTTTTTTTTTTTTTTTTAGTTAGAAACAAAATTTTATATAAGCTGCCACTTTCAATAATAAAAAATCGTAAAATTGATATTGATGATTTTTATAACTTTTGTAATAAAAAGGTTAGATAGAGTAACTTTCCACAAGTATGTACACAAAATAACAATTATATATGTAGCTCACTTGCAAAAAGTAACAATACTCAAAACTACTATATCTCACACCAGAGTCAAAAGAAGATTGACATGTTTGTACTCTAAACTTGAAATATACCATTGTGCTGTAAAATAATTCGTAAAAGAGCTTTTTTAAACTTACCGATACGTCAGCGACTAAATCGGTGTATAAGTAATGCAACCATTAGTTTGCTATCGTGTCGTCTAGTAAACTTCTTTATCACTTTACCGATATCGCTTTCCGATAACGTGAATTTTTTACTACATTTTATTCAGAGATAGAAGTGCGCTCTCACGTATTTTGTTACGGCTCTTCAGTATATTGGTGTACTTGGCACACGCACTTGTTTTGCCAATTGCTTCAGGAACGGGGAACGGTAAAGGTAGCCTACCTTGGCAATTACCTAGAATTAAAAAAAAACTTCCTTGTTTTTTTTTTTTTTTTTTTTTTTTTTTACTTCCATAATTCTGCATTTTTTTTTTTTTTTTTAAGTTAGTTGAGTCTTTTTTTTTTTTAGCAATATTAAAACTTTATTTATCATGTGTATGTTTTTATAAATTCCAATAAAATCTAAACAAACCTATGCGGTTATGATCATTTCTCTGCTATTAAAAATTGCATTTTTTTTTCACCCTTTTTATGAACTTAAACCAAAGCATGAATGATGTAAAAGTATCAATTTTACAAACATTACAATGCACAATATTCTAATTAATTTGATAATCAAATATAAAATAGTTATCCAATAATTATTAATTTTTTGGATTACCTGGAAATAAAAGATGTGACAGCCCTTATTAATTTTTTTAAATGTTCTGTAATTTATTTTATAATTGATGAAACAAAATCGATGAAAACATTTTTTTTTTGGAAAGAAGCAAACATAATATTATCTACAGAATATTTAAATTCAGCTATATTTCCGGCAAAAATAGTACAGCATTATTACTTCAGAGGCAAAGTTGGCTCATGTTTTAAAAATTAATTGTTTCCATACCTGCAAAGTTTTCATATTTTGAGTACCATTATTTTTAATTAGACCTATTCACTTTATCAATTAAAAATTAATAAAGTAGTTACGCAGAATACTATTCAGAAATAGTGGTACTTAACATATGGCTAAAGTATCAGCTTCATATTCGTCGAAATTGGAATATTTCTTTCCAATATCTTTCATAAATTACTTTGTTTTTATAATTAAGGTCTTTTTATCCAATAACCAATGCCATGTTTCTACTAATGAACACAAAGCATCCATGTATAACTTTAAAGCCATTATTTAAACAAATTACACGGCAAACATGAGAAGAAAAAACTAGTATGTTGTGGCCATCACAAAACTTTCTTCTGTATAAATCACGTCAATTAAATCATTTAAATAGTAAAAGAAATTATATCAATTTATTCATATAAAAGTATACCTGAATTTGAAGTTTGATGAAAATTCTTGCATTAGTTATTGAGATAGAGCTGTAGGGGAAATTCTAAAAAATACAGCATAGCAGCGCCATCTGTTGAGCGATTTGCACCAAAACACAAACAGCACTAATTCATATTAAGGTATACCGGAATCTGAAGTTTGATGAAAATCCGTGTATTAGTTCTGGAGCTAGAGCTACTGTGGAAATCACAAAAAATGCAGCACAGCAGCGCCACCTGTTGAGCGATTTATACCAAAAGGAACAAAACATCAATTCATGTCAAGGACTAACTGAATCTGAAGTTTGATAACAAATCCGTGCATTAGTTCTGGACATTGAGCTATTGTGGAAATCGAGAAAAATGCTGCATAGCAGCGCCACCTGTTGAGCGATTTACAGCAAAATATAAACAGCAGTAATTCATATCCAGGTATACCTGAATCTGAAGTTTGTTGAAAACCCAAGCATTTGTTCTTGAGATAGAGCTACTGCGGAAATCACAAAAATGCAGCATAGCAGCGCCACCTGTTGAGCGATTTACACCAAAAGGTGCAAAACGTCAACTCATGTCAAGCACTAACAGAATCTGAAGTTTGATGAAAATCCGTGCATTATTTCTTGAGATGGAGCTATTACGAAAATCGTGTAAATGCTGCAAAATGCAGCATAGCAGCGCCATCTGTTGGGCGATTTGCACCAAAACATTACCAGCACTAATTCATATCAAGGATTAATTGAATCTGAAGTTTTATGAAAATCCGTGCATTAGTTCTTGAGATAGAGCTAGTGCAGGAATCGCGAAAAATGCAGCATAGCAGCGCCACCTGTTGGGCGATTTACACCAAAAACTAATCAGCACCAATTTATATTAGGGACTATTTGAATATAAATTTTTATTAAATTTCGTGCATTAGTTCTTGAGGTAGAGCGCCCACAAAATTTGTGTCACATACACACAGATAGACAGACAGACAGACAGACAGACAGACTCACAGAGTCACAGACAGACATTTTGTAAAAACATGTTTTTTGGAATCTCTGACCTCTAAAACGTGTAAATCCGTCGAAAACCGGAAGTCGAAAATTTTTACGAATCAAATACTTTCTTCTAGTAAAGATAGAAGAAAGTAAAAATACGTTCCCTTCAAGACTTCAAAAATTAAAACACAGCGAGTCGAGTGAATTATCGAAAATATTTCAAAGGAAGCTCTGCTATTCAACGACAAAATGGCTCGACAATTTTTTCAACAAACTGGGTGAAAAAGTTCCGCCAGATTCGTCCGAGATAGCTCAGATGGTAGAGCATTCGCGACTTCAGCCAAAAGATCCCTGGTTCGAATCCTGGTCCGGACATTTTTCGCCCAGTTGGAAATTTACATCTTAGATGATTTATTTACCAATTAGAATAATTGTAATTAAATCAATCAAAAGCAATATTACGTTCAAATAAAGTTTTGAAACGCATTAAAAAAGATAATATTTATGTGCAAACGGATTTATCATTCGAAATCGTCTGCATGCGACACAGATAGATTTGGAAAAAATTCGTGCTTAAAAATTATTTTAAAAGCTATAAATTTGAGTCAATTGTAATACAGTTTTAAACAAATTGCATTTAAAAGTAATTTTTTTATCTATTTCACGTGTAAAAATTGAAAATGTGCCGTATTTCGAAGTTTAAAAATTCTCAATGTAAAGTTAATAAAAGTTAAATTTCATTGTCTGTTGTTGCCAGCGTCGAAATGATGTCAGAGTTGCGTACATACACTTTTGTCCTTTATAATATAAATATGTTTCCTATTGTATTTTGTTTTAATTTAGTAAATTTGTAAAATTTGTGTAACAGGCAAATTGTAGAGATTTGACCTATAGGGTAACACTTTCGTTTTTTGGAGCGATATGCTTCGAGGTGTAATATAATAGATTACTTTATTCAAATTATGAAAAATTGTAGAGATTTTACCTATAGGGTAACACTTTCGTTTTTTGGAGCGATATGCTTCTAGGCGTAATATAATAGAATACTTTTACATTCAAATTATGAAAAATTGTAGAGATTTGACCTATAGGGTAACACTTTCGTTTTTTGGAGCGATATGCTTTTAGGTGTAATATAATAGAATACTTTTACATTCAAATTATGAAAAATTGTAGAGATTTGACCTATAGGGTAACACTTTCGTTTTTTGGAGCGATATGCTTCTAGGTGTAATATAATAGAATACTTTTGCATTCAAATTATGAAATCTTAAACATTTAATCTAACTAAGGATAAAAATATAGTATTAACAGCGTTGTAGATAATGTTCAGTAGCTAATTGAGGATATTATTGAAGGCATTATGAAATACTGAATGCCAGACTTCCAATATTCTAATTCAGTATTGAGGTTATAATTGGGGGAAAAATAGAATCTTTGTGCTCTCTTTTATTGCTTAAGAAAAAATGAGATTAAAAAGAACATTTTACGAAATATATTATTTTGAATATGTTCATGAATTTTGTTTTAATTTTATTCAAAACTTGGGAATCCCCGTGCAGCCTACGACTCCCACACTGACAAGGGAACCACTTTAGGTGTTGCTCGCACCTAGTAATGAATCCTGGTGCATTTTAAAGCTCTATATTAGGAAGTTTGGGAATGATAAAAATTTTTTGTAAAAATAATATTTTTTGATTTTACAGCAGATTAACTTTCTGAAAATGCAATTTTCTAGACCGCTTTTCGGGCTTTTAACGTAAGTTTTTTTAATAAAAAAATAGTTTAAAATATAAATTAGTCAATAATAACTATAAAATGTTGAAAAAATTTTAAAATTCCTTCAAGAACCTACGAATTTGATTTTAAAAAAATACAATATTATATTTACATATTTGGCGGCTAAAGATTGGCGTCTTTTTCGTCCCGTACAGTTTTCCGGCAACCCTAGCTCAGTATTTTCGCTATGTACCGTGTTGTTATGGTTTGGACGTAAACCTATTACAGGTATGAAGCTAGTGAAAATTTTGAAGTGCCATATCTGGCGACTTCACTCTCTTTTGGTGTAAAATTAACAAATAAAAATCCAATAATAAAAAATTATAAATATAAAAAAATATATAAAATATGATTTTAACAAAGAATTTTTATCGGTTCTCTAACTTTTATGCATAGGGCTACAAAATGCACCAGGTGCGAGCAACACCTAAAGTGGTTCCCTTGTGAGTACAAATGAATTAGACAATATAAGATTTTTTTTTGTGACAACACCAAAAGTGGCAATGACCTTTTTTTTTTCTATTTCGTCTAAAAAATTTTCTAAACAATATTAATTTATTTTTACAATTAGTAGAATTTCATGATGAAAATAGTTGTATTGCATTGAGGACTAAAAATGGAAAGTGCTGAAAGTACCAAAAAAAAAAAAAAAATAGAAATACTTTTCTTTACGAAAAAATGTCTTAAAAGCTAAGCTTAACATACTGGAGAACTCTTGAAGTGCCAACTCTAGTAGAAATAGTTAGAAAAAAGAGCAGAAAATGTGGCTGGTTGAATGCGCCACACGAAGTGAAGTGGAGAAAGCTGTATGTGCAACTCGAAGTGAATTGGAGGGGACTGAAAGTGCCAGTGATAAGATGCGAGGCGACAGGTAACTATCACACAACTTGATCATGTTGTTATTTCTTACGTCAATGGAATAATTATAAGCAAGGGGATAAATATTAAATGCATACTTTTGTATGTTAAGTTGTAAACATAAAGAAAATGTTTATCAATCATAATATTAGGTATTTAAACATTAACCAAAAGACGCTAGGTGCACTCATTTTAAAGTGTTGAACTAAGAGCTTCAAAAGGAGTAAAGTTGAAAACGGTATATATACCAGAAGCAGGAGTTCCTCCTATTTTTATTTATTTTTTTTTTTTTTCCTGATAAATTTCCGGTTTTGGGCTTTGGACCGGTTTTCCATTTTTATTTCTCAAATACAGATATGCAGACTTTACTAAATTATGCCTGATGAAATTTAAGCTTTTATAGAGAAAAAAGGTGTTTTAGTTAAAAGTGTTTATTTTGTACTGAAAAAAATCCACATATGTTTATAACATCATAAATTGAAATATCTATAAAAATGCATATAACTCATATAACCCGTATAACTAATAAATACTACTTCTTTTTTTACGCAGCCACAATTTTACTTTTAGAAAAAGAAACATGAAGCTTTATTAGTTATTTTATAACAAGTATTGTCGCATTTTCAAAAGTGATGTATTTACCAGAGATGAATTAATTTGCAATTACAATAATAGATTTTTAGATCAATTAATTGAAGTGCTATTTTAAGGCATAAAATCCTAAGTTTACTCAAGTTGATTGAACTATAGTAATTTCATTGCAATTATGCTACTGGTAAAATGTATTTTAATACATTTTATTAAAATGTATTTTTATAGTTACTACAAATACAGTTTCCTGATACCATAAATTCCATTAACAGTCTCGGTATTTATCAAAATGGGAAGTATTTAATTTGAGTATTTAAAAATAATATAGCGATATTGTATCCTGTTGAAGATGTTATACTTTTCCTCAATTTCCTCGATTTTAAATTGTAACACAATATTTGAATGTCCGATATTTGATCTATTATACAAAAAACTGAAATTTATTTTTGTGGCATAAATACAAATGTCTCTTTTCAAACTATCTTTAAACCCTCGAGCGGTTTTCTAAAATGATAAGTTTGGTAATGGAGTAGACCTATTTTGAATAACAGCAAAAACGGTTCTCAATAATTAAATCTAAAGTTCGTCGTTATGCAATTTTCCCCAAACGCGCTACTAGCTTTGAAAAATCATATTATTTGAAACTTTTTATTATAACATAAATTTAATATTTCTTAGTTAATTCTTGTTTTAAGAAAAGCATGTTTGAGAATATTAGTTTTAGTCAGTTAAATGTAATTTTTACAATGTTCGGAGAAGCAAAAATTAGTTTTCATCAAGCGTCAAAAATATTTCAGAAAAGTTATTTATTGTTTTGATTCGTTACGATATGTAGGTGTTTAGTTAAAGCTGATTTTAAATAGTCAAATTTATTTTCAATGGTGACTTATACTTATGGTTTTCTATACATAAAACATATTTTTAATAGCTATACAATAGTCTCGTGGAAGAGTAAAACTTTCCCCCCTTTAAATTTTTTTAATCTGTGTTTTGAAACAATATTGTTTAATTCAACAAACTGTACAAGCTTGGAGAAAAAAAAATTAAATGATGCGACTGATATAATAAGGTAGCAAAAAAAAAAAAAAAAAAAAAAAAAAAAAAAAAAAAAAAAAAAAAAAGGTCCATAAGAAATTGAAGTAGATATTTAAAAAAATAATAATAATGATATGCATAAGCAGTAATATCATTTATTCTGAGTGTTCTGATGTGAAGGTATATGTGAAAAACAGCAACGACATTCAATAAATATGTATATAATAATTTTTTTTTTTTGTAATGCAAACATTTGAACAAATGAAAGATCGACCAGGAAAGTTAAACCATTTATGATACCCTAAAAGTGTATATTCAAAATTATATACGGGGGGTCGGCTGAAAAGTCCCGGGCCCGACAAAGAAAACAACATTTTTATGAATTTTTTTGTTTATTTCCCAACATAATCTCCAGAAAGGCTAATACAATTATCATATTAGTGTTCTAATTTAATTAAACAATCTCTATAATACGATTAGCCGAGCTCCTCAAAATAGCTGTTTACGGCATCATTAACCTCATCGTTGCTCTGAAATCTCCGTCCACCAAGTAATTTTTTTAGGTTAGAGAATAGGTGGTAGTCACTGGGTGCGAAATCTGGCGAATAAGGTGGATGTAGAGCGATTCGAACCTTAATTCGTAAATTTTACCAATTGCGATGACTGGCCGATGTGCTGGGGCATTGTCATTGTGAAACAATATATTTTTTTTGCCAAATTAGGTCATTTTTTTCTTTACCTCGTTGCTAAAACGTTGCAGTAAACTTGTGTAGTACTCACCGGTAATACTTTTACCCATTTCCAAGTAATCAATAAAATATACAGAAAAAACTCTCCATAACCTTGTTATCTGACAAAGTTGGCTTTTCCTTTTTCCGAGCTGGTTCATCTGGCGAAATCCACTGTTTTGGTTGTAATTTGCTTTCAGAGGTGTAGTGGTGAATCCAAGTTTCATCCATAGTTATAAGCCGTCTAAAAAAGTGTTTGGAAGTTTTACGGTAGATCTCCAAATTCTTACTTCAAACGGTTTTCCGCTGCAACATTTGGTCAGGTGTCAGCTAACGCGGCACCCACCTTGTACAGACCTTGTGGAAGCCCAAAATATTAGTTAAAGTATTACCTACACGTTCTTTTGATATGTTTACAGCCTCTGCTATCTCGAAAAACTATAATTTGCGGTCTTCCAGGACTGTTCGATGATATTTTTTAACAATTTCAGGAGTTGTCACTACCACAGGGCGCCCAGAGAGAGGCTCATCACTCGTGCTCGTCTGCCCCATTTTAAATTCTGCAAATCACCTTTTAACCAGTGAATATGATGAGTCAGAGTCATTCAGTGTTCTGCCCACTTCCTCTTTGATTCCTTTAATCGTTAAACCCTTTAAATGGAAATATTTCATTACCACTTTTTTTTTCGAAACCTTCCATTTTCGTAAAAACTCAAAAATAGTCTTGATTTAACTGCTGTCAATCAAACAATAACCAAGCTACTATTCTGAAACCGTGGATATAAGGTAGTCAGGGATAGTACTGTGCAATGCTAGCGTATAACTGCCCTAGTGGTGCTATTTCTGTGTCGGGCCTGGGACTTTTCAGCCGACCCTCGTATATCAAGAAGTGAAATAATTAAAATCTAATTAAAAAAAATTACAAAGGGTTAAAACGTAACAAGAATAAAAATTAAAACTTATATTGTGGAACTCTCTTCAAGTGCATTATTCCATAATATAAGTGAACACAATTGATTTCTGATTGAGAAAAGCGTACATAGGATTGAAGGCTAATTCTGAAATTGCCTGATCAATTGTGGCAATAAAATAAAATAGAATAAAAACAAACACAACGGTTTAACACAATAAAACATGAAATAAAACTGAATTACTAAATTTCTAAATAGAAAAAATCCTATATAATAATTTTACTAACCAAATCTGATAAGATTTGATGTTTCAGAAGGATACAGCAATCAAATTTACATAAAGGAAACTTTACAATCACATGGAAATTCACATGGGATATCTCAGAGTTCCAGTTAACAATTAAATGTAACTATAATTATCCAAAAATTGAAAGGATGTTAATTAATTCGCATTACAAATTTGTTAAAAAATAATGTCACTTTGTTAATGGAAGGTTTTTTAAATCATGTAAATTTTAAAATCGCGTAATTTTTTTTAATTTCTTTTTTATTTGCAAAGATTTTAATTATATTACTTTTTGCAATTGATTTCTGATTAACTTTATGCGTTCACACGGAAAACTGTCAAACTGAACTTTATGTAATAAATCATGAGAATAAATCTAATGTGTTCTTTTCGAAATATACTCTATGTCAAAGTACACCAAATTAAAATAGACAGTATCAATCTATTCCATCCGAATACAGAATGGACTACAAATCTGAATACAAATTATACTACTACGCCCACGTAATCTTGGAAGTCAAGTATAAGGCCTAAAATATCTCCTAATTTTGACCAAATTCTACGCTTTAAAGTGCAAAATATTCAAATTAAATTAATCTCTATCTTATTAAAAGATTAAAATTTAGTTCTGATATACTTTGTAAAGGAGCAAGTATGAAATTTTATAAATATTATTTTCTATATATTTGCGTGAGAAACGTTGTCTTTTAAATAGATAAGAAAAATTTTTGGCGTTACGTAAAAACATCATTTCCTCTTACAAATATTTTATCATACGTAAAACGTCAAAATATTTAGAAACAATTTAAATTAAAACAACAAAAAATCTTTATTCAGACATGCACAATTATTTACCTTAATAGTCGTTGAGCCAGAATCCAAAATTAGTGATTTTGGTTTCATCTCTGAGGACTTGATGATATATACCTTTTTGGATTCACAATGATTCAAGGAGTTCATTTTATGATGATACTATGAAATTTGTGGTAGCTTATAGACGCCATATTGAAAAGATGAGCGCCATCTATTGCACATAGATACATATGACTTTTTGCCAGTATCACATAATTAAAGAGATTTCAATGAAAAAACAGAAAGAACAAATATTGTTAAACATAAAACGTTATACAAATTATAAATTTATTTAGACTAGTTTTTAATGTGATGCTTATCTTAACATTTAACTTTACGTTTATTAACATTTTTAATGGATAAATAGTTCAAAAGACATTTGCGAAGAAAGAAAACCGAAATCTTGTTTTGCATTTTATTGCATATTATTTTCATGGGGATAAGACGCAGCAATTCAAGAAAAAATTAATACTGGTGAAACTATTGTACTTAGTCTGTTAAGAATTAACCCCTTCGGGACCCCGGGTGCATATATGCACCTTCGGAATCGTGTTTCCATTGCTCGTTTTTGATACCACTAAAAAAGAAAAGTAAAAATTTTCTTATTTAATTAAGATATATTCTTGCTTGATAAGCTAAATTTAATTGTTTGACAAAAAGTGGTGCAACAGAATAAAATTCGTGTAAAAGATGCTGGTCCCGAATGCATTAATAAATATCAGAAATCTTAGTCTTCTTTACTGCTATCATCATCCTCGGTTGACATTCCTGTGTCCAAATAACTTCCATCGTCATACAACAGTTCTATATTCTGTATAAGCTTCTAAATGTGAGGTTATTAAAAAGACATGCATATGATGGCGAAACACGTGTTCTTGAACAAGAACATGACATGAGTTACAAAACAGCTTCAGGAGCAGAAGGACTGAAATTCCATTGGACCTCTAGATAGCCCTTTCCTTCACTATACATTCCAAAAAATCCAACCATATTTATCTGGGTTGGAAAAACAGGATCTGCCTGTAGACATTTCATCCAAACAAGACCGCGGTAATTAGTTCGCATTACCTATAGGTAGAGCGTACTACCTGTAGGTAGAGCGTAGGTAGAGCGTATATGTAGAGGCAGAAGGCGATGTATCTCCACAGACTCCTTTTTTACAGAAAAAATATATAGAATATTGCACAATTCATTGATGTGAGTATTTGTGCTTTCCATAATAGAGATGGCAAACTTACGACTCAAGCTGTTTCTTTGTTTCCTCTGATATAACAGCTTCAGTATCAAGCGCCTTAAGCGCATTTTGAAAATCAGTGTTCTGAATCATCATTTTACCTTGCCTGCAAAAGCACTTACTGTATCGCACCCGACAGTGAATGCATTTCAGGTAATACATTACATACGCTTTACCTAGAAGTCCATGCATCTCACTCAAGTTGTAGTACTTTACATTACCCTGTCTCTGGATCCTCATTTTACAAATATTAACCCTTTCTAGTTTTTCAAATCGTTTTCTGAAGAAAACAGTGTGATAACTTCGACATCAGTATTTATAGAGATAATATTCCTAAATCCAGACGCTAAAGCATGATGTGCAAATAAAAGTCCCGTATAACCTCTTCTTGGAAGCAGGTCAATATATTGGATTCTTCAACTAGTTTTTTCATTAATTTATAGCATTTTTCTCCGTAGATAACGTACATCATTCGTGTATTCAAGTATTTCAGATAATGTTCATTTTGCCATTCTTGAGAAATGAAATGTATAAGTTCTTTCTTGTTCTCCTCATCAGATAGAAAAATGCTTCCATTTTCGTACTGGGTGTCCAGGAGTATATAACTTTTATAGCATTACAAACAGTTCCTATTTTTCGTTCATTTCTTTTTATTGACACTTGCCTGTATGTATGAAAAACAACATTTATTATTTGAGAGGATGTATATTCTTGTATTATTTTAGAAAACAGATTCTTTGCTAATTGCCCAAATTATTGCAGCTCCTGCGGTAGCTTTGAACAAAGAACAATCCGTGAATGATGTTAACAACACCATCATTTGCATTCTTTCAGTCGCAATTTTGTCATAACATCCATCAGTTTGATTTTTCAGTTTTTCTTATTAAACTATCAAGTGTTACTAAGGACTATGGAAGAGGCCTTAGGTGGTAGGAAAAGACAGTTATCATATCGATATTTCTTCGCTCCGCAATGATTGTCATCTGAGCCAACAGATTTCTTTTTGCCTAGGCAACAAACTCTGATTTATTAAATTTTACACTCTGTTTCTTCTGAAAGTCAGAAAATGTCTTTAGCTTCTTTATCTTTTGAGGTTTGAAAAACCAGTCTGACTTTGAATCTTCAAACGGATATTCTCTCATGAAAGTTTGGTAAGCTTCTTCACCCATCTCATGAGCTTTTACCATGTCTTCGACAATTTCTAGATTTGTCATCTCTCCAGTTGAATCAATTACCATGTCTAGATATATCCATTCATTAGTAATCACGTTCTGTAAATATGAGCTATCACGTTCGTCTTTCTGAATCCTGCTCAAAGACAGATTGGATGTAGAACTAATTTTGGTTCTTTCACGAATAATGTGAAGAAATTCTGTCCTGATATCAAAAATATCTCTCGACTGTGGCAGATCTTTTAGTGGACTTCGTTGTACCTTTTGATTCCTGCATACCTTTACTTATTGTCTCTTCAATCGCTCAATTAATTTAATAGCATGCAAAACCAAGAAAATCCCTCAATAACCCTGTTTATAGAAAGTCATTTTCCAATATGGCGTCCCTTAGCTACTCTGTTTTTGAATGATCATGGATAAATGTCATTGATGTTATGGTGAATCCAAAAATGTGTGGTTTACCAAGTCTGCTGACAGGAAACTGCACGAGCCCCTGGCTCAACGACGACGGTCATTTTCCAATATTGCGCGCATAAGCTACCCTGGTTTTGAATGTATCATGGATAAATGACATGCTGTTGTTGTGGTAAATTCAAAAATGTATGGTTTAAAAAGTGCGCTGTCATGAAACCACTCGAACCCCTGACTCAACGATGGCGGCCATTTTCCAATATGGCGCCCATAAGCTACCCTGGCTTCGAAAGTATCATGGATAAATGAGGTGCTGTTGTTGTGGTGAATCCAAAAATATATAGTTTACCAAGTCCGCTGACATGAAACCACACGAGCCCCTGGCTCAACGACTATAAGTTTATAGAGTTTAAAATTAAATTATGTTTTTAAAATTAAAAGAAGAAAAACTTACATTTCTCACAAATATTTGTTCAAAACATCTTATCAGTGTAAATAAATCAAGAAAATAATTTTATTTATATTAAAAAAAAATAATTTTGTATTTTTCAAACATCGTAATATCTTTAAAGTAAGGTTAAATTTTTAAATAGCCTTCAAAATTACCTTTATGGTGCGCAAAGAAATTTAATGTCTGTAAATATGCATCCTACTTAGTTGAAGCAAAAAAAATATCCAATGATACGAGTATAATGCTGATTCGTTTGTATTAAATTAGCCAATTCATTTAAAAATTCGTTGTAATATGCTTCTTGGAACTGAAACAGATGTATTTCATTTTAATAAGCAAATTTTTGTGAAATGTTCCGAACGAAAATTTCGTCAAACTGAGAAAATATCTTTCTTGGTTTGTTTGGAGATACAAGTTTCGTCAAAAGTTTCGTCAACAGTGCTTCTCCGAAAAGTGGAATAAAAGGACTGGTGGTGTCATCTATTCAACAGTTAAGAAGCATATCTATTTATCGACAGGGGAAAAATAATATATCTTATGTTTACCTTTGGGGGTTGTTCGATCTCACGACCTCCTGTGTGGGAGTCTGTTATTCTAGCTTTTGTGCTATTGAGCCCTTGCATGGATGTGATTTTAAATGGATGTAGCTTATGTCTGCTTATATTTTTATAAGATGGATTGTAATTTTATCGATGCTCTTAAATATGCTGAAAGTTTTAATTAATAAGGTAATTTATTATTATGGTTTTCCTAATGTTTATGAATAATTAGAATATGGCTTTATTAATATAATTTATAAGAGAAATTTTCTTTGTTTAATGAATGATTAAAATATGGTCTGTTTAATTTTATACTCAGAAATAACCAATTTTGAAGTGTATATTGAGAGAGATTTTATCAATTTGAGTAGGTGATTAAGATTTTAACACTTTACAATTTATGGAACGGAGAGGGATCAATTATCATATTTTTAATTTGATTGTTATATGAATATATTGTTTAAATAAAAAAAAAAAGATCCTGGAATTATGAAATTTTATTGATCGAATTTTCTTTTTGAACAATTTTGTAAAACACAGGAAATTTATTATTCTCGAGTTAAACGATAACGGCAACATAGAAAAAATATAATAAACATTTTTAAAAACTTTAACAGTTAAAAAAAAATAATTAATGCAGAAACAATAACCACCTATATTTCAGTATTTTCTGAAAAGCGCTAAAAGGTGTTGCTTATTAAATAAACTCTGAAATGAATAACATAAACAAGCAAATTTCTACTTGCTAAAATACAGAACTTGAGAAGGAACAGTAGCGAACACCTCTTCATACAGCTACCGCAACTGTTTCCTTAAAATGCCTTGAATCTGGAGGTTTGTAAGGTGTCGTTAAAAGTCACGTGATATTGATACGAAATGATTGTCAAAAACGACGATATATAGCTCAAGGATTGCTGAATCGCCAAAAGTGAGAGTTGTATATCTGAGAGTGTGTTGTCATCCCAATTATAAGAGACTCTAGCGGAAGCGAGGTTGAAAAAAAAGCAAACATTAAAACCCGACAAATTTAAAAGGGAAAATACACAAATTAAAGTAGTAGACTATTTCATTATATCTACATATTTTCTTTATGATGTTTTGACACATTTAGTTTTAAATACTTTGGCTAGTACAACTTAAAATAGTATTTTTTATATGTATTACACTCTCTTTTAATAGTGTGTTGCAATAAAAATGTGCGTTATATCTATGAAATAATTGCTCAAACATTGGTTTTGCATTCGACATATTTGAGCGAACTGCCCGTAATCGATTGGCAGGAAACAATTTGATTTTACTTAAGAATTCTTACAATGAAATTTTAAAATTGCAGAAATATTGCTTTGAAATTACAATTTTTGTTATCATTTTCAGGACATGCGTCATATACGTTTCACATAAAGGTCTCAGAACCCTTGATTGCGGCAAGCTGTGATTTTTTAAGTGAAAATCTTCCTTTGTTTAAACAAAGCAATTCAGATATAAACATAGGAACAAAAATCTATTTTGAAATACCGGTATAAAAGATATAAAATTCTTAACGTTCTCTCGTGGCAAACATGTTACTGGAAATATTAAACTTTTTATTTGTTTTAGATAGTGAAATAATCACAAAATGACATATGACTACGATATTTTCAGTATACTGCTCGAATCTACGCGTATGACTGTTTGAATTCTTTCGAAAGCTACATTTGCGTGTATTAACAATAAAATCTTCCTTAAATATAGTTAGAAAAAGAAAAGAAAAAAGAAAATGTGTTTTCGAACTGTAAAGAAATTTTAAGCTTAAATAAAGTGAAGCATATCTGTATGTTCTGCAATTTTATTAAAAACATTCGATCATTGCTATTTTTCAAACATTTATGTAATTTATTAAAACGCAAATAAATTCTGCATTTAACTTTTAAAAGCATATAAAAATATTATACAGACATACATGCAATAAACCCATCTGGAGTTAATTGTATGTATGACTGTATGATATTTGTATATACCTTTAAGAGTTGAATGCAAGCATTATTTATGTGTGTATATGTGTTAATATGTATTGTACATCGATTCAATAGTAAAATCTATTCATCGTTGCCGAGTGATCCAAAGCTGTCTAATAAACTTTGCCACAACATAGTTTATTACTGAAAATTTTCAGACGTAGTTACCAGTCGGAGTGGCTCGATGGTTAGAGTAACAGCCTAGTACGCTGCGGACCCAGGTTCGATTCCTGACTCCGGCTATTTTTTCGCTCCAGGTGAGTTTATTTTATTTATTGTATGTATATATGTATAATATTTTTATGTATATTTATACAATTGTTAATATAATAAGGATTTCTACAAAAGACGTGGAACACCATCCAGTTTTATTTAATTTTATTATCAACAAAAGTTTTTTTTTTTTTTTTTTAATGCCCAAATTTATTTTAATTTATTTATGAATTTTGGTAGAATTAAAGTAATAAATCAAAACACGGTTTTGTCATTAAATTAACAGATACATTTTTAAAAAAGCATTCGTTACTGCATGACTAATAAAGCAAATTGTACCAGGTTTCATTATTTGATTTTATATTTATAGGAATTTTGGAAGGTACAAAACAAATAGCATTGCCTCAATATGCGGTCAAACATCATTAGTATAAGTGGTCATTTATTTAATGGACATTAGCATTTCATGTTGTACTAATGCTAACACAACTGCTAATTGGATATATCTTTTCTTAATTAGCATCCTTTTTATTATTTTCTTACAGTAAGAAATATATTGTTAAGCTAATAATATGGATATTTATTCAGTACAGATATTTTCTCTATATTTGATGGAATGACAATGCGAATTTATTAAATGATAATTAAATTAACTGTAGTCAATTTACTTTTCATTTACTATACAGATAATAGAATGTTACCTTTATGCATAAGAAGTTAAATGTATTTTAAAACCAATAAGTAGGTTATCTTTTTCTTCATAATTCTTTGTAAGAAAATAAACTGATTTATACATATTTTGTAATTAACTTAAGCTGTATATACATGCATATATATATATATATATATATATATATATATATATATATATATATATGTATGTATGTATGTATTTATATATATATATATATATATCAAAAATTCTGTTTACTCAATAATGTGGGTAAATCTTTTAAATAATAACAAAAACATTTTTTTACATATCTTTTTTTCAATTTAGACAGCGTGAGCACAGTATACAATCCATAATAACGGGTTAATAAGCCATGATAAATCCACGATCCAGCGTAATCGTGGATTTAAATTGCAGTATTTATGTATTTTGTCAAAACATTTGGTATTTTTAATTAAATTGTCTGGGAGTATAAATTCTCTGGATAATGCAAAAATTTACTAGAAATTATTTAATGGATATTATTATTTTATGTTGTAGAATTGTAAACACAAATGGGTAGTGTATCTTCCTATATCCTTTAATGTATGTTCCACAGTAATTTTATTTCTTAGGTATATGGTATATTTTTTCCTATTCCTTTAATTAAGAAAAATATTCGAAAGTGAATATTTATTTCGTAATTAGCGCAATCATGATTTCCTTTTGTTACATGGAGAAATACATTTTATGCAAACTATAAAAATATGAAAAGGGATTCCAAACTTGTATGTTTAATTATCAAAGTGACTATATCTGAATATTACTAAATTAAATATATATTTTTCAATTATACTCAATATATTTAGAAGCTATTATTTTATTCTAAAAGTTATTAAAATTTGTTTCTAATTTGGATACTATGCATAAATAACTAAAATATCTTGATAACATGATGAATTTCAACATTTTTAGCGGCTATAAAGTTTACAATTTTTACTTAAGCTAGAGAATTTTGCCACTATATCTAATTATGTATATAAAATCCAAGCGGAAATTTCGTTCCGAACCTCTATATTTCGAGTTCTACTGCATGGATTTTGACGGAACTGTTAGATAGGTATTGTTTCAGTTAAGGTTTAAGCTATAACACATCGTTCTAAGTAGATTAGTTATAGAATTATGACGGAATATTCTGATATTTTGGACCAAAAGATTACCATTTTATTTCTTGGCGAAATTTATTGTCGATAAAAAAGAAAAAAAAAGAAACGGCTATTACACCTCAAAAAATAAAAGAAAAGACTGTTACTAATTTTATTTAAAAGAAAAAAAAAGACGAAAAAAAAATCCGTTTTAATGAGTGATAATATTAAAAAAGAAAATATTTAATTTAAACATGAAAGGGAATGTTCGTAATGCATAAAAAATTACTCAGTTAAAATATTGCAAATGAAATCATATTTGGCTATTTACCTTCTCATGTGGAATATATAGAACATTCTTCTCATGGCATATAATATACCTATAAAAAATCGGCAGAACCTCGATTTAGCGTTCGAAAAAAATAATGAAAATTTAATTTTTTTGGCGATGTAATGCTGTTTGGTGACACAATAAAATTTTGAATGATACTTTTTTTTAGTATAAATAATTTTTAAGTAAAACCTTTTTCTACTCTTCATACGAAGTTAGATAGATTAAGTTTAACTTAAATAAATACAGTTTTATTACTATTGTGAGTATATATTAAAATTTTACTATCGTAATTATACGGTTTAAAACAATATTTAAGTTTATTATATTTGTTCCAAACTCAAAATTAATGTCTGATTCTGAACATTGGCAATTTGACTTCGATATTGTTAGCGTCAGTAACAAGAAGTGAAGGTTATTGTTGACATGGAAACAACTACTTAATATAAAAATGTTAAATGATGGCATTTTTAATTAGCCAGCTAAATTTAAAACAAACTTAAAACCGTACCACTTGATTATCCTGTCGACAAAAAAACTATCGCGATATTATATTATTAAATGCCAATAATGGCTGATCGTATACAGTACACGTTTTTGTTGCGCCATCAAGTGATTTTTAATTTGACTTATATTTTTAATTTTGTTAATTTTTACAAATTTATTTATTCTTTAGTCCATTAAGATAAAAATTTGTCAATTTGTATAATTTGGCGAGTAATTTGGCAATTTATATAATTTGGCGAAATTGGTCGATACGATAATCAAATAGTACCATTAAAATTTTTCCAGCCGGTGAAGCCATGTAAAAGTAAATAGCTACTGCAAGACGCAATTTATATATATTATATACGCTCACAGATAAAAAAATAATACGCTAATCCTTCGTTAAGGTTTAAATTCATTGAGTTTTAGGCATTTAAACACTTATTTAACAAGCAATTTTGGGAAGGAAATGTGTTGGCTATCCAAGTAGCGTGAAACGTATCTCTTTATTGCGCCAAATACTCGAACATATTTCTTTTTGCTTTTATCAGATTTTTACTGAGATTTCGCCGCCAAATTTCACTGATGTTTTACTACATACATGAGTAGTTTTAAAAGCACTTTTTTTTTTCAAAATAATTTGTGTATTCTGTTTAAGGAGACCATCCATATGAGTGACAATTTTCTTATTGATTTCTTCTTTTTTATTTCTAACTTCTCCCTCACGTGAGTTACAGACGAAACTAACAGATGTAATTGTAAAAATGATGATATTTATGATTTACATGTTTTATGTTTATTTATGATTTTGTGTTCACTTTTGTCAACAAACAATTTGATTTTAAGCGAAACAGACGTAAGCATGACATAGGTTCAAGCGATGTTTACAACAAAGGGGATTTTGCAAGTGTACGAAAGCATTTTTAGAGTTTTTTTTTTTAAATTTAAATCTACAATATATAAATAGCAATTAATATTTTAAAAATGGAGTCAAATATTTTAATTTTAGTATAAATGATTCCCACACACGCACATACATATTGTTAAATAATTTAATTTCAGACATTTGAAAAATTTCTCACCATACTTCACTGCGAAAATATGTCTGTTTGTTTTCCCCAAATTTGTGACTTTTATAACCTCGAAACTAGATTAGCTAATATTGTCCACTCTTTTTTTAATAAGAAAACATATCTCCAATTTCCCTTATACAAATGTTCAATGCTTGCAATGTTAAGTAGTAAAGATTATTCTTAAAAAAAACGTAAGCAATTATGCAGTATTACTATCGCGAAAGAAACATTTGCAATAAAAAATGCTTTCTGCTGCAATGAAAATCACTTTTCGATATTCCATTTAATTTGTTACATTTTTTTCCATATCCTCCCTACTTTTATAAATGTTGTTAAAATATATTGGATGAATCTTTTATAGTCAACCAACCTACAATTGGTGAATTTACTATATAATGTTAGAAGATTCGTTTGTATTTGAAAGGAACCGTCGACGGTAAATCCGATTTTAGAAGATTACGCAAAAATTGTACTTAGCAATTAGTATTTTTTTTTCATCTGCAGCTGTTTTACTCTCACTAAAGAAACATCACTTTGAATAGACAGAAAAAAAAAAAAAAAGAATGCCAAAGGTGGCCAATGGAATAAAATCTGTTCATTTAGCCTAAGTTTAAAAAATATATATATCTCAGATTCAAATAAAATTTCACCTATTGAAATAAAATTTCATTATAAAGCAATTTTGGCTGATGCACAGTCTGAGCAGTTGATTGTAGTCACAAATTAATGCTTTTAGTTTTATTTAGGCAACAGACTGGTGAATAGTGTCATCTTGAAAATAACAAGCATGTTTATTTCTCCATCTTATTACGCGAGTAAAATGCGAAAAAAAAAATCTTCGGTTTGTCAAAAATACCATTACTATAAATTTTGCATAACTAACTCTATTTATCATTCACAAAGAGTTTTGATATTGAAAGATCTAAAATTCAATCAACAGCAATTTGACATTATTTAACAGAATGTAGTTTGGCGCGTATTTAACTCTTTTTGTATCTAACTCTGGTACAGATGAAGCCATACCGTTACAAACATTTCTAACATTTCACATCAAACTTGGTTGTGGATCCGATTACGGATAATTAGGAAGATTTTATTGAATAAAAACTAGAGGTTTACTTTTCTATTTGAATCAGTTTTTGAGGTTATTTTCCTAGGTAAATAGTTGTATGATTAAAACTGGTATATAAAAATAAACTTCAGTAAACATGGTATTATTTTAATTTTATTCACACAATTCAGCTTTAAATATCCACTTTTACATGATTCTCATTTTTTAAAATATAAAAGTTAAATACTGTTTTGACTTTATTTACTCAACTGGAATTCGAAGATAAGAAACAGTAGAAAACCTGCCAAAAGAAGATGTATATTACCAAATATAATGTAATGTAGAGAGAGATTGTATTTATGCCTTCAGATCCACACATAGTGCCAAGCTGAGAAGCCCGGAGTAAAAAAAATCTAACAAACGAAAGTGAATAACCCGAAGATTCTTTAAGTTAAATTGTCAATCTCTGCAATCATTGTAATTCTCTCTTTTTTAGTAGTTTGGTGATTAGAGAACAGTTTAATTTCTGATGATCGCAATGGCCGCATTTCCCTCCCAAACTCTTCATGATGTACTAAAAAGTTGCTTCTGAGTTGCCCGAATTTCGTCTAACGCACAAAATACACTGGTGTGCAAAAATTAAGGAAAAGTCACAAAATGCTAATTTTCAAATAGGCGAAAACTCAAAAGGAAATAATATAATTCGAGTAATTACTATCTCTACAACACAACTAGTCCATATAACATCTCATTCATGTCACACATGGTCACAAGTGTCACAGTCACTACGGTGAAGCACAAAAATAGGAAATCCCATACATCTCATTATGAGTCTCAAATGATCACTATATGTGACTCCACTGAGGCGTCACTGTGACTGCTGTATTGTGATGTGTCACCATGTGACTTTACAATATAGTTACATTGTGACTCTCATGTGACTGCTATCTGTAGATTCAATTTCAAAGTCATGGTAAACGCTGCATTTTGTTAAGTTACCAAATAATGTCACATTAAAGTCACATGATGACTTTCAGGTGACAGAGAGATTGCTGTGAAGTCACCATTGTGCATTTTTGGAAATATCTCCATGTGACTATAATGTGATATTATTTGGTGACTCTTCATAATGCAACGTTCATGATGACTTTGATATTGAGTCTAAAAATGACAGTCACATGAGAGTCACAATTTAACTACATTGTAAAGTCACCTGGTGACTCCTCATAAAGCAGCAGTCACAGTGACGTCTCAGTGGAGTCACATGTAGTGATCATTTGAGACTTATAATGAGATGTATGGAATTTCCTATTTTTTGTTTCACCGTAGTGACTGTGACGCTTCTGACCATGTGTGACATGAATGATATGTTATATTGACTAGCTGTGTTGTAGAGATAGTAATTACTCGAATTATATTATTTCCTTTTGAGTGTTCGCGTATTTGAAAATTAGCATTTTGTGACTTTTCCTTAATTTTTGTACACCAGTGTAATATAATAGCGCAATGGCGTCCAATGCATATTCAGAAAATTCGGTAGGATTCTCAGGTGAAGGTCCATATTAATTTAAAATACAGGGTCGAATTCTCCATTTCGTTTGAATGAAGGTTTATTTGAAAAATTGACTAGCGCAGGGGTTTATTAAAAACATTCGAACATTGCTATTTTTCAAACATTTATGTAATTTATTAAAACGCACATACACATAAATAAATTCTGCATTTAACTTTTAAAAGCATATAAAAATATTATACAGAAATACATGCAATAAACCCATCTGGAGTTAATTGTATGTATGACTGTATGATATTTGTATATACCTTTAAGAGTTGAATGCAAGCATTATTTATGTGCGTATATGTGTTAATATATATTGTACATCGAGGGTATAGTAAAATCTATTCATCGTTGCCGAGTGATCCAAAGCTGTCTAATAAACTTTGCCCCAACATAGTTTATTACTGAAAAATTTCAGACGTAGTTACCAATCGGAGTGGATCGATGGTTAGAGTAACAGCCTAGTACGCTGCGGACCCAGGTTCGATTCCCGACTCCGGCTATTTTTTCGCTCCAGGTGAGTTTATTGTATTTATTGTATGTATATATGTATAATATTTTTATGTATATTTAAACAATTGTTAATATAATAAGGATTTCTACAAAAGACGTGGAACACCATCCAGTTTTATTTAATTTTATTATCAACAAAAGTTTTTTTTTTTTTTAAATGCCCAAAATTATTTTAATTTATTTATGAATTTTGGTAGAATTAAAGTAATGAATCAAAACACGTTTTTGTCAGTCATTAAATTAACAGCTACATTTTTAACAAAGCATTCGTTACTGCATGACTAATAAAGCAAATTGTACCAGGTTTCATTATTTGATTTTATATTTATAGCAATTTTGGAAGGTACAAAACAAATAGCATTGCCTCAATATGCGGTCAAACATCATTAGTATAAGTGGTCATTTATTTAATGGACATTTCATTTCATGTTGTACTAATGCTAACACAACTGCTAATTGGATATATCTCTTCTTAATTAGCATCCTTTTTATTATTTTCTTACAGTAAGAAATATATTGTTAAGCTAATAATATGGATATTTATTCAGTACAGATATTTTCTCTATATTTGATGGAATGTCAATGCGAATTTATTAAATGATAATTAAATTAACTGTAGTCAATTTACTTTTCCTTTACTATACAGATAATAGATAGAATGTTATCTTTATGCATAAGAAGTTGAATGTATTTTAAAACCAATAAGTAGGTTATCTTTTTCTTCATAATTCTTTGTAAGAAAATAAACTGAATGATACATATTTTGTAATTAACTTAAGCTGTATATACATATATATATATATATATATATATATATATATATAAAGCAGTATAAGATTATATTTAGCCTGAACCAGCGCACCCCCCCTCACAGAACAAGAAGAACAAAAAAAAATATCTATGTAAACATTAAAACTTTAACAAAAACTAGGAAAAAATAGGCTGCGGCCTCATCGGCAGTGGGTTATGTTTCAAAAGCAGCCGAGCATTCGATAAAATATACATTAGTGGCAGTGGGTTTCGGCCAGAACAGTGATAGCAAAATCAAATGTTAAAACATTCGTTGGCTATTATCACATGCTCCCCCACCGGACCCTACGCCAACAATATCAAAATGAATGCCTCACCTGGAACACAGTAAAAGATGCTAAAAATATGTTCATTGAAAAAACCACACTCAACCAACTTAGCCACATTGCCACAACCCAAATATAAAACATAAAACAAACTAAACAGAGCAGAATCCAGCATCCAATCAACCAATCCAAATTCTTTCCAGTTCTGTTGCCAATCGACGCAGCACATCATCATAGAACCGTCCTTGAAAAGGCTTTAGGAAATATGAGTCATTCACTGACGTCGAAAAGCAATCGATCAGTAATGAAGAAAATCTGCAAAATCTGAATATTTTTTTATAAAAATTAAAGGTATATTGTTTTTGTAATATAAATTACTTTTAAAATTAAACAATTCCTTCTTAAACAGATGTTTATCTGTACAAATTCTAAAAAAACGAAATATTTGACTAATAATTATATTAATATAAATGCGTTTGTAAATATTGGAGGACCAGTGAACAAGTTGATTAACCTGAAATTGAAAACTATTACGTTTATTGTAAATTGAAATATGTACTTTATTACTTTCTAAAATTATTTTTAAGTCAAGGTAATCAGCCTCTAAACCATTATTGTTAGTTTTCTTTAGTGTCAGGGAGTCAGGATAAATTTCTTGAGAAATTTCATTAAAATCACTATTGAAGTTTAAGACGATCAAGTCGTCTATGTATCTGTAAGCCAGGAACTGGAGATCAGCTTTATTAATACTGTACTGAAACTCATAAAAAAATAAAAATAAGTTAGCAGCTGTGGATGAGTAACTAGTACCCATACCAATTCCATTGATCTGTAAGTATACTTTAGAACCTGTATAAACGTAATTGTTGTATAGGCAAAAACGACATAATTTATTAAACAAGTTAGAGTTGAAATCTGTAACATCTAAAACCAGTTCCGCTGTCTTTAAAAGTGCCTCCTTTAAACTATTGATAGGAATGGTAGTGAATAAATTTTCAAAATCATATGTTTGGATAGAATTAATACTATTGCATTTTAATTTTTCAGCAATTTCGAAGCTATTAGAAATAATCCAGAAACAATTACTATCTTTATATTTATATTTTAACATGTTCAAAACTTTTTTAAGTAAATCCTCAAATTTCCTATTAAAATTATTACCTATACTGTTGACATTGCTGCAAATAAATCTATACTTTGTAGGAACTTTATGAAATTTAGGGGTCAGAAAAAGAAATGGAAATGATAGATTTTTACTACGAGGAAAAGAAATTTTTGTTTGCTTCGAAAAAGCCAAATGCTTATTAATAAGTGTCTGTACGGAAGATTTACATACTTTGTAAGTTATACTATTATTTAACTCTGCATTGAGCATTTCAGCATAAAATTTTTTTCATATAACTGCAAAATTTCCAGCTGCTTTATCTACTTGACAGAAAACAAACATCCGCTTCAAATTGGTTATTTCATTTCTGATATCCATACTAAAATTATGATAAGTATAAGAAGAATTATTAAGGAAACTACCCTGAAACGATTTAAAATCGCTTAAAATATGTAGCTTCCAATCTGTAAAGAGGGGGATTGGTGTATTGTATCTGTAACTTAAATTTAAAATAAAAGCATTCAAGTCAGCTTTAAAAGTATTAAAACTTTTAACTGGATTCAATTTTTTGTTAATACGGATTTCACATGAATTTATCTTGTTTTTTGTTGGTGATTACTGTGCTTTACGTTTATATATATATATATATATATATATATATATATATACATATATATATATATATATATATATATATATACATATATATATATATATATATACATATATATATATATATATATATATATGTGTGTGTGTGTGTGTTATAAATGAATATTCTTCGATAGTAATAAAAAATAGCTATGAACTTATAAAAAGTTTAAAAAAGCTGAAAAACATTACAGGATTTTATACATATGATTTCGAGGATTTGTATAATAGCATAAATTTAGATGATTTGAAGTACAGAGTTATGGATTTTTTCAAGAAATCTAAAGAGAAGTATATCACTATTGAAATATTCACCGATTTATTTCAATTTGTTGTTTACGAAAATTACCTGTTTGAAGGGAAACAAATATATAAACAAATAAGAGGCATTCCAATGGGGGGGCAGTTGTAGCTCCATCCTTGCAGATATTTATCTGTTTACATATGAAGCCGGTTTATTGTTGGAAAAAGACTTAAAGATATACAGATATATAGATGATGTTTTGGTGGTTGAGCTGAATAATAATAAAGAAATTCATCAATTTAAATGTTATCCAGACACTTTGAATTTGAAGAGTGCTTCGGATGATCGGGGCAGTGTCAACTACTTGGATGTTAATTTGGAGATTATAAACGGAATTTTAGTATATAGTATTTATGATAATAGAAATTATTTTGATTTTGATACAATAAAAATATTAAACTTTAATAGTAACGTGCATGTTTCAATTTTTAGAAATATATATTTAAATGGTTTAAATCGTATTGCAAATTTGTGCTCAAATGTTGATAAATTGGTTGGTGAAATTTTTAACCTTTACATAAACGCCAGTAAACAAAATTACCCAATACATTTTCTGAATGATTTAACTTTCAATTTTATCAGGAAAAAAAGCTAACGTAATAAAACATTGGAATTGTTCGATGATTGTGATTTATCGATACGTGATTCCTATCGAAAATAGCTTAGCGGTGAGGATAATCACGGACTTCATTTGACGGCTTTTGAATTAGTTTGTGGTTTTCATTTTTTTCAATCTTTATTTGTATGGTCTCGGCAAGTGAGGGGGAATGTTGTGCACGTAAAACATGTTTAACCCCGCAGTACAAGTCATAAGTCTTGGCCACTTGTCTTCATGTTTGGTTTTTTCTTAGTTACTCTTGGTTTTGTTAATTATTGTTTTAGTTACAGTTTGTTAGATGTTTTTTTCGTGTACTAAATTGTGAATTTGGAATTTTCAATATATATATATATATATATATATATATGCACATCAAAAACTTCTGTTTACTCAATAATGTGGGCAAATCTTATAAATAATAATAAAAACATTTTTTTAAATATTTTTTTTTTCAATTTAGACAGCGTGAGCACAGTATACAATCCATAATAACTGGTTAATAAGCCATGATTAATCCACGATCCAGCGTAATCATAGATTTAAATTGCAGTATTTATGTATTTTGCCAAAACATTTGGTATTTTTAATTAAATTGTCTGGGAGTATAAATTCTCTGGATAATGCAAAAATTTACTAGAATATATTTAATGGATATTATTATTTTATGTTGTAAAATTGTAAACACAAATGGGTAGTGTATCTTCCTATATCCTTTACTCTATGTCCCACAGTAATTTTATTTCTTAGGCATATGGTATATTTTTTCCTATTGCTTTAATTAAGAAAAATATTCGAAAGTTAATATCTATTTCGTAATTAGCGCAATCATCATTTTCTTTTGTTACATGGAGAAATACATTTTATGCAAACTATAAAAATATGAAAAGGGATTCCAAACTTGTATGTTTAATTATCAAAGTGACTATATCTGATATTACTAAATTGAATATATATTTTTCAATTGTACTCAATATATTTAGAAGCCATTATTTTATTCTAAAAGTTATTAAAATTTGTTTCTAATTTGGATACTATGCATAAATAACTAAAATATCTTCATAACATGATGAATTTCAACATTTTTAGTGGCTATAAAGTTTATAATTTTTATTTAAGCTAGAGAATTTTGTCACTATATCTAATTATGTATATAAAATCCAAGCGGAAATTTCTTTCCGAACCTCTATATTTCGAGTTCTACGGCATGGATTTTGACGGAACTGTTAGATAGGTATCGTTTCAGTTAAGGTTTAAGCTATAACACATCGTTCTAATTAGATTAGTTATAGAATTATGACGGAATATTCTGATATTTTGGACGAAAAGATTACCATTTTATTTCTTGGCGAAATTTATTGTCGATAAAAAAGAAAAAAAAAAAGAAACGGCTATTACACATCAAAAAATAAAAGAAAAAACTGTTACTAATTTTATTTAAAAGAAAAAAAAAAGACGAAAAAAATCCGTTTTAATGAATGATAATATTAAAAACGAAAATATTTAATTTAAACATGAAAGGGAATGTTCGTAATGCATAAAAATTACTCAGTTAAAATATTGCAAATGAAATAAGATTTGGCTATTTATCTTTTGCGTCCAGTTAAGAAAAATGCATCTGAAAAAATGAAGGGATATTATCAAGGAAATTTCCATAAGCGCATGCCCAGAAATATTTGAAAAAATATCTTCTCATGTGGAATATATAGAATATTCTTCTCATGACATATAATATACCTATAAAAATCGGCAGAACCTCGATTTAGCGTTCAAAAAAAATAATGAAAATTTAATTTTTTTTTTTTTTTTGGCGATTTAATGCTGTTTGGTGACACAATAAAATTTTGAATGATACTTTTTTTTAGTATAAATAATTTTTAAGTAAAACCTTTTTCTACTCTTCATACGAAGTTAGATAGATTAAGTTTAACTTAAATAAATACATTTTTATTACTATTGTGAGTATATATTAAAATTTTACTATCGTAATTATACGGTTTAAAACAAAATTTAAGTTTATTATATTTGTTCCAAACTCAAAATTAAGGTCTGATTCTGAACATTGGCAATTTGACTTCGATATTGTTAGCGTCAGTAACAAGAAGTGGAGGTTATTGTTGACATGGAAACAACTACTTAATATAAAAATGTTAAATGATGGCATTTTTAATTAGCCAGCTACATTTAAAACAAACTTAAAACGGTACCACTTGATTATCCTGTCGACAAAAAAACTATCGCGATATTATATTATTAAATGCCAATAATGGCTGATCGTATACAGTACACGTTTTTGTTGCGCCATCAAGTGATTTTTAATTTGACTTATATTTTTAATTTTGTTAATTTTTACAAATTTATTTATTCTGTAGTTCATTAAGATAAAAATTTGTCAATTTGTATAATTTGGCGAGTAATTTGGCAATTTATATAATTTGGCGAAATTGGTCGATACGATAATCAAATAGTACCATTAAAATTTTTCCAGCCGGTGAAGCCATGTAAAAGTAAATAGCTACTGCAACACGCAATTTATATATATTATATACGCTCACAGATAAAAAATAATACGCTAATCCTTCGTTTAGGTTTAAATTCATTGAGTTTTAGGCATTTAAACACTTATTTAACAAGCAATTTTGGGAAGGAAATGTGTTGGCTATCCAAGTAGCGTGAAACGTATCTCTTTATTGCGCCAAATACTCGAACATATTTCTTTTTGCTTTTTTCAGATTT
The DNA here is from genome assembly GCA_963932465.1 of Maratus speciosus. Taxonomy (NCBI): domain Eukaryota; kingdom Metazoa; phylum Arthropoda; class Arachnida; order Araneae; family Salticidae; genus Maratus; species Maratus speciosus. The sequence continues at coordinate 152,249,500 of OZ010792.1, read as the reverse complement.
TTACTGAGATTTCGCTGCCAAATTTCACTGATGTTTTACTACATACATGAGTAGTTTTAAAAGCATTTTTTTTTCAAAATAATTTGTGTATTCTGTTTAAGAAGACCATCCTTATGAGTGACAACTTACTTTTTGATTTGTTCTTTTTTATTTCTAACTTCTCCCTCACGTGAGTTACAGACGAAACTATCAGATGTAATTGTAAAAATGATGGTATTTATGAATTACATGTTTTATGTTTATTTATGATTTTGTGTTCAATTTTGTCACCAAACAATTTGATTTTAAGCGAAACAGACGTAAGCATGACATAGGTTCAAGCGATGTTTACAATAAAGGGGATTTTGCAAGTGTACGAAAGCATTTTTAGAGTATTTTTTTTAAATTTAAATCTACAATATATAAATAGCAATTAATATTTTAAAAATGGAGTCAAATATTTTAATTTTAGTATAAATGTCTCCCACACACGCACATACATATTGTTAAATAATTAAATTTCAGACATTTAAAAAATTTCTCACCATAATTCACTGCGAAAATATGTCTGTTTGTTTTCCCCAAATTTGTGACTTTTATAACCTCGAAACTAGATTAGCTAATATTTTCCACTCTTTTTTTAATAAGAAAACATATCTCCAATTTCCCTTATACAAATGTTCAATGCTTGCAATGTTAATTAGTAAAGATTATTCTTAAAAATACGTAAGCAATTATGCAGTATTACTATCACGAAAGAAACATATGCAATAAAAAATGCTTTCTGCTTCAATGAAAATCACTTTTCGATATTCCATTTAATTTGTTAATTTTTTTCCATATCCTCCCTACTTTTATAAATTTTGTTAAAAGATATTGGATGAATCTTTTATAGTCAACCAACCTACAATTGGTGAATTTACTATATAATGTTAGAAGATTCGTTTGTATTTGATAGGAACCGTCGACGGTAAATTCGATTTTAGAAGATTACGCAAAAATTGTACTTAGCTATTAGTAATTTTTTTTCATCTGCAGCTGTTTTATTCTCACTAAAGAAACATCACTTTGAATATACAGAAAAGAAAGAAAAAAAAAAAACTTTTCGAATGCCAAAGGTGGCCAACGGAATAAAATCTGTTCATTTAGCCTAAGTTTAAAAAATATATATACCTCAGATTCAAATAAAATTTCACCTATTAAAATAAAATTTCATTATAAAGCAATTTTGGCTGATGCACAGTCCGAGCAGTTGATTGTAGTCACAAATTAACGTTTTTAATTTTATTTAGGCAACAGACTGGTGAATAATGTCATTTTGAAAATAACAAGCATGCTTATTTCTCCATCTTATTACGCGAGTGAAATGCGAAAAAAAAATCTTCGGTTTGTCAAAAATATCATTACTAAAAATTTTGCATAACTAACTTTATTTATCATTCACAAAGAGTTTTGATATTGAAAGATCTAAAATTCAATCAACAGCAATTTGACATTATTTAACAGAATGTAGTTTGGCGCGTATTTAACTCTTTTTGTATCTAACTCTGGTACAGATGAAGCCATACCTTTACGAACATTTCTAACATTTTACATCAAACTTGGTTGTGGATCCGATTACGGATAATTGGGAAGATTTTATTGAATGAAAACTAGAGGTTTACTTTTCTATTTGAATCAGTTTTTGAGGTTATTTTCCTAGGTAAATAGTTGCATGATTAAAACTGGTATATAAAAAGAAACTTCAGTAAACATGGTATTATTTTAATTTTATTCACACAATTCAGCTTTAAATATCCACTTTTACATGATTCACATTTTTTAAAATATAAAAGTTAAATACAGTTTTGACTTTATTTACTCAACTGGAATTCGAAGATAAGAAACAGTAGAAAACCTGCCAAAAGAAGATGTATATTACCAAATATAATGTAATGTAGAGAGAGATTGTATTTATGCCTTCAGATCCACACATAGTGCCAAGCTGAGAAGCCCGGAGTAAAAAAAAATCTAACAAACGAATGTGAATATCCCGCACATTCTTTAAGTTAAATTGTCAATCTCTGCAATCATTGTAATTCTCTCTTTTTTAGTAGTTTGGTGATTAGAGAACAGTTTAATTTCTGATGATCGCAATGGGCGCATTTCCCTCCCAAACTCTGCATGATGCACTAAAAAGTTGCTTCCGAGTTGACCGAATTTCGTCTAACGCATAAAATACACTGGTGTGCAAAAATTAATGAAAAGTCACAAAATGCTAATTTTCAAATACGCGAAAACTCAAAAGGAAATAATATAATTCGAGTAATTACTATCTCTACAACACAACTACTCCATATAACATCTCATTCATGTCACACATGGTCACAAGTGTCACAGTCACTACGGTGAAGCACAAAAATAGGAAATTCCATACATCTCATTATGAGTCTCAAATGATCACTATATGTGACTCCACTGAGGCGTCACTGTGACTGCTGCATTGTGATGAGTCACCATGTGACTTTACAATACAGTTACATTGTGACTCTCATGTGACTGCCATCTGTAGATTCAATTTCAAAGTCGCCGTAAACGCTGCATTTTGTTAAGTTACCAAATAATGTCACATTAAAGTCACATGATGACTTTCAGGTGACAGAGAGATTGCTGTGAAGTCACCATTGTGCATTTTTGGGAAATATCTCCATGTGACTATAATGTGATATTATTTGGTGACTCTTCATAATGCAACGTTCATGATGACTTTGATATCGATTCTAAAAATGACAGTCGCATGAGAGTCACAATTTAACTACATTGTAAAGTCACCTTGTCACTCCTCATAAAACAGCAGTCACAGTGACGTCTCAGTGGTGTCACATATAGTGATCATTTTAGACTTATAATGAGATGCATGGAATTTCCTATTTTTTGCTTCACCGTAGTGGCTGTGACGCTTCTGACCATGTGTGACATGAATGATATGTTATATTGACTAGCTGTGTTGTAGACATAGTAATTACTCGAATTATATTATTTCCTTTTGAGTGTTCGCGTATTTGAAAATTAGCATTTTGTGACTTTTCCTTAATTTTTGCACACCAGTGTAGTATAATAGCGCAATGGCGTCCAATGCATATTCGGAAAATGCGGTAGGATTCTCAGGTGAAGGTCCATATTATTTTAAAATACAGGGTCGAATTCTCCATTTCGTTTGAATGAAGGTTTATTTGAAAAATTGACCAGCGCAGCGGGCTCAGCCTGCTAGTAGTATATAAAACAAAAAATCTATTATATTAAAATCTACGTTACTGTTTGCATTTTACAACTGCTTCTCCTAGAATATGGATTGTTGGGCGATTAAATCAGCACTATTTTTCAGCATGGATTCGAGGGCAGCGTTTAAGTTATCAGCTTATTAAAATTTTAAAATAAACAAGCCTGCGACGTTTGTGCTTTCAAACTTTGATAATTGATTTTTATGTATTTTTTAGCACTGGATCTGAAAATGATATTCATTTTAATCATCACGTCAGGCTTAATAACAAATAGTAAATTTTAAAATTTAAAATCCCAAAAAAAGCTACAATCTGATACTCAAAAGTCCCACCAGTGGCCGAGAGTTTCTGGTCTCTAAGCTGGTAGACGGGAGGTTAATGGTTCGAACCCAATCGCGTCCTTCGTCCAAATCGTTTTGAGTTTTCCGTGGTTTTCTTCGAACCTTGGATTTTCTTGCGTAAATAAACTTTAGGTTCCCTTAGAAAGACATTCAGGGAGGGCACTTTCACCATAGGGCCTATATACCGTGTGTTGGTAATTGGCCTTCATAAAACACAACCAACTGATACTAAAAATTAATTGTGATAGTTGCGTTTTTTTAACTTTTGACAATTTTGTTATGTATTGTTTAGTACTGAATCCGAAAATGACATTCATCTTTCACCCTCATTTCGGACAGTTTTTCAAATCGTATAAATCAAAGTAAAAATATATGTATATATATAAAGAAAATTAGCTAATGTACGTCAGTATAGATGTGGTGATTATCTTTTTTAACACTTTCCAACAAAGTTGAAAAGTGTTTATGACTAATGTTTGTCTGTTCGTCTGGCCGTCTGTACGCGCTCTAAATCACGTAAAAATATTCGGATCGTTCTGAAATTTTTGGATGTTAGTGACCTCTACCACTGTACGATCTCTATCTCAAATGAAGTTTGTAGCATGCTTAGTTCATCATTGGATAAATGCCGTCTATGGATAATAATTTCTGGAAATGTGATTTCAGTAGTTTTAAGAGTGTTTTAGTTTAAATTAAATTTTAAGTAAAAAGTGACGTGATAAATACATTAGGTAAAACACAGGGCTTTATAAAAGTATTCAAATATTTTTCCATCTATTAGTTAAAATTGCTGAAAGAGAAATTTCACACTGTTATGCGTTTTCTTGAATTGGAATTTACATTTGGCTATGGACGGTAACTGCAGAAATCATGTTTTTAAATGTTTACTTAGTTATCTTATTTACCTTATTTCCCTAAATAACGAAGTTTTGTTAAAGCTTTCCGTGAGTGTCGGAAAGTGTTTCATATTCCATGACCTATGCATGATTTTTCTTTCTTGTTAATATTTAATAATTAATTTTTATGTATTTTGTAGTACTTAATCCGAAAGTGGCATAATTTTTAAACATCCCGTCAGAACTTTTCACACATCGTAAATTTTAAAGTTAAAAAGTAAAAAAATAGTGAAAATCTCATACTATAAAACAGATGTATAAAGTTTTTTTTTAATCTTTTTCTTGGCTATATCAGATTTTCGCTATGGGGAATTCTTAAGGCTAAATAGTTATGGGGAGGGGAAATTGTATTCATTGATTCTATGGAGGTATGCAGTATTCCACTTCAGAGACGCTTGGGGATCTACCTTAGTCGTAACTAGCGTTCATTAGATTGTAGAGATAAATCCATTGCATGGATAATCAAAGTTTATTCAAAACAGAAAATATTTTGCGCACGTTACTCGGAACAAGCCCGTTTTAGAGACAACGTAGAACCGTACACAAGTGCAACAGAATATACGTCACTTTACAACTAACGCTCATAGGTCCCTGGACTTTTTAACTGTAAGAATCACCAGAATAAGCCAAAAATTACATCTATTTCGTAAATCCATATTTTTTCATTTTTTTAGTTAGTTTTGTTTAAAGTTTACGATTTTCGATACCTCCTGAGATAATGGTTAACTAGTATGGTGTGGCCATCACAAAACTTTCTTCTATACAAATCAAGTCAATTAAATCATTTAAATAGTACAAGAAAGAACAACGATTTAGCACCAATTCATATCAAAGTATATATGAATTTGAAGTTTGATGAAAATTCGTGCATTAGTTCTTAAGATTGAGCTATAGCGGAAATTCTGAAAAATGTAGCTTAGCCGCGCCACCTGTTGAGCGATTTACACCAAAAATAAGCAGCACTAAAAGATATCAAGGTATACCTGAATCTGAAGTTTGTTGAAAATCCAAGAATTAGTTCTTGAAATAAAGCAATTTCAGAAATCGCAAAAAAATACAGCAGAGCAGCGCCACCTGTTGAGCGATTTACGACAAAAATTAAACAGCACTAATTTATACGTGAATTCATGTCAAGGACTAACTAAATCTGAAGTTTGATGAAAATCCGTGCAATAGTTCTTGAGATACAGCTCTTGCGAGAATCGTGAAAAATGCAGCACAGCAGCGCCGCCACCTGTTGGGCGATTTACACCAAAAATTAAACAGCACTAATTTATGTCAGGGACTAACTGAATCTGATGTTTGATGAAAATTCGTGCATATTTTCTGGAGTTAGATCTATTGCGATAATCATGAATAATGCAGCATAGCAGCGCCACCTGTTGGGCGATTTTCATAAAAAAGTAATCAGCACCAAACTATATCCTGGACTAACTGAATCTGAATTTTTATGAAAATCCGTGCAGACGTTCTTGAGATACAGCTATTGCAGAAATCGTGAAAAATACCACATAACAGCTCCACCTGTTGGGCGATTTTCACCAAAAACTAATCAGGTTCAGATTATATCAAGGTATTACCAAATATGAAGTTTTGTAAAATTCCGTGCATTAGTTCTTGAGATAGAGCGCGCGCAAAATTTTTTTCACATACAGACTCACAGAGTGACAGACAGAGCGACAGAATGACAGACAAACTCACAGACAGACATTTTATAAAAACCATCAAATCGTGTTCTGGGCATTCTAAAACGTAAAAATGGAGGGCATTTTCGGATTCAGTGCTAAAAATAAATAAAATTCAATCATCAAAATTTTAAAAACATAACCATCACGACTGTTTTATAGCATCAGATTTTGGCTATATATATATATATATTTACTTTTTTACTTTAAAATTTATTGTTTGCGAAAAATCCTAACGTTCTGGTAAAAAATGCAGGTCATTTTCCGGATTCAGCGTTTCATTATCAAAAGCTAAAAAGCATGACATAACCAAAATTTTGCATGCTAGTGTCATCATCCGGTATATTATTATTATTATTATTATTATTATTATTATTATTGTAATTTGTTGACATTTGAGTGAAAGTAGCAATTGTAATTACACAATTTTTGTGGATAAAAGAGAGAAAAGGAGAAATGATAAGGATTATTTTATTTATCTGTTCTCTTTTTCTGTCATAAAATTATAGAGAAAAAATATTTTCATTTTAACTAGATGGTGAAAAATCACTTAATTAAATTATTTTCCGACAAAATTCAAAGAAATGTAAATGTAATTAATTATTTTTGAAGGTCGTGACTTAAACGTTTCACAATGACGGTAAATGGCAATGTTACCTGTTAAAAATGGTAATTTATTTCCTTGTAAAGTACTTGCTTTAATTCAAAAGCTTACTTTTCTTTTCTAATTTATCAAAGTGACGTCAATTTTTTTTTAACCAGGTCCAAACTTAGAAACAAAAACAAACTAAAACAAAAATGTACTTTACGCAAAATGTTGCATAAAAAAAACAAAAAAAAAAAAAAAAACAGATAACCTAGTAAATATAGTTTGTACAATTTCTGTCTATCCTACTTTATAAATACTTTTCCTAACTTGAAATGTAGTATTTAATCTAATTGAGGTTATACTTTTTTATAAATGTTCAATAACTTTGGATTTATTTCTTCTTAAATAAATCCAAATATACCACTTAATGTAAATATAACATATCGGCCTGTCATGCAGATACTTAATATATAAAATTTTTATGTCTGTTGATTTTGAACTTTCGTCATAAAGCATATGAAAGACTTGTTCATGAACAAATATTTTAAACAAGTAGCATAAAGCGTGTAACGTCTAAATATCATTAAAATGGTTTATTAAACGTTATTTTTGTTATCATCTATATTTATTATTACTTTTAATACTCTCAAAATAATATTATTAGAAATATATACATATGCTGTGAAATATTCTTCTTTATAAAAGGGTCAAATTTTTACAGCAAGTCAAACTATTTTAGCTGGAAATATTTTAATAAATAATGTTATACAAATCCGTTCGAAGTTCATCAATGTTTTATCAAATCTTTATTACACGTCATAAGGTAATATTTGTTCAAATAAGGAATGAGTAGATGGGCTGTTAGGTATACTAATTGTGACTTTATCTGACGGAGTTGCAAAGATCAACAGAAATTTAAATATTATATATATTATAATAGCTTCTTAATTCATTATCTACATGACTTAAAAAACGTGTTCAACACTCATAGAGTTCTGGATAGTGAAACCATGGAATATGAAAATAATTTACTCTTTAATTTATCTATGAAGTTCTGGTATTATGGAATGTTCGGGCAAAACGGAATATTTCAATATCTGGCACGTACTCTGCACCTGCCATGAGTAAAAGTGCCAAAAGACTTCTTACAAGGAAGGTCTCCATACGGGCATATTCAGAAAAATCTGAAAAAAATACAGAGTGTTCTTCTCATGTGGATATATATGCTTATAAAACATTTTTGGCGGAAACTCGATAGAACGTTCGTAAAATAATAATGCAAATTTCGTTCATTTGGCTATTTATCATCGCTTGGCGGTGAAATGAAATTTCAAAAAATACTTTTTATGTCGAATACTCTTTAAGATAAAAATGTATATATATATATATATATATATATGTGTGTGTGTGTGTGTGTGTGTAACCATTAATTAAACGTTTCTGACCACCTTCAATAATTGTGATAGTATGAATGAATTTACAACAAGACAGTGTCCCTAATCACACTGAATAGAAACCAAAAACATAACAAACAAGCTGGTATTTATAAAATAAAGTCCCTTGTACTACATAACAAGAATTAATAATGAAGAAAAAAAAGAAGAACATGGATTTCGATAAAAATAATTGAAAATCTTATATATTGAATTACGTTATAAAGAGTACAGAATTCGATTATATAAGTAAAATTAGTCGTTTTCTGTGAGAAAAAAAGCTAAAAGCTGGAATTTTTTTCCCCTGTACTCTAACGACCAATATAATCAAGAGAATAGTTTCATATATATATATATATATATATATATATATAGTGAATTCCAATATATATATAGTGAAAGTCCAATTGAGAACTGTCGGTGTCGAATCAATTTTGTTATTATGGGGCAACGACGAATTCTTTGATACTGAAATGAATGACTGGTAAATGAATCTTGCTTTTATTTTGGAATACGCTTAAATATATGAAAGTATTTTTTATATAGGAAATTGATTTTAAAGTAATAAAATTAAATAACAAGCAACATAAATATGTAATACGAAAAAATATATTTATTAAACCCTCTCATTGTTTATGTTTAAATTCATTAAATATTTTTTACACGCATTCTAAAAATCAACAAGCGATTTTCAGGTGCATGAAAATCGTTTGCTTTTGGCGAGAAAAAGTACTGCTCACCAAATTGGGTGACGCTTTCGACTTTTCGTGCCAAATACTCGAAAATATTTTATTTTTTACAGACTTCCTTCTGTAATTCCGCCGCTAAATTTGACTGATCCTTTATTACATACATAAGATAAATAGTTCAATTGGGATTTTTTTCAAAGTATTCTGAGTATGCCCAGTAAGGAGACCTTCCTTGTTAGTACTCCTGTGATGTACTACGGTGAGTTCTGTTTGGATACCTGTTGTTTGAGTGAGGCAGTGAAATCAAAATTTGTTCTGAATTATTGCAATTTTTTGTGAGTAACTTTTGTAAAATTCGAGATAAATGTATGTCGCCTTCTTCAGTGATGTTAACCAGATACAGTATTAAATTGAACAGTTATATTTATTGATGTGTTATTCAATTTACCTCCATACTAAACTGTTGAAATTTTTTTTAACTATGTCGTTCGCGTAATATTGTATATCACCTAGAAAACTGCTTCAAAAGGCTGGTAGTGAAAATGAACAATCATTCTACACTGTAAAAAAAAAACGGGAGAAAAACCAGCCAATTTTGCTGTGAATCACTTCACTGCTACCAAAATACGGCGTTTTTGTAACTTCAGTATTGATTTACAGTAAACTGCAGTCTGAGTTCAACACCGACAAAACCACCCTGACAACTGTAATAAAGATTTTAACACTTGAATAGGCATTTACATCTTTCTTGCTTGGTGGACTACAATAACGTCAATCTACAAGTATTTTGCGCCATGCACAAGAGACACAGAAACACATTGGCTGGTATGGATTCGCCATATATATACGGTAGGCTTCTACTATATATGAATCGTGTAGGGGTGCCAGATTTGTGGGTTACTAAAATTCCTGAATCGTGAGAGGCGCAATATAATATGTACTTTGGTACAACTGCGGTTAAGTGTAAAAATAAAAATGTTTCTGAATGAAGACAGAGGGTGAAAACTGACCGAATTCGTTAGGCGAAAAGGGCATGAGAATGTATTTTTCTAACACAGATGTTAGGTCAAAGATTAACAACGTGCATTGCCACAAAAATGCGGAATTGACATGCGTCTGAATGATAAAGTGCAGAGCGAAAATAAATGTAATGAATAGATTACATGTTAAGTGATTTTAAATGATGAGTTATATTCATGCCCAAATAAGGAAGTGACCGAGGTTAAAATGCTTTTGTTACTAACAGTCAGCAGTAACATTTTTCTACAAGGTTAAATCGTATGTGTGAGAAACTCTCAAAGTAGAATTGAAGACTGAATCACTGATTTTATTTTATTAAAGAAATGAGTAACTGCACTAATTTAATTTAAATGTGAAGGGCTAATATACAAGCGATATAGTTTTTAAATGTTAAATTTAATTTAGTGGCTGCACTGTTTGACTATAGTGCACTAAAATAAATAAATTATTAAACATAAATTTAATTGAAATTGCTGGGGGGGGATCGAACGCAAGCATATATAACGGGATAGTCGTTATATATGTCACCTGGGACACCGCAATAAACTTTTTGTTGATCCGTGTACATGAGCAAAACAGCAAGAAAAATAGTTACACATATAAATATATAAATATATTTTCCAAACAAAAAAGTTTTTTTTTTTTTTTAACAAGTTGCTGTCATGAAAAAAAAAACTTCTTTCATCAATAGTTCAACAGTCCTAAGAGATTTTATGAATTGATATTTTCTAAATTGACTTTATGAATATCCATCTTAACTAAAATTTTCTTCAAAAATTATGTACCATGGTTTTTTTATCTGAGTCGACTCTGACAGCAAACATTTAAGCAGCATAAAACTATTTCAGTGACTGCTTTACATCAAAACAATGATCCTGATTAAGATCAATTTATGAAATAAACACAATTACAAACAAAAAGAAAAATATAATATTTAAACACAAATGCAACACTAGAAGTAATGAGTATATGGTAATAAATGATATATGTATATTTGTAAAGTGATAAGTAACTATAATAGGATTGAAAAGAAATTGAATATGATTATAAAAGTAAAAAAAAAAAAAAACTAAAATATGTTTATGCACGCAGCATAGGATGACAAAAAAAAAGAAGTGCATCGAGCACGCCCATGAAAAATGTGTCACCTGGAATCTTGTGTAGATCACAAGTATTATGGCGTCGGCTTAGGGCTTCGGCCTTAGAAGAGGAGGGAGTTTTTAGACTCATACAGCGCCCGCTTATATGAGTCCCTGCTCCTCCGAAGACGCTAGCGGTCCTCTAAAGGAGCACACGTTGGTTTACAAGCAAAAATTGATTTTTTTTTGTGTGAATTGGAACACCAATTCAAAGGGGTTGTCTCTCAACACAATGAAGTTTTGGACCTTTAGGGCAATAATTTTGAACGGGAACAAAATTTCGAAAGGGAAAATTAAAAAGTAAAATAAATAGATATATGTCACATATATATCAAATCAAAAAGGGGTAGACAATCGTAGAGTGAAGAGAGACATAAGAAATGTCATAATCAGGTTAAATAATGCACAAGTCGTATAATTAGAAGGTAACTAACTGGTTGACTTAAAGAAAATATTATCGAGTTGCATCAGGAAAAAAAGTTTTTTTTTTTTTTTTTTTTTTTTTTTTTTTTTTTTTTTAACTACTGCAATTATTAAATGCGTTAGATATCACTGTTAACTAAAATGTAACTATAAAAAAACAAAATGTAAAATAAATGTTAAAAATGTAAATAATAGTTAAGTGTATGTAACTAGCATAAAAGTGTAAAGTGATACAAAATATTGTTTACAAGAGATCTTCGAAGCAAACAGTTATGTGCCAGCCATAATGTTGTCAAAGATCTGTTGTAAGCAACATACATACAACCTAGGCATCTGGTTGTACACTTAGCTTCACAATACATGTCATAAGAAGAAAAATTGTAAACAATAGTATATTATTTTCTGTTTCTCAGATTATACGTATGTGGTTGATAAACATTAGGAAAGTTGTTATTGTTTAAAAGACTTGTAGCATCGAATAAATGTCCATAACGAGGTGGTGCAAGAAGTAATCTATCAATGTGCAAACGAAATGCTGTATATAGCAGCATACAACCTCTTGATCGAGAATGACACAGGTGAATGTTTGAAAGTTACAATGTATGGCCAAGTGTATTTAGGTTTGTATTTATCAACAGATTTTAAGTACACAATATCTTTTAGACAGATGGTTCTTAATTTAGCTTTTTGACCTTTGTGTTTATATCTTTTATCCTGAGCTGTTTTGATGTTTTTGTAAGCCTTGTTATATATTTTGTGTAAATCTTCAAGTAGTCGATGTATTTCCATATGTTTATCTAGAAAAGGTTGATTGCTATTCTGATCAAAAGTGTCAAAAATTAATGAAAGTTCACGTCCAAAGTGCAGAAGATTAGGAGTGAATAATGTAGTTGAATGTTTTGAACCATTATAGAGTGACTTGTGTATAAATATTGCATTTTCAAATGAGTGACCTTCCTGTAAGAGTATATTAACAGAGTATTTGATTGATTTATTAATTCTCTCCGAAATCGAATTACTTTGTGGTCTCGAAACAGAGCTGTGAAGGACCTTAATACCTAGAGCATCCTTAAAAATGTTGTATATTTGAGATGTATATTGGGGTCCTAAGACTGATAAGACCACAGAAGGTCTCCCAAAGGTGGTTATATAAGAGAATAAACATTTAACGACTTTAGCTGGAGATGTATCATTAAGTGGAAAAAGTTCAACATGTCTTGAAAAGTAATTTGTAATAGTTAAAACATGTTTACCATTAGAAAAGGGTCCCATGATATCTGTACTGATAGTATGGCTAGGGTACCTGGGCGTGTAGGTGGGTTGTAAGGGTGCAGGAGGGGTTTTGATGATATTTATATTTAAGACATTTTACACATGAAGCTACAAACTTTAAAGTTTCAACATACATGCCTTTCCAAAAGTATCTTGATGATAGGAACTCATAGGTTTTATTAAAACCAAAGTGAGATAAATGAGAGATTGTTAAAACTTTGCTTTTAAGAGAATTGGCAACAACAATGTGATATGAAAAAGTGTTGTTAAAATTGTTTTCCTTCTTTAGCATTAAAAATTTCGAATCAGGGTGTATGAAATAATTAGGATATTTTTGAGAAGGTCCTTTCTTTAGGATATCATTGTAAACAGTCGATAAAGTGGTGTCATTTTTTTGTTCAGTGCAGAAAGTTTCATTTGAAATTTCCAATAAAGGATCTGGATTTGTTTGTTTACCAGATACAAGATAGTTTACATATTTCTTAGTGGCACTTGAAGATGAATTATTACTGTCTGGTGTATCACAGTTAACAATAGGTAATGGTTGAGGGTCTGGATAATTTCAGGATTAGTAACAAGAGTTTGTTGATTGTTTTCAAACGTACAGCGAGATAAATAGTCAGCAAGAACATTTTTTTTACCAGGGATATGCTTGAATGTGTATGAGTACTCTGAAAGCTCCATGAGTCAACGAGAGATAATATCAGCTAGATTAGTAGTCTTGTTATATTTTTCTAAGACTTTACTGTCAGAAAGAATTACAAATTGCCTGTTATATAAATAATATTTGAAAGCGGTAACAGATTTATAAATTGCCATGAGTTCGAATTTAAGTGCAGGGTATTTTTTCTGACGCCTTAAGAGATTTAGAAAAGTATGCTACTGGTAAAAAATGTTGATCATGCTCTTGTAATAAAACACCAGAAATAGCAACATTTGACGCATCTGTGTTTAAATAAAATGTCTTGTTCCAATCAGGTAATCTAACCATGGGAGAATTAAAGAAAATTTTCTGTATTGTGTCCATGATTTCTTGATGTTTAACAGTCCATTTAAATTTAACTTTTGGAGTAGTTAGGTTTATCAACGGCAGTACTAACTCAGAAAATGATGGAATGGAATTAGAGACTTATAAAACGTTATAACACCAATGAGTCTTTTTAGTTGACGTTTAGTTGTGGGTGTGGGAAAAGATGTTATTTTTATGATATTTGACTGAATCGGGGAAACAGACTGATTTTCTACATGAAATCCCAAATAGTCAATGCTAGTTTTATGAAAAGTACATTTGTTAGGAGACAGGGTCAAGTTATATTTTGTTAAGATAGAGAAATTTTTTTTAATTTATTGCACATTTCATAAAAAGAGTTTGCACCTACAATGAAATCATCCTGATATGAATATACACTATCTAATTGTAATTCATCAAGCAAAGAGTCTATTAAAGCTTGGACAATAGAAGCGCTGTTTTTTAATCCGAACACTAATCTCTTGTATCTAAAAGAACCAAACATAGTAGTAAATGTCAACTGATTTTGAAACTTTGCTGGCAGATCAATTTGATGATATGACTGATGAAATTCGAGATAAGAAAAATAGCGGTACTGAGAAAGATTTGAAATGATGGTTTGAATTTTAGGTAGAGGGTAAGATGATCCTTGAATTAGAGTATTGATCAATCGAAGATCTAACGCGAGACGGAAAATTTGTTTACCAGTTCCGTCTGGTTTCTTTTTAACTAATAGCATGGGGCAAGCCCATTTTGAACAGTGGCGTTCAATAATTTTGGCATCAAGTAGCTCTTTAATTTGTTCCAAAGCACCTTTTTACAAAGATTGAGGAAGGGGAAATGGAAGTATTTTTATAGGGTAATCATTAATGAACTTCAAATCAGGTACAATCTTATCAGTATGTCCAAGTGTATTTAATGATTTTGAAATGGCGGGGTAATAATTAAGTAATAATTTAGTCAATGTATTTGCTTCATTAGAACTTAAATGAGAAAGATTGAAATCTTTATTTGATAAATCATCTTTCCTTTTTTTTAATATTTCATTAGATGCCTGGATAAAATTTAGGAAGTGTTGTTCTGAGTTATGATGCTTGTCCAAATTATCAGAGGGGTGTTCAAGAATTTCCTCAACCTCAGATAAATTTCCCATTTTTGTGTGTTTAGAGAGATGAATGGTAGTGTCTGAATTATTTTTAAGTGAAATAGAAAAGAAATGATGTAATTGTAAAGGCTTCTTTTTGCGTTTAGACTTTTTATCCATTTGAATAATGGCATCATGACCTATTAATTCTTTTTTATCTGCCAAATATTCAAATAGATAATTTATGTCATGTTTAATATTATTGTTTGTGTAAACTGAGCACCATGTTTTCTCTTGGGATTCTAGAATGATTTTACGGGTTAAGAAAACTTTTTGATTTGTCACGACATCACATACGGTGTTACATTGATTACTTCCACTGACTTTTGACTTAGTGTGTCACGTTTCTAGTGGAATAGTCAAGCTGTTGTTAATGTGAATGCATTTATTGAAAGTATCAATGATAATGGTGAATTTACTAATGAAATCGAAACCAAGAATGCCTTCAAAACTGGAGAATTCTGGAATATCAACAATATAGAAATG
Source organism: Maratus speciosus (assembly GCA_963932465.1). Classification (NCBI taxonomy): domain Eukaryota; kingdom Metazoa; phylum Arthropoda; class Arachnida; order Araneae; family Salticidae; genus Maratus; species Maratus speciosus. The sequence goes on along the minus strand of OZ010792.1, from coordinate 152,234,135 downwards.
ATGGGAGAAGGATTTCTTTTCTAACTTAATGGATGCTCTTATACACGAAGAAAAAGAGACATCCGAATTGACAGTTTTAATGTTTATGGCTGTTGATAGCCTCTTGTATTTTAATGTCGGTTTAAGTTCATTAAATAATTTTTGTGAAAGCAACGAAATGCTACTTCCAGAATCAGCCAATAAGGTGATATTATGTTTTTCAATAGTGGCCTTTTCAAGAGGGAGAGATGGAGAATGCGTATTAACACTAAAAATGATGTGAACATTGTTATCGTCTTCATTTTCTGTTTGAGTAGTGACATTTTTTTGCGATTTTAATGTGATCTGAAGTCTGTGACCCGGTTGAATTAACTAACATTTCTTTAGAAATTTTTGGTAATGTAGGGTCAATAGGAAATGTTGCTGATGTTAAGTTACATGGTTGAGACACAAAATCATCAGCACAAAAATTGTGTCTCTGTTCTAGTTTTCCTGAACATGGTAGTTGTTATGCTTGTTAAAATTTCCCTTTCTCTGTGTGTTAACTCTTTTCCATTTAAAACACTGTTGGGCTTGGAGGCCATTGCGGAAACACAGTTGGCATGTGACAACTTTTCTTTGTGGAAATTTATGAGGGGAAAAACGTTTTGGGAAATTTCGCGTTTTGAAATTTTTCTTATAGCGCATCGCATTTGAATTATATTTTGGCCTACCTTGCATCTTTTTTTTTATTATTATTTCTGTTTTCGGTGCAGGCGGTGCAAGTGTTAACGCGTTTATTGTTTCTGATATCTCCTTTAACTGATCTTCGACGTTATTTTGAGATTTACTGACGGAGGGAAATGCATGTAGAATATTTTCATTATGCAGAATTTCATGTAACGTCTGTGCTCTTTCAACAGCAGCGTGATATTCTGTGATACCTTCTTCTTGTAATTTTATTCTTATGTTAGCTTGCACAACTTACATAAATTTCATGAGTTTAATCGTGTTACGGGGATTTTCGTCATTAATATCCGAATAAACAGTTGCGGCTAACACATTTAATCGGTGTGCCAGATTTTTAATTGACTCCGCTGGCAGAAGAGATAAACTCGAAAGTTCAACACCAGCCACACAGTAGCTCGGGGGTGAGAAAAATGCCGCAAATTCTTTTTCAAGCGTATTTAGATCGTTGATTATTTGAAGTTCCGGATTTTGTGCTTAAATTTTTTGCGCTGGTCCAGTTAACTTTCCTACAAGTACAGCAATGGTAATCTTAGGGCTGCATTTGTTAATTTCAGCGACCGACCTAATTTGGTTAAAAAAGAATTTAAGCAAATCCGGATCTCCATCAAATTGAATGATGTTAATTGGAATTTGTTTAGCGGACATGGCCAACGGATACTGTAAAGAAATTCCCTAATCCAAACTGTTACTGAGATTCTGCATACATATATAAATATGACACATATAAACAGATAAAATGCGAAGCAAATAAAATAATGAAATAAAATAGTATAATTATCACATTAAAGAAATCAGTTACTTAAAAAAATATTAAAATAAAGGACTTATTTAAACCTTTTATGAAAAAATGAAAAAAAAATGTCTATCTGTAGATAAAATTGTCTTTCTCAGAGCAAAAGTATAATATCATTGACCTTTCTTTTAATCAAAAGAAAGATAGAAACAAAAAAAAAAATTCACAATAGCTCCCTTTTTTTTAACGGATGGAAACTGTAAGTTTTTCAAAACAAAACAACTGGGAGCTAGCACGTAAAAAAATTAAATACTTATTTTATCTTTTTAAATAGAGACAAGAAAAACTATATCTCCTTTTTTTTAAATGAAAGAATTAAAATTCTTTCAAATTAAAATAATTTAGATCCAAAGAGTAAACATGAAAAAAAAATCTTATTTTAACCTTAGTATTTAATATTAAATGGGGACAAAATATCTACCTCTTTAAATTAATTTTAAAACAAACTATACACTTTTAGTATCCATTTAGAGTTACAAGGGAGGGTGAACTTGACATTAACTAAGAATATTGGAATATTCCATGCAATGCGAAAAAAAGATAATATCTTATATTTATAAATATTATAGTAAACTGCACAAAATAAAGCACAAAATATAAAAAATAGCAATATCACTGTCCTTTCGTATCCTGTATAAAAACACAATAACATGAGTATATACTTTTCAATTACTAAATAAGTACCCGTGAGTACCCATTGAGTGTGAAAGTATATAAAACGGAATGAAACTTGCTGGGAAATTTAAATAATATTTCAAGAATTAACTGAAAAGAAATTAGAATAAAAAGCAAAGGGGGGGGGGGATAAAAACATCTGCTTTTACACTCCTGAAATGTTGAGTATGTAGTTGTGTACCGTTATAGTTTTTCTTTTCTTTTTTTTTTTTTTTTTTTTTTTACTTCATACTAGGCACATTGTATGACTTTGTTATTCAATTTTCGAACCAAATGAGATTTATAGTTTTTGGTGAAAGAGTATTTGTAGTGCCCTTTTTTTAACTATTTTGTACACACTTTTATTATTATTATTATTATGACAGTCTTGAAAAGACTGGGAATAATGGAATTGTGATGAACGATTTGTTTTAACTCGTTCACTGATTCACTCCTGCGGTGGAAACACATAGGGGAATTTTAGAACACGCTGAGACAAGTATTCTCTTATACACACATTTTCGCACAAGAAGGGAAAACATACTTTTTTTTGCAGGAATCAGTCCTTCACTGAAACCCGAAATTCACACCAAATTTGTAGCATTTTCACAAGCACGAAAGGTTTCTCGACGCACTGTAGGATTGTGGCATTTTCACAAGCATTGCGATTTGAAAAACACTAATTGCACATCATTTTTTTGGAATTTTGTAGACTATGTTGTATGATTAAACCGAACACACGCGTACACCACAGTCGGCACGAACAACACAACAATTATTTGAAGAATCACTTTTATGTGATTGAGTTGAAAGCACAGTTTCATTGGGAGGGATGAGTTATCAGCCGGGTGATGCACTTTCCAGTGGATAAGCGAACAGAAAGTCGATGCAATGAAAAGGGCAGGAGGGATGCTCCGTGAGACACCAGATAGAACGCAGGCAGATTTCTTCGGCGACGGGCAGCGTCCGGGGCGAGTAGTTGAAAATACTTCTTCGGTGATGGGGTGCGAGCATTTGATTCCAAAACTCCAGTGTTTGGAAAAGGGGGAAGGCAGAAGACACTCTCTTATTCCCGGAGGTCGTTCGACGCACAATCTTCGGAGTATGGCAGCTGTTATGAAAAATCGCCGGACTTCAACAGAAAGACGCGAGCAGGTGCCTGCAGGGATCCACCGCTTGAAGAAAAATGCAGATGAAGACAGGAAACACGTACCTCTCCCTCACATTTTTTTTTTAATTGGAGAAAAAAAACTGGTCGCGGTGATCAATTTCTGTAATAAAGATTTTAACTTTTAGCCGTGATTGAACGTGGAAGGAGATGCAATAACCACCAGTTAAAAAAAAAACAATCTGGTAAACGAAGATGTTTATTCCATCATAAAAGCAGCAGGGAGAGGTACAAGGAGGGAGGCATAACAAGACACTTCTTAGTGCCTCTTTCACAGACAGCCTCAGGGCTAAAAGTGACTTGAATATGAAGTTACAACTTTCTTGCTTGGCGGAATACAATATCGCCAATCTACAAGTATTTTGCGCCATGCACAAGAGACACAGAAACACATTGGCTGGTATGGATTCGCCAAATACATACGGTAGGCTTCTACCATATATGAATCGTGTAGGGGTGCCAGATTTGTGGGTTACTAAAATTCCTGAATCGTGAGAGGCGCAATATAATCTGTACTTTGGTACAACTGCGGTTAAGTGTAAAAATAAAAATGTTTCTGGATAAAGACAGAGGGTGAAAACTGACCGAATTCGTTAGGCGAAAAGGGCATGAGAATGTATTTTTCTAACACAGATGTTAGGTCAAAGATTAACAACGTGCATTGCCACAAAAAGGCAGAATTGACATACGTCTGAATGATAAAGTGCAGAGCGAAAATAAATGTAATGAATATATTACATGTTAAGTGATTTTAAATGATGAGTTATATTCATGCCCAAATAAGGAAGTGACCGAGGTTAAAATGCTTTTGTTACTAACAGTCAGCAGTAACGTTTTTCTACAAGGTTAAATCGTATGTGTGAGAAACTCTCAAAGTAGAATTGAAGACTGAATCACTGATTCTATTTTATTAAAGAAAGGAGTAACTACACTAATTTAATTTAAATGTGAAGGGCTAATAATACAAGCGATATAGTTTTTAAATGTTAAATTTAATTTAGTGGCTGCACTGTTTGACTATAGTGTACTAAAATAAATAAATTATTAAACAGAATTTTAATTGAAACTGTTGGGGGGGGGGGGGGATCGAACGCAAACATATATAACGGGATAGTCGTTATAACAACATTCCAAATGAGTTATCCACAGGCAAAGCAAGTCAAAGCAGGATATTATTAGCGTTAATGTCGTTCTGTTGTTAGTGTCTTTCAGAATATGTGCTTATTACAGAAATTAAAAGAGGTGTTTGAGATACACAAACATGAAACAGAATACTATATATTTTAAAAATTTAGGGTAAATTTTATTTTTATGTTTATTTGTATCATTGATTTAATAACTAGTAAATCTGCAGATCAGGAGCCTCAACGTCATCTTTACAAGTCATTTTTTTTAACACTCATTGCGTAATATTCAGCTTCCTAGAAATCGCTTTTTAAAGTTTTCAAATTACATAAATATTTATAAGCATACAAGATACTTCGTAAAGTTCAGAAATTAAAAGTGTTAAACAAGTGGTTATACATTGATGTTCTGAAATTCTGATGAGCTACTTATTCTGGTAACTATTTAAATCAAAAATTGCATTTCTTCAGGAGGGCTCTGCCCTCTGAACACCCCGTAGCCTATTTAAATTTACATTCGTAATTTTTTATTGATTGTGCAGATGGTTATAGTATATCTTAGATTTTTTTTACGCTGTGATTTATAAGGATAAGCATACGTTTTTTTTTTCTTTTATATATATATATATATATATATATATATATATAAATTAATAAAATTTAAATTTGAAATAAAATATTCATGTTAACCGTACACAGACAATAAATCTTGAAGTGACGCCAAAAATGTAACCCTAAGATCCGCTACATTCGGCACAACACAACGACGTGCTTAAAAAAAAAAAAAAAAAAAAAAAAAAAAAAAAAAAAAAAAAACAGAATAATATTTTTAGTAATACAGTTTTTAATTCATAATACAATGAAATGCTACCTTAGAATGCTTATTGCTTAAATATAAGCAGATCATTTTCATTTTACAGAAAAAATGCACTTATGAAGTCAAAGAATTCGGTCCCTGTTCCACATGCTTGTTTTGTTTGGGCCGAATGAGGGCATTTAAATCATAGCGATAACGCACATCGTATTGCAAACTGTTTTTACGGCATACTGCATCTCGATCTATCTCTTTCCTCCGTGAATAATAGTTAATTTTATTTTACCCAAGATCTTTTTTTCCAGCATCTTTGTTTTCGATAAATGACGTCTAATTCACCTGCTATGCATACTTACTCAAAACTTTTCATCTTGTTATATTAAGAAATACTCGAGAGTTTTCTTTTTATTTCCAATATGCCGCCATATTAATTTTTCTATTCTTAATTTTATTTTTTATTTTCCTGTTTCACGACAAAACATTTCAAATGAAAATTGTTTAAAAGAAAATATTTTTCCGGGTTTTGATTTTCTTGGCAACAATTAAAGAAATATTGGTAAATGTTATGGAAAAATGTTACGTTATTCTCTATGAAAATAATGAACTTTTGTATTCTTAAGCAAAATATTTGAATAAAATAAATAAAATAAATGAAATATTGCCTATTTTTATTTCTGGGCTAAAATCCATCTATATGCAAAGATACAAATTATCTTTATCAAAATATCAAAATTTAATTCATCCGTTTTGACGTTGGCTTTACTCAAACATTATACACGCAATTATACTAATATTATTAGGACCAAATACGTTGCTAGGCAACAGATGAAAGAAAAGGAAAAAAATGAAATATGCATTATCTCAAATTGACAAAACAAAATCCTTTATATTATTGGAAAACATGCATAAAATTCCCCCCCAATATTATAAACCTAATTAAAAAAATCTCACAAATATATTGACAAAATTTCAAACTAATTGGAATATTTTAATAATCTTATTTAAAAATTTCAGCATCAAAAATTTACCATTTAAATCCATTTTTCATATGAGCCATTTCTTTCAACAAGTGAAAATCTGAAAATCGTCTGACTTGCCATTGAAAAGCATTATAGAACAAAATAAAATGTTCCATATTTCCCGAACGAATGAACCAAATTTAACCAAAAACTATACAGCTAAGTCCGGGTACCTCATAAATATGCCCAGTGAACTTCAAGCCGATCGGATGCTTTTTACGGCAATTATCGCTGAACAGACAGACAGACTAACAGAAACCAAAACTTTTCGTGTCTCCACAGTAAGCCTTCACTGACGTTTCGGCAACTATTGGATAGCCAGTTCAATTATATAATGTAAGATACAAAATTCATATTTGACTGCATGTATATGTTACCGTTAAAGTGTAAAATTCAGTTATTCCATAAAATAGCTAGTTATTTCATGAAATAACTAACCAAGTCCGTTAAAGTGAATAAAATTAATGGATTCTATGGTTTAACTATTTATTTTATAGAATAACGATTGCCTAACCGTTAAAGTTTAAAATAATCATTTTGACATTAAAACAAATCCGTTGTTTTGTAAATTAACTGATGATAAATAGTTAAAGTCACTCAAAAACTACATTTCAAGTTTTGATAAGTAATATGTAAAAACAGAATATATAATATAATATTATTTTTATATTAGTAAAACAGTAACACAATAGAACAGAATGCAGTGTGGCAATAGTTATATTTAAATTTTTATAAATTTTAATTACATAATTGTTAGGTATTTTGACCTATTGGAAAAAAACATTTAAACTTTTTAAAACATATTACAAAGATTTCATCCAAAACGCAAAATATAAATAATGCTTACAAAAGAAACAACAATAACAACAACAACTACAATAATAATTTTAAATTTTATTGAAAAACGACATGCTAACAGTTATAATTATGTTATTTAATAACAACACTTCATAAACTTTTTTTTTTAAATTTAATAATGCAAAAGCATTTTAATTTAAAATTTACGAAATAGCTTCATTTTATTTTCCATTATTAATAAGAACAAGGATAGCTGTGATGACACTTAGTATTGCATTGCATATTATCTTTGATACAAACACACTTTTCATTTTCACACAGTGCTTACTTCTGCAATCGAATTTAATTTTTTTTTCACGAGTAAGTATAACACTGTTTTTCTTTGTTTCACACTTTTTTAACAAGGATTTCAACCGCCCTTGCATTAAGTTTTTCTTATTTGCCGATTAATCTTTCATACCTGTAGAACTCATTGTTTTTAAAAAAGATTGCAAAAATCTTTGAAAATAATCCCAAATGAAAAACGCTAACATAAATACACCGCTTAAAAATTTATGCAAGTTCAATACACATATCGACAAAACATGCACTCCGAAACATATTTAGCAACGAAGAAGATGTCTAAGAAATGCAGCATAAACTCTGACTGCGAAACAGCCATAACCGATTCAAAACTGACTAAAACCAGCTATAATCGGTTCAAACGGCTTTCGTGTGCCGCCTTTAGTACTTTAACTGTTAGGCAATCGTTATTCTATAAAATAACTAGTTAAATCGTAAAATTCAGCAATTTTATACACTTTAGAGGACCTGGTTAGTTATTTTATAAAATAACTAGATATTTTATGAAATAACGATTATACGCCATAACGGTAACATATATAAACATTGAGTAACAACAATAGTTTTTGAATCATTTGTATAAATATTAAATATTTTATCTTAAATTATAACAAACGATATTTTTTTCCAATTTAGATTTTTTTTAATTATACTTTTCTTAAAGGACTTAGTTATTATTTATACTTACTATTCGTCTAAGTACCTGATTAAAAAAAAAGAATCCTTGTTATATTATTAGATATCTTTTGTTTTGCTTATTATACATTTTTTTAAATTCCACTTTATCCATTTGTATATATAATTACAAATATAAATCATGTAATATTTTTTTTTATTCTGCAAAATATTTAAGTTCGCTTTCTGTACTTATCTAAATATTTTAACTATTTAATGCATTATTAATGTAATGTTTATTAAATTATATATATATATATATATATAAAACAATCTTACTACGAATGATCTGATTTTCCGTTGGAGATATTCAGATTTCATAGATGCTAGTTTTTTATGCGCATTTATTTTCATTTTTATTATATGTAATTTTCAATTTTTTTATATGTAATCGGTGTACACTATTTTATTAATCCATAAATTATTCCAAGAATTTGTTTACTATGATCGCATCAGATCGTATTTTATTTTTGTCCATTATCTAACAATAAAATGTATAATCAGCAACAAGATGCTGATATTAGATATTTTGAATGTCCTCAATTATACCATACAGTATGTTATAAACTGACATATGGACTATTCCATACAATGAGTTACACTAGTTTAAATATTTCTATTCATTGCTTTTTCGATGTGTTTTCTTATTTTACTTTATGGTGCGAAAATTGTATCTTACATATGTATAACAAAATTTAATGTATAACAATGCTATTAAATCAATGATTTAAGTAGACATAAAGATAATGCTTAGTGCCCTTTGTCTTTAAAAGATGTCTCATAATATAAAAAAGGAAAAAAAAAATCAAAGTAAATGAACATTACAGTGGTGGTGGGGGGTGGGGGGGATAAAAATACAAATACATATCTACAAATAAAAAGGCTACAAATTTCCAGTTATTTTGTTAAGAGTGCTGTAAATTTAACAGCAAAAAATGCTGAAATGATGCAGATTTGTTGTAAAATCTGAAAAACAAAATTACTGTAAAATTAACTGAAAAAAATGCTGTAAATTTATAAATTTGCTGTTTAACCGTGATAAACAAAATTTCTGTTAATTTGTAGCAAAATTTACTGGCATCGATATTGCCAGCATTTTTAGGTGTAAAATTACCGTTTTTTTTTTTTTTTTTTTTTTTTTTTTAAACAGTGTACTCTAACGTAGCATCTGCCTGTTTACTCCACTTTAAATCAGATGGTGCAACTGAAAACATTCAGAGCATGGAAAATGGCAGTAGTAGACAAAATGTTTTGCGTGTTTTTTGGGTCCATATAGACTGTGAAGGGGCCGAAACAATAGACCACATTTGTGATTTTATAAATATAAAACCAATTTTTCAAGAAATGATTTGTATATGATGGAACTTTTCTTTATCCAAAAACCTTTTGTGTTACTCTTGTAAACCATGATATTTTGCAATTTTAATGTTCCTTTTAATCCTATTCCACATTACCCGAATCATTTATGATATTCTAAAACTGCAATTCTGCAATATATTGATGTAATATATATAAACTGTAATATATTGATATAAACTGTAATACATTGATATGCATTTTTCCCTTCCACTTTAACGCATTAAAAATATGTTCAGAAAAAGTCAAAAGTTCTACATTATTAAATTTTAATGCATCTCAGATTTTTATGTTCACTTACAAATGAAAGTATAAAAGGTATTCCATAATACGTATAGGAATTAAATCTATTAATTTGTTTTAAATTTATTTTGAAATAGTTTATATTCAAACGTTCTAATAATGTATGCTACAGTAAATTCCAACGAGTGAACCATAAAAAAATATTTTAGATTTAAAATTGATTGTCCACGGTCATATATTCTTCTTTAAGTTACCTATAAACTCAAACTATGCTGTAAATGCATTTAAATATACGCGTGAAAGCATGTTTTTTAAATATTTTTTTCCGAACTGTTTTAAAATATCCTGGATTACTGTATCTCATTTTCAATGTTAAGAGGTTTCGTTTGTAGTTCACGGGAAATAGAAATATCCAATCTGAAATTGCTAAAGTAAAATTTCGTTGGGGAATTCAATGATTTAAATCATTAAAATCAATATGCATTATTCACTGGACTCAATCAATGAAAGTTAAAACCCAATCTTTAATACCACATAAAAATGTCATATGATAATTGAAAAAAATGAAATGGAGAGGATATTAAAGATTAAGTGCCATAGAAGGGGCGGGAAGATTATTTTTTATTATTTTGTATTTTTTGTTTAGCAATTTTGTGCAGAATTATTGTGCGAGCTTTAACATGAAATAAGAACAATAATTCTTTTAATAATGGAAACTAAAGCCAATAAGGAAAATCAAAATTAGTTTCAAGTCGAAAATAAATATGATCACATATAAAATATTTTTTTGCATCATATTTTCCAGAAATTTGCTTATCATAGTTTTCATGACTTTTTATTACGTATGTTGTAAATGCTATGATCTAAAATTCCATACTATTTACTAGTTTTTCAAGTTTAGTAAAGATAAATAAAATTATAAAAGCTGGATACGGATAAATTAAACAAAAAATCTATACTTGTAAGTATCAAAAATTTGCAATCTTTAATATCATTGATAATTTCTCGTAAATCTAGATGATCATCTTGAAAGATTTCAAGAAATAATAATAAAGAAGAAACTAGCTTTTTTATTTTATTTTATTTTATTTTTTCAAAACTGTTTTTTTTTTATGTGGCAATAGAATAATGTATTAGTTGTTGGAAAAAAAAAGATTTATGTATAGATTTATTTATTGCCGAAACGTCAGTGAAGGCTTACTGTGGAGACACGAAAAGTTTTGGTTTCCGTTAGTCTGTCTGTCTGTTAGTCTGTTTGTCTGTTCCGCGATAACTGCCGTAAAAAGCATACGATTATCTTAAAATTAAGGATGCATGGTGTTGAAATCCCCGGATTTAGCTGTATAGTTTTTGGTTAAATTTGGTTCATTCGTTCGGAATATATAGAGCATTTTATTTTGCGACTTAATGCTTTCCTATAGCAATTCAGACGATTTTTCCATTTTTATTTGTTGAAAAGAAATGGCTCATATGATTAAAGGATTTAAATGCTAAATTAAGGATGGTGAAATTTCGTAATTAGAACCATACATTATTCATAGTAGTTTGAAATTTTGTGTATACATTTGTCAGAGTTTTTAAATTCGGTGTATAACTTTTAAGTAGGGATTTTATATATGTGTTTCAATAATATAAAATATTTTTTTTTTAATATAAATTTTCTTTTTAAGCACATATTTAATTGTTTTTATTATCTTTTAACTGTTAACTAGCAGCGAACTACACCTAAAAATATCGTAAATGTGAAAGTATGTGTAATTGTTTGAAGTTAAATTAAAGTCAAAAGGGACGAATTAATGCCTTTGTGTCTTTACATATAGAAGGAATTTACCACAGAAATAAAGAAAGACTATGTTCTATTTATTTTGTTCAAATATTTTTCTTTTAAATTAAAAAGTTCATTATTTTCATAAGGAATAAATCGACATTTTGCTATGAAATTTAACAATCATTTTTCTTTTTTTTGCCGTTGCCACGAAAATTCAATCCCGGAATAAAAATTTATCCTAAACAGTTAATTTTGATTTGAAAGATTTTTATGTGCGAGAGGAAAATGAAATAAAAAATAGACATGAATACACCTTCATATTAGAAATAAAGTGAAAATACGAAAAGAAGGTGAATTTGATCTCATATATCAAAAATAAAACGAATACGCTTTGAGGTTGAAATAAAAGGGGATTGTGTTATGATATTAATTCTTATTATAAAAAAAAAAAATGGTACTAATATCTCATGGTTTATCGTCTGCCCGCAGCTAACAGAAATGTTCATTCTTAATCGAAAATTCCAATAAGGAAAAAAAAGCTTTTGAAGAGCAAATATATAGTAAATATCAAAATTATGCACCGCAAAATTATCGCTGTCGAAAATGACGTCATTGTATCGGGAAATAAATATTTTCATCCTTAAAAACCAAGCATTAACTAGATTGCCTGAAAAAATGTTTTTTGACGGGCGTTACTTCTTAATGCCGCCTCATTTCAGAAAATATGAATGAAAATATTTTATTTTTAAAGGAAATTACATTTTCATTCATAAAACCTAAACGTTTAATATAATTGCGCCAATGTAAATCATTTTCTGTGTTACCAGTATTGAAATATAAGGATCGGAAGTGTAAAACGAAATCTAAGATTTGCGCTAACCATTAGCGCAATCAATAAAAAGTTACGTATGTAAATTAATAAGACCACGGGGGGTTCAGGGGGGCGGAGCCCCCTGAAGAAATCTACTTTATTATTTAAAAAATATACCAGAATTAACAGCTCATGAAAATTTCGAAATATCCTTCCATAACGTTTTTAATTTAATGCTTCTAATGTCTGAAAATTTCGTATTTTTATTCTTATAAATAATTACATAATTTGAAAACTTTAAATTGCGGTTTGCAGGAAACTGAATATTATCAAATTGAGTCTAAAAACAATGACTTGCAGAGCTGACGTTGAGGCTCCTGATCTGCAGATTTACTAGTATTAATTATTTTTATTCAGTAGTAGACAATCTTCTTATTGGTTTTGCGTAAACTAATGCATACAGCTTGATTGAAACAAGATAACTTACATGTACAGGGCCGGTGACAGGTTTCACTGGCCCCTGGGCAGACGAAAAATATAGGCCCCATACAAGAAAAATACGAAAATCCGCCGGTTATTCGAATCACTGTATAATCGAATCAGTCATTTTTATGGTTTTAACAATGTAACGTTTACTGTCGTTTATTTGAATCAACGCTGACGCTTCTAATAGAATCAGATTCAGCTTCAAAATGAGGTTTAATTTAAATGGTAGATTAAACTTTGATCGAATTTTGCCCTAAAAGGATTTACTCCAGGTTATTCTGAAATGTTACATTTATCCGCTTGACAATCCCAATCTCTATGACACGAAAAATTTGCAAACAAAAACGGCTAATTTCAATCAGTTGTTAAATAATTAAGAAACGTGCCCTACCCCTATAAATGTGATGCAACTTTAATTAAAATTGGGTCAATCCATTTCAAGTGGTCCAGAAAATCATTTATTCGTTGCTTGACCATTTTTAAAAAATCTGAAATTTTTTGTACAACAACTCTAACATGATGGAAGTTTAAAATGACTAGTAATTTAATTTTATTAATTTTTGCTTGTGCATGGCGGCCATCTTTTTTCATCGTCTGCAGCAATTTTCTCACATGAAGGGTTTACGGCATTCTAAATAACTCATTATTTCTCAAATTCAAGTGCGGATTAAAGCAATTTGCACAGAATACATTGGGCTAAAACTCTGGTAATAGAGTAGTTTCCGAAAATAAATCCTTATTGGTGAAATTTCATCATAAAATTTCAGTTTTTTTTTTTTCCAAAATTTGTTAATTTACAAGGGGAAATTTTTCTAGCAAGGAAAACTGTCAACATGACATAATTTGTTTTACAAATAGGCCGAATGTACTTGTACTCACACACCATGTTCCTGATCTGGGACTTGCTTTCTCTTCGCTAAAAAAATTCCAAAATTTTCAAAAATGTCAAAAACCACACTTTTCAGGCTTTGATACCTCTGGTGGGGCACGAGATAAAAATCTGAAATTCTGGTTTCTGACAGTATTTTAATTTATGGTAGTGTTATGCACGAAAAAATTCAGGATGGAGATTTAACTACAAGCTTGGATATGGCAAGGGCAGCATGCCAAAATAATACTGCCAAACTATTGTTTTGTTGTAGTTACAGGTTGCAGTTTTATCTCAGAGTGTCATTTAATTTTTATTTTATTATCATTAAATAATAGTAACAGAAAATAAAGCCTTTTGCAAAGCTTAGCAATTATTTTAAATAAAATTTAATAATAATAATTATTATTATGCCTAATACCTACATTTTTATGGTTTCAGTAAATTTTTTTTTTTTTTTTTTTTTTTTTTTTTTTTTTTTTGTAAGTAATTTTAGTAACAAAAAGAAACCTCAGCACTTTTTCATAAAGAAAAAAAAATATTTTTATACAAGACCTGAGACAAAAACAGAATAGGGAAAGAGAAAAGCTGTTAATGTTGACATACTTATATTGGTGAAATTTCAACATAATATTTTTTTTTTCAAAATTTGTCCGTTTACAAGAGGAAATTTTTCTAACAAGGAAAACTGCCAACATGACTTTTTTTTTTATAAATAGGCCGAAAGTGCTTGTACTCACACGCCTACTTCCAGATTTGGGACTTGATTTCTCTTCGCTAAAAAAAATCCCAAATTTTTCAAAAATGTCAAAAATCGCACTTTTTAGGCTTTGATGTCTCTGGTCGAACACGAGATGAAAATCTGAAATTATGGCTTCTGATAGTATTTTATGGTACTATTATGCACAAAAAATTTAAAGAGGGAGATTTGCCTGCAAGCTGAGATATAGCGCGGAAGAGATATCAATAAATGTTATTAAGGCTGTTATTTACAAATTCATGTTTTAACGGAAATATTTTTAGCGAAGAGAAAGTAATTCCCAAATTTGGAACATGGCATGTGAGTACAAGTACTTTCTGCCTATTTGTAAAAAAAAAAAAAAAAAAAAAAAAAAAAAAAAAAAAAAAAAAAAAAAAAAAAAAAAAATGTCATGCTGACAGTTCTCCTTACTAGAAAATATTTCTTCTTGTAAACGGTCAAATTTTGGAAAAAAAATGAAATTTCCCCAATAAGGATTTATTTTCGAAAACTACTCAACTGCCAAATTTTTAGCCGAGTGTATTCTGTACAAATTGCTTTAATCCGCACTTGAGTTGGAGAAACAAACAATGAGTTATTTACAATTCGTAAATCCTTCATGTCAGAAAATTGCTGCAGACGATGAATCAAAGATGGTCACCATACACAAACAAAGATTAATAAAATTAAAATAACAGTCATTTTAAACATCCATCATGTTAGGGCTGTTGTACCAAAAATTTCAGATTTTTTAAAAATAGTCAAGCAACCAGTGCTGGACCACTTGAAATGGATTGACCCAATTAACTATCAAAACCCATGGCTTTGCATGCGTAGTTGTTGAAATATGTCAAGTAATATTTGTGCATTTGAAATGAATGTAAAATCAGTTAATTAACAAGTTTTATGGAAAAAGTAATCTAGAATGTTTTTAAAACGTTTTGTGCTCATTACATCTTAAAAGTAACCGGCATGTCAAATTTCTAGCTTCTAGTACCTTCAGTATCACAAAAATCGTAAGTTTAGAAAGTTTTTCCTACTGCACTCTTTTAAATTTTGATTTTTTTTAAACTGTTCTTTGCGTGGAATTGCATCTTAAGACTTGCAGCCATGTACAATTTCAAGTTTCTACCAGTAACAATTTCATACAAATCGTAATTTAAAAAGTTTTCTACTCATTTCACCCTTTTTAAATTTAGATTTTTCTTTTCAGAAATAATTCTTAGAGAGCATTTTTATCTTAAAAGTAATCCCCATTCCAAATTTATAATTTCTAGTCACTCTAGTATCACAAAATTCACAATTCAGAAAATTTTACTTCTGTGCCATTTTAAATTTCGAAAAAAAGAAAGAAAGAAAAGAGACAGACTGTTTTGTGCGTGCATTTGTATCTTAAAATTGACAGCCATTTCAAATTTCTATCCTTAAAAATTCAATAGAAATAGCTTTTAGAATGTTTTTCGTTCGTTTCATCCTTTTAAATTTCGAATTCTTTAGAAAGCGTTCTTAGAGAGCAGTTACATCTTTAAAGTAACTTACCATGCCAAATTTCAAGTTTCTCGCCCCTTCAATATCACAAAAATCGCGATTTCAGAACGTTTTTTTTTAATTTAATTTTTTTTTAATTGCCTGCCATGTGTGTCATAAAATTAAAAACGATGTCAAATTTCAGGTTTCTTATCTCTAAAAATTCTATAGAAATCGTATTTAGAACGAATTTCGCTCCTTTTATCCTTTTAAAATTTATTTTTTTTTTTTAGAAACCGTACTTAGAGAGCCTTTACATCTTATAAGTAATTACCATGCAAAATTTCATATTTGTAGCTCCTTCAGAATTCCAGAATCACAATTTGAAAACGTTTCCGTTCCTTCACCCCCTTGAGGGTAGTGGCATCGACATAAAATTTGGCTTATTTTGAAGCAGAGACTGTCACCGCCAATTTGCCACCATTACTTTTTAAATCGGTTCGGTAGCTCCATAGATTACTCCCTATAAACAAACAAACGTTACTTGCTTATAATATTAGTATATATTAACTACCTGACAACAAACTTTTCATAATTTTCATGTCCTGAAAATTTCTTTCAATCAACAATTTTGACGTGTTCATAGTTATATATTTTTTTCGAATACTAATGTCAAAACTTATATTTCACATGTAAAAATTGTTAAAATGTATAAAAATCGCAATATGTTTGGATTGATTAATACTAATGCCATAGAATATTCAGTGTGAAAAAATAATTATACGATACGTCTTTAAAATTCTTTAAATTCTTAGCTGAATAATTTCCAGTTATATATCCAAAGTTAAAATTCGCTCTAGATTCAAATAGATTAGATATGAATTAAATCATATTTTAGTATCGGAAATTTTAAGTCCTTTTACCATTTCAATATCGAAACGGCTCCTTACTTATTTAAAAAAAAAAAAAAATTAAAGAAGACTCATTTTCCAATTGAATTGCTATTTTCATTTTTCTCCGATAAAAATATATGCAGGGGAGCTTTTTTTTTTCAACTAATTATACATACTGTACACAATGCTTAACAACGCACAATATATAAATACTAGCTGTCTCTCCCCACATTCAGCAATTTACCTAAAACAAGAGTTCAATGATTTTATATTTTTAAACGATGATTTTATAATTTTAAATAACAAGTAAAAAGGGCTTGACAGAAGCGTTCTTCTATTTTCCCTTTTCTTCCGACTACCCTCAAACATATTAAAACTTATATATATATATATATATATATATATATATATATATATATATTTCTTATTATCTGATCCCTTTGAAATTTTTATGAGTTTATAATGTTTTCGAATCTTGTATGTAATTTTCGTGGTGCTAAACTGTTGATATTTAGTGTCAAAAAGGCTACAAATCGAGAGCGAAGCTACATGCGTCATACATGTCCCGGGTCATTTTTTCACGATCAGGAATATGGGTCAGCAAAAACACATCGTCAAGTGAGTAAAAGGAAATTTGGAAAGCAGCATTAATATCACGTTTGAATTTTTATGACGCAAACATGACCGCAAAGATCTGATTTTTGATTAGGCACAGTGGGCACAGGACTAGGGACCAAAAAATTTGAGGGATGGTGGTAGATTCCGAATATTATTTTAAATTTTGTGTATAGTGAATTTCATGCATAATGAAGTTATAAGTATGATAATAATAAAGGACTTTACGTTGTTTTGTTATAAGTATGCTTGATATTTTAAAAGATACTAATAAAAATATGTTAATGTATTTCAGTTTTCAGATTTTTTTTTTGTGTGTGTCCTCTCCTAATAACGATTTTAGTTTAAGCTCGCTCGCCAGGTGTAGAAGCAGAAATTGGAGGCCTGGAACGAGGTGAGATGGGCCCTCTGCATATCCTGTTTATAATGTATGCATATACATAATAAAAGTCGGTCCTCACGGAGCCCTTTTCCAGCTCAGGGCTCGATACAACTGTTCCCTCTATCGCCCACTGTGCATGTCCCTGTCACCCGCAAAATACTTTGGGCAAAATAATTTTTCCGTAGTTTCGTATGTTAATAGATGTCATGTAAATTGATTGCGCAACATATGTCTAATCCAGAGAACATAAAATTCCATATCGATTTGACTTTAATTTGGCAATAGGAATGATTATTCTGTGTACACACAAAACCTTTACTTTACTAATTTCTTAGGTAATTTTCTTCATATGTACTAAAACACAATTTTCGGAAAAATGAAAAAATAACTTTATTTTTGTTTTCTTTTCACTTTTGCTTCCCACTATACTTTGTAACAAATATAGTTAATAAAAAAGTAAGGATTGAAAAAAGGGACGTACAGAATAAGCATAAATGTAACATAAGTCTTAGACCCATCAATTTAGATAAACTAAGTAATTATTGAAACCTACTGCCTAGGACCAATACAATGCCCAGAGTGAGATATGAGGGACACGTTGAAAGCGATGACCCTTTTTTGCCTCAAGGCATAAGCATAGCGGCCAGCGATCTGAGAAGACAGAAAGTTGCAGAATAGTATTTGTAACATGATCACTATTTCCCAACTTTTATAGTCTTCTCAATAGGAGATTTCGTCTACCTTTGTTGGAAATCTTCTAAACTACACTTCTGGGAAATGTTTTTCAGCTTGTAAAGGAGAAAAGTACGACCAAGTTCAGATTTCGAACATTATGAAATTCTTGTACTTTTCCATCCGAAAGCGGGACCCCTTTGGTCCCGGGCAACTGGGCAGTTGCTCCCTGTGCCCCCCTCTCACCGGCCCTGTACATGTAAATAAAATATTAATTAGCATCTTAAACTTAAGATGTACGAATATTTTCACATAACTTACCCTACATTCATATCAAAAATCATAGTACAGCATTATATAAATATTTTATATGAATACTTTTTAAATTAATTTTTTGAAATTATTCTTTACAAATCGATTGAAAAAAATCATGGGTTTATATGTCTCCAAAATTCCTATTATTTGATAAATTTCAAATTATTCCTTTTATAGTTTGTTGAAAATCAAACGAACAATTGGAAATCAGTGACACAAACTTATTGACGAATAAAATGATTTAACCATAGAAATCAATATCTATTATCCACTGAACTGGATCCCCAGAAAAAAAAAATCTTGATTTTAACAATGAAAATCAATATCCATTATTTACTGAACTGGATCAACAGAAAATAAAAACTCGATAAAAAGCATCAAATCGGTAATTAGAAATTGAAATTGATTTTATTAAAATAAAGGGAAAGTATATAAAAATTACGTATTAAGTTGTAAATATTGCTGAATTATAAAGAAATTGTTATAAAGAGATTGTTCATCACTATTGCGTGATCATTATAATATCAAAAATATATAACTAAATAAACCATTTAGGCGCTTTGTTCGAAATTACATGAGGTATAATATACACTGGTGAGCAAAAATTAAGGACCAATCACAACATGCTAACTTTCAAAAACGCGAACACTCAAAAGGAAATAATATAATTCGAGTAATTACTATCTCTACAATACAGCTAGTCCATATAACATTTCATTCATGTCACACATGGTCACAAGTGTCACAGTCACTACGGTGAAGCAAAAAAAAGGAAATTCCATACATCTCATAATGAGTCTCAAATGATCACTATATGTGACTCCACTGAGACGTCACTGTGACTGCTGCTTTATGACGAGTCACCATGTGACTTTACAATGTAGTTACATTGTGACTCTCATGTGACTGTCATCTGTAGACTCAATTTCAAAGTCATCGTGAAAGCTGCATTGTGATAAGTTACCTAATAATGTCACATTAAAGTCACATGATGACTTTCAGGTGACAGAGAGACGGTTGTGAAGTCACCATTGTGCTCTTGTGATGTGTCTCCATGTGACTATAATGTGACATTATCTGGTGGCTTATCATGATGCAACGTTCATGATGACTTTCAAATTGAGTCTAAAAATGACAGTCACAATTTAACTACATTGTAAAGTCACCTGGTGACTCGTCACAAAGCATCAGTCACATTGACGTCTCAGTGGAGTTACATATAGTGATCATTTGAGACTCATAATGAGATGTATGGAATTTCCTATTTTTTTTTACACTGTGACACTTGGGACCATGTAAGTAAGTAAGTAAGTAAGTAAGCACCCACCCTGGGAACCCGCTTTTGGCTTATGGTTAGGTGTAACCCCCAAGCCCAGGGCAGGGAAAAGTTTTACTACCTGCGGAAACAAGCCCAAAACCCCAGTCTCCGGGAAAGGAGACTTCAGAACGAACCGCCTGACACGCCGAAGAGAGCACAAGAGGCAAGTGCCGTGTCCCCGGACCGCCTGTGAAAATTTATTATTATTTAAGATGGCGATTCTTTACCAATCACAATTGGCTACCCTATTGTTTCAGGGCGAGCCTAGAAATATATTACGATTATGATTTATATGTTTTGGAATTTACGTACTATTTGAAAAAATTTTAAATATTTACATTCATCTTTACATTTGATAAGAAATAGTTTTTCCCTTTTTTCACCCTTTTAAACAAAAATATTTTTTCATATTTACAATATTTCTAGTGGTATTTAAGTTCTTAAAAGTAAAACAATCTCAAAAACACCCTTCCATACACCACGTGGACCCATGACATGTCCACCACACGCAATCAGAAGAGGTAATTATTGAATGTATTTATATTGAATAAAAGAATAATGGCTATTGAGAATATCGTAGTTAGCATAAAGTTTTTTAAGTTGTGCCGGGTCATTAATTATTTTTAGGATGTCTGGAGGATTGTCGTTTCTGTTCTGTGAAATTTAAACTTCATGAATTTGCAGTTGCCGAAAATGCAATGCATCGTGTCTCCTCGACCACCACATTTACAAAGGTCGTCATCTTTTTTGCCGATATTATAAAGGAAAGACGGGAAGCTGCCGCGGCCTGTTAAAAAGTAAATAGATACTTTATCTTTTGAAATTATTTGGTTCTGAACTTTTGGTACCAGCCCGTGCGTATATCTGCCACCCCCTAAGTGATACCAGTTGTACTGCCACCTGTCCAGTAATTGGGTTCGAATACATTTTATAAGATAGGACCGAGGTAATTTAACTCCTCGATCCACTGGTAGGTCGCAGTACCGGGCGGCATCATTCGACAGCTCATCCGCCAGTTCATTACCCGCTATGCCAATGTGGCCTTTTATCCAAGTAATGTAAAAAATTTTATTTTGATTTTGTTTAATTACATTATGGATGTAATAAATTGAAGGGTTAGTTGGAAATAAATTCTCTAAGGCTTTAATAGTAGATTGACTGTCACTTAATATTTGGAATTTTGTATAAGGGGAGTTAATGGCCCAATTAATTGCCGAAATTATTGCGTGCAGCTCCGCCTGAAAGATTGAATTTTCTGCTCTCCGTTTGACTGTTTTTTCATAAATTTTAATGTTATGATTGTAGGCTACCATTGCATATGCTGTGCCAGAGTCCACCTTAGAACCATCTGTCTAAATCGAAATAAGATTAGTTTTTGTGATAATTTTGTCTGTAACTATTAAGTTATTTAAATGAATTTCCGGATTTATTTCATATTTTAGGATTTTATTTTCTATATCATCTTTACATATTGGTTTGGGTTCTTTAAGTAATAAGTTTTTATTGTGTAAAATATTGTATTTTAGATTTTTATATTCCAGTGTTATTAAGATTGGTGGTATTCATAATGGGACCTGTAACGTATGTGTTGCAACATTTTTATATGTTTTGGTTATTGACGTGAGACAAGTTCTTTGGATGGATTGGAGAGCGCGTTTATCTTTTATCCTCAGGTCTCCAAACCACACCTCCGAACCATAATCTATAATTTTTTCTAGTACTGTTATGTACCAGGTTCTAAGATAGCCTCTGTCCACCCCCCAAGTAGCCGAGAAGACCCGTTTAATGGATGCGGTTAGCTGTAAAATTTTGTTTTTTATGCTAGTTATGTGCTTGTCCTATTTTAAAGTACTCTGGAATATTAACTTTAAAATTTTTTTTTTCCTTTAATGGCTTGATGGTATAGTTACCCAATTTAAAGGTTGGTGGACGTTTATCCAAAGTGTTTTTCCCCAACATAATAAAAGTCGTTTTTTCCTTTGAAATCTGTAAATTTAAGTTATTGCAAATATTATAAAAAAGTTTTATTTTTTGGTTGGTTTCGGTCTCTAAGATGAGTCTGCTCCTCGCTTTGACAACCATATTGAAGTCATCGCAAAAAACATACACGTCTTCGAATTTACTGTAAAAGTTTATTAAGATTATATTTGCTATGATTAGCCACAGAAGCGGCCCAAGGCACGACCCCTGTGGACAGCCTTGATAAGTTGGTCTTTTAATGTTATTTGATAAATAATTTGTTATTAGTTCTCGCTCGGATAAGAAGCTAAGAAGGATGCATTTTAAATATTGGGAAATTGGTAATTCGTTAATTTGTTGCCCCAAAGTGACCCAATCGATATTGTCAAACGCCCCTACAATGTCGAATGAGATAATGCTGCAGTATTTATATTTTTCAAGATACGTTTTTGCTTTATGTTTTAATTTGTTTAATAGTTGAATTGTGCTTCTGTTCTCACGGAAGCCATACTGGGCCCCGTGAAGAACATTTAATTTTTCTAAGTAGTGATTAATTCTTCGTTTTAGGATCCTCTCATAGATTTTTCCCAGCATGGGAAGGAGACAAATGGGTCTATAGGAGGAAGGTTGGTGTGGATTTTTATTACGTTTTGCGAAGAAGATCACATTTGCTATTTTCCATGATTTAGGAAAGTAGTTAAGAGTAAGACATTTGTTATATAAGTCACGTATTAGATGTTTAAAATTATTGTATATGTTTTTAATAATAAATGCATCAATTTTATCAAATCCAGGGGCTTTTAAATTATTTTTCTCATTAAGTGCTGATTTTATTTCTTTAAAATATATTAGGGGGGGAGGGGGGGAAAGATCTTCCTCTGCCGCTGGGTCCATGAGAGGTGGATGCGGGTTTTGATGTATTGGGAAATGGTGGTTAAGTAATATGTTGAAAGTGTCTAATTTTGTAGTATATGGGGTTGAACCCTGTAGTGTTGTGTGTATGAAATGATTATTTTTGAGTCTTTTATTCATTGCTATTTTAAAGGCTTGGCCAAATTTGTCTTTTGTTTTAGAGCAGAAACTCTGCCATGATTTAGTTTTTTGTTGTTTTATACGTTTGTTGTATATTGCTCTTTCTCTTTGTAGGAGGGTTCTCCACTTTGGGTCATTTGTTGATTTAAATCTTTTCCGTAATGCTGAGATTTTATTTCGCTGGACCTTCAGCTCTGCCGCCCACCAGTCAAATGTTGGATATAATTTGAAACTTTTTGTTTTTAGTGAGGATTTACAGGTGTCTAGAATTACTTGGTTAAAACCATCAAGCCATTCATCCAGTTCTAGTCGAGTTTTAGTATCAGATGAGGATTTCAGTAAATTATTAATTTTCGGTTTCAAGATGTAATTAATTTTTTTTTAAATTTGAGTATCTTATTTTAAATCTTTTAAGGTCTAGAATAACTGGTTTAAGATTTAATGAGAATCTGATATACCTGTGGTCCGACGTGCTCTCTACTGTGTCATCTACATACCATGAGTCCACGCAGTCCACAAGGTCTTGTGTACAAAGGGTTACATCTGGATTCCCCTTCATGGGACGATTCGGCTGTCCTATAAATGAATGAGGTGCCTCTATATCATTGATCAGAGTTAAGTTATTAGATAATAGTAAGTATGTCAAAATTTTTCCCCGTTCATCTTCTTTCTGATATCCTAAAAGTGACAAGTGTACATTGAGGTCTCCTCCCATTATGATGTGATTCAATGGTTCGAAGAAGTCCAGCCACTTCATATCACCTCTAAAATCACCTTTTGGTCTGGCATACACAGAGCATATTGTGATCTTGCCGGATTCAGTAGTAAGATTGACGAATACTGCATTATCGTCTTTATATGTCTCTATCACTTCCACGTCCTTTCGAGTTACCACAACTGCCGCTGTTTTATTTTTTGAGATAAATGCTTGCCAATTTGACGGAATTGACCATATGGCTTCGTTAAAGTAGTAAAAGTCCTGTAATAGAAGAACTAGTATTTTATGCTGATTTGCAAATCCCATTAGGGTTGATGTTGCAGAACTTGATCCCTGTAGATTAATTTGAATAAAGGTTAGTTCATTTGGAATATATATTTTCTGTGGTTTTGCAGGGTTATTCAGAATTTCTGTTATTATTTGTTCTTGGTTTACTGTTAAATTTCCATTTTGAGTATTGGAGTTGTTTGAGTTTGTTGAGTTATTAGAATTATTTATTTCTTCATTTATCGGATTGAACTTTCTTGATTAATTTGTATATTTTTATTTCTCTGTGACAGGTAGTACTGTAGTGTTGGACAGTCTGAAGAACTCGATCTATGCGGGAAGTCGCTATTTGTTCCAGCACAGTTTCTGCCTATATCGAATTTATTTTATTTATTTGTGCTAGATTGCTTCGCTGTAGTATTAAATATTGTAAAGTCGGACATTCACTAGAACTAGCTGCATGCGGGAAGTCACTCGCACTCCCCATGCAGTTTCTGCATCTGTGTTGTTGTGGTTTATTTCTGTAATAACAATATTTTTGATCATGACGTCCTGCACAGTATTCACACATTGGAGATTGTCGGCAATTCTGATCCACGTGTCCGAAAGATTGACAGTTCTTACATCTTAATATAGGTTGGTAAGGTGCAATCCTGACCGATGTAAATCCCATGACGATCTTTCGTTGTCTCAGTAGATGAATCGCAACTGGAGCTTCTGCTTCAAAAATTAGTTCGTATGTTGAAGCTTTTTCTCTTTGTTTTCTATTAATGTAGTTTATTGGAATATCTGAATCATAAAGATTTTTTAGATTGGTTATTATTTCTTTGTGGATCCATATATGTCGGGATCCCTAAAAGAATCAGTTTTCGGAGATCCGCAGCCTTATATTCTATATCCACAATGTCTTTTAGGGCTTCTATCTTCTCAATCGTCTCAAGCAGCTTATTCGTGTTTTCATCACAAAACGTTTTAATTATTAGTGTATTTTGTTTTTGGCAAGTTCACAATATATTTGTTTATATTCAATTGTGTTTCTAGTTTCTCTTGTTAGCATGATTTTTATGTCATTGAGCGACATATTCGTGTTTTTCTGCCGAGTTATCAGGATAACTGCCTTTGAATACTGTGCATGTACCGTTGGAATTATTGTCTTCTTAGGTATTGCAGCCACCTCCGAATATAGTGAATTATCTGTATTTGCCTGTATGTTTTCTTCTATATTATTGCATTTTATGATTGGTTGCTGTTCCTCTACTGTTTCTATTTTTTCTCTTATCTTTTTAAGTTCTTCCAAGATGATTCTAGTATAAGGCATCGTTTCTTCTGCATTTTGCTGTTGAATTAAATCTTCTATTACTTTATTTTTGTTTCTAATTTCTTTTAATTGTTTTTCTATTTCTTCTTTGTATTTTAATTCTTTTTCTAGTAGTTCATTCAATTCCTTATTGCATTTTTCCAATTCATTTGTTAGAGTGGGCTGTTCTTGCAACTTCTTAATCGTTTCTAATTGATCTTTTATGATTTGTTTGTGTTCAAGGATTTTTTGACGTTGATCTAACGTCACCTTATTGACGGTGTTGAGATTCGCCGTTATTCTATTATTTTCTTCTCTTTGTATTTCAAGGTCTTTCACCATTTCACTTGCTTTAAAGATAATTTTGTCTCGGTATTTTTTAGCTTCTTCACAATCACCTCTTCTTCTACTTCTTGTAAGTGATTTATAAATCTCTATCATTTGAGTCATTGTCATCTTCTTTATAGCAAGTTCACCATACCTCGGCGTGGCTACTTCCTCCGGAGGATCTTGAGTCGACATTGAGGAATTTTGTGTGTTGTCTTCTTGTATAGATATTTGAGTTGCTCTTTCTTCTGTAGTTTTTAAGTCATGTCTGCCCGATTTTCCTGTCCCCGTTCTTCTACTCTTCTCCTTTAATTCTCTAATCATCTTTTCCTGCTGTTCCGCTCTTTTTTCCAGATTATTTTTGTTGTCATCTAATTCTCTTATTTTTTGTTTTATTTTGATGAGATATTTTTCTGCCATACTAGACGCTCCTTTAGCATGAGTGCTCTTCGTCTTGCTGTAGCTATCTATCAATTGTTCCAGCGACATTAATTTTGTCATGGGTTCTGAATATGTTGTCAGATTTTTTGGAAGGTCTATAGTATTTAATATTGGTGTTGAGTGTATTGATATACTGGAATCAAATGATCCTTCAGTTTCATGCTCCACAAGATCATTTACTCTCTGTGGCTTTGGAGTCGCCTGGGCAGTTATTAACTGATTTTCTAATTCTTGGATTGTCTGATCCAATTGTATCATCATTCTCTCTTTTTCCAATACGATTTCTTTCAACTCCATTATTTCATGTTCTTTTTCCTTCAAGTTTTGCTCAATTTCGTCACTTTTCATCAGAGCACATTCTAATTTTTCTTTGTACTCTGCTATTTTAAGTTCGTTTTGTTCTTTATTTAACTTATTTTTCTTTTTATTTTTTAATTTCTGACTGTATTCGTGAAATATTTGTAGGAGCGTCGGTTCCGAGCTACTTATTTCATATGAATGTTCGCCTATTGAAGAGCTTTCTTCTTGTATTTGTGACTTATTCATTATTCCACTTTTATTTTGGACTTTTTATAATCTATTATTTCGTGAGAATTATTTATTTAGTATATTTATATCTGAAAGTTATATTATAACTGGATCGGGGAGCCACTAGGCCCCTGCCACACATCTTTGAAGGAAAGGGAAATAGATAGTTAAAAGCAAAAACCAGTGGTCGTAACCACCGAAGATGACTTAGAATAAAATTAAATTGCCAAATGGGGGGTAATTTTGAATTTAAAAAAAGAAAAAAAGAAAAGAAAAAAAAAGATAGTGATAGTAAAACCATTACTAATGGGAGAAAAGAGGGAAGTATGTGCTATTGCTCCCGTGCCACCAAGACCATACACTTAAATTATTAATTATCAGTTACTACTCTTTTACCAATAACATTGTTCACCTGTGAAAAATGCATTACTGCATGTATACATTATCTCACTATTTTTCACAGGAGTTGTAGCGTTAACTTTGATGAGGAATTCGTAATTATGTACAATATAAAGAATTATATAATATAGTATATAATATAAAATGTAATTTAATTCAATTTTAAATAATAGACAAATTTACATATGTACATTTTTGATATTGATAATTTGTTATAAATCATTGAAAGTAATTTATTAGTACACAAATTTACATTTAATCACTCTTAATGTTGATCTGTTATGTACAACTTCAGCAATATTGCTCTAGTATGAGTATTGCACGTCGAGTCTCGATTTCCCATAAACGAACCAAAAAAGGAGTAAAAAAGGAGTAAAGGGAGTAATGGTAGATTGGGTGGACCTGTCAGATGGAAAACATTTGGAAAATATTTCTTAATGTACTGCAGTAGGAAAGCAAACAATACTCATCCAACACTACAAGGTTCCCGCCGACTTGCCTGTAAGAGAATGTAAAACACAATATAACAGATTTAAATTTTAAAATTTAAATGTAAGTGCGCCAAAATCAGCGCAGGGACCTCCCAAGGACCAAGGTGGGTAAAATGAGACGGAGAGGACAATGCCAACAGCAATGTAGTGCTAAATGTAAAATAGTAAATGGGAACAAGAATGTAGGACATGGTATGACTCAAATTTAATAATCGTTTACATTAAACCCAGTAATCAAAAAAGTTGCTAATAATAAGGAAATGAGTGCTAATTGTAGTAGTGATTAGTGGGAACAAGAATATATGACGTATGGGAAATCCCAATGAAAAACAGAAGAATAACTCAAATGAACTTGGGACCATGTGTGACATGAATGAGATGTTATATGGACTAGCTGCGTTGTAAAGATAGTAATTACTCGAATTATATTATTTCCCCTTGAGTGTTCGCGTATTTGAAAATTAGCATTTGGTGACTGGTCCTAAATTTTTGCACGCTAGTATATATATATCTAGACACACGACAGTGTGTCAGCCAAGTTCACCTGACATAGCTGTGTGTTATATTATACGAAACATTTCGAGCTGTTTTCGTCAAATTGCGATGCTCTACTACTGCAAATCCATGTGACCAACGTACTTGTTATACGAAATGCGTAGTAAGACCACCCTAATTACCTGGAATCCAAAATTTTATAAATAACACATAATTAGTTTCCGAAATAATGACATTTGAAACGTCTGATAATCGATAATTTTATCACTGACTGACTAACTCATCAAAAAGTCCTCATATATCTGCTGCAGCTACAGACTTCAAATTTGATGCGAAGTTCGTTTACACTATAAAACTAAGGAATAAAATAAAACAAATGTGAAAATCGATGAATTACCCACCTGGTGGTGTCCATTTTTACTTTAAGATTACGTCTATTAGGCGAAATTTTAATTTGCCGTAGTAGATGACATTGTTCTGTCGCCAAATACCGCCATATTTGTCTCCAACGTGACGATATATCGCCAAATTTGGCTATCAAAATTAATCGCCAAATGTGACGTCATCTTGTCGATATCTCTAATATATCGCCAAATTCCCATAGACTCCCAATGTAAACCAATCTATTTACTGGGGGATTATCTGGGTTTACTTGCTTACAAAAAAATCAACAAATTGGGACATTTTAATAATTTTCTAATATTCGCTTAAGGAATTATATTGTTTTTTCAGAAACAATAAAAATTTCGAATCAATACATTTCGTTTCAAAACATGCATTCAATACATCAGTATTAAAATATAGATTTCTGCTGTAAATTGGCAGCCAAATACTTTGTTGTAGGAAATTAAAATTAAAATTGAATGTTGCTTGGTGAATCTAGACACACGGCGATGTGTCAGCAAAGTTCCTCTGTCGTGCTCGTGTGTTACATTGCACGAACCATTTCGAGCTGCTTTCGTCAAATTTCGATACTCCACTACCCAAAATCTATTTGACCACGTACTTGTAATACGAAATTCGTAGAAAGGCCACCCTAATTACCTAGAACCCAAAATTTTATAAATAGCACTGAATTAGTTTCAGAGATTAATGACATTTGAAAATGTTTGATAATCGATAATTTTATCATTGGCTGACTCACTCACTCAATCATAAAAAAAAGTCTCATATATCTACTGCAGCTACAAATTTCAAATTTGGTGCGAAGTTCATTTACACTATAAAACTAAGAAATAAAAATAATGTGAAAATACATTAAATTACCTATCTGGTGTTGTCCATTTTTACATTAACATTACGTCTATTAGGAGAAATTTTAATTTGCCAAAAGAAGCGCCAAATGCTGAATCCGAGCAAAACATGCAGCAAATGATTGTTTCCTTAACTGATTGTTCACGAAAATCATGTTTTCAGAAAGCGCATTTAAAGTTTTTATTTCGTAAAATTTATTCGAAATATTCAACCTCTTCAAAAATCTCTCGATTTATACGTAGTACCTTCCTTAATTTCAATTGTGAAAGACATTATTTTTCTTTAGGTTACCTAAATTTACATATCTGTTTTTTAAAAAAGAAACTTCTTGTTTGAGAACTGAATAAAAAAAAAAAAAAAAAAAAAAAGTCATAGCTGCATTTCCAATGATCGTACAAAGAAAACAAAATTCAGTTTTGGATAACTAAATGCACAGTCTTTCATATGAAACAATAAAAATAATATGTTACATTTGCCGAGATTTGGTTATTTAAAAGTACTGGGGTATTTTAAACAGGAAGGGGACATTGAAAATAAGCAAATTTGAACGAATTAATGAAAAATAACTCTTAAAATCATTTTATATTGAAATATTCCTTTAATGAATAAGGCCAGACTCATTTGAAACTAGTCTGATCTGAAGCCGATTAACATTGAGTAACTACTTTCTTCCTTTAATATTCCCTTATTATGAAGTACCGAAAACACTTAATGTCGAAGTTTTTTTTCTCCGAGCCTTATCAAATTTTCAATGAACAGTTCCGGTCTTATTTTTCAAAAACCCGAGTGTTCATTTCGAAAACCGGAAATTTTATAAAAAATTAGAACTCTCAAATTCGATAGTACGGTACAAACTTCAGAAAAACTCTGTTTGCAAACGAAATATCCAGTTAATTGTAGTAAAAAATATCGGCTATAAGATTTTTTCCCCTTTTTATCTAGCTGTTTTAATTATTTTACATCACTTGAGAAGAATAAAGTTCATTTTTTATTTTCAAAATCGTCAAGGAAAAGAATATTTAGTTAATTAAATTTGAAAATCCAGGGAGGGGCAATGTACGATCGCTCAAAATATGTCTTATTTTTTTAAAAATATACTAAGCATTTTTTCCAATAAAGGTTAACAAAATGATAAACCTACTCCCCTCTAAAGTTCCCGTGTTTTGTTCTTCATTTTGGTACTGGTATGTAAATCGGATTCCGGCCACGTGGGACCGCTTTTGCCGGCCCGGAATAAAAGAGATGTGTTTTTGGCGGATGTTCGTTGATAATGGGAGTTCGTTGTGAATTTTAATTAATAATTCGGCTAATCATGAAAAAAAATAAAATTATGAGCATCATATGCATCAGGGCTGGCTTTTGACTACCATCACCTAAACTTTCAGACCTGTAGGTGCTGTAATTTTTCCCAACCATCGCACGCACACTAGGGTGGTGCGAAAAAAGTCAAGTTGATTTTTCCGAGTTGCTATAGTGCGGAAAAGTTGAGATTGGTAAATACAAGAAAAACAACAACAACAAAAAAAATCATTTAAATCGGACTTTATCTTCCAATCCCGCAAATTTTTAAAAAATTGAAAATTTCCGATTTTTCCAGAATTTTTTCTTTTTTTTACGTATATATATATATTATCGCTATAGTGAAAAATATTTGCAGATTGTAATGTTTAATAGTAATAAAAATAAACAGTTGTGTTTAAAGAATAGCTTCCGATCACGCAAGCTCATTAAAAATCGGCAAAAATTCAATTTTCAGTGATTTTAATGAATAAAGAAAATAATCACCTGAGATCAGTTTGCGTTCCAATATTAACATTTGTATATAAATTGTACAATGTACAACTCTTTGTTTGTTTAGATATTTGATAATGTTTAAACAAACCAGAACTCACCACGGGAAGGTAGCTGCACTTCGAGTTCAAACAACACCCTATCCTCCATCCAACCAATGAGGGTGTTTGCTATTTACATTACTTAAATACATAATTTGTTATAATAGAATCAAAACACTGTATTAAAAAACTAGTGTCGTGACAGTATAAGATATACAATTTGTTATGTCATCTGTTTAAGTCAGACTTTTAGACGCAACTTTGTACTGCGATTTGGTGGTAATGTCTGGTATTATGGACATTGATTTCAGTGTGGCCCTGATGCTCTCTTGATTGGGGCCCACATACCTTAAATGATGCTTCCGTTACAGATTTAATGCACCGCTGGACATCTTACGTGTGGTTGGGAAACTTTTTATCATCCCAGACTGAGATATGACCTGATTGAACGAAGAAATGTATTTCTTCATGGGTTAATCTCCGAAAAAGCGGCGGAAATGTTAATTTTGCTACATTGCAATCAATTAATTCTGGACTGTAGGACTGATAAAGATTCAGATGCCTTTACCCTTTGAAACATTCTGCCTGGCTTTTAACAGCCCTAGCTCTCTTATGTGCCTCCTCTTATAAAATACTATTGTCATCCATACCATACCATTGTTTCTCCGGGTGAGCAAAGAACGAGTTTCGTTCAGTTTCAAAGACTACACTTTCTTCAGGTTGTCACGAAAGTATCGAGATGTTTCAATTGCTCTGTACAGATGAATAGGCCCGTCTGTAATGTACTTACAGCATTTTATTTAAAAACAAACTGGCAAGTAAGATTTTAAAATAAATTTCAATATGACTTTAAGGCATCCGATGGGTTTTCCACGCTCGCGTAAAGTCGAAGGCCTCTATTTGCACAAGTGAGCAATCTGGCATGTGAAATTGGGCCGGAGTCACACTTTAATAAGTCATTTGGAAAGTTGTAACTGTTAATTGCTTGACTTACGCCAAGAAGATATCTTTGGCCCTTGCTCAACAGTTGCCTGTCCACTTCTGGAATTTCACAATCAGTCAATTGAAAATTTATCACCGAGAGCTTTACACAACAATGATATTGTGTCCAAATGGTGTACTAAGTGATCTTGTGCCAGTAGTTTCAACATTCAAATGTTGAAAAAGATGGCGGGAAGGTAATTCAACAAAATGGAATAAACAAACAACCCACTGCAGTGGTCGTCAGAGATAAACTTCAAGCTTTCTGATAGCACCACCTTTCTATCCAGTATTGGTATTTGTACCATCACAGCCTACCAAATCTAAGTATTCTAATGAAACCCTTTGTTCAGTAAGACATGATACTATGAAAGCTACAATGTCCTTAGCAGGCCCGGAGTTTGGAGGCACATGGCCTAAATAAACTGAGTCACGTTCTTTTATGACAGGAAAGTGTTCCTCTTTAATAGTTTGACGAACCTGTTTAGATGCAAAACTTTCTTTAACTGGGGTATCGTCCTTTCTTCCGTAAAAATAGTCTATGCCATGTAGTTCATCTGAATCCAGTTGACTTTTCTGTAAATTTTATGGAGTTAGGTGAGACTAGGTGGGAGCGCGTACGCCGACTTCAGCGCTGTTTTCCAACGTGGCTAAAGGCAGTTGAGTGCACTACTAAATTTTTCAGACCTGAAACGAACTCTTCGTGGTAAGTTCTAGGTTGCTTAAAAATAACTTAAGATGCTCAATAGTATCAATTAACATTTAAATCTTAACCTGAGACTGCAAACTGACCTCAGTTGATTATCTATATTATAAAGGACAAACATATCTGTGCGTAACGCATACGTCATTTTGCGAATGGCAACACTTTGAAATTTGAAATGAAATTTCGGTTTTGCAATTTTCGCTACTGCAAATTTTTAAACTTCTAAACATCGCACAGTTTCAATTTTTACACCTTCGTACAGACAAAAAAAAATGTGCTTTTAAATGCAGTTTGTTTAAAAGCTGTATCTCAATTCATTTTTGAGATATTAATTTTTTTGTAGTTTTTAATACAAATTTTGTAATCGTGGCAACAGAAGTACTCCATTTATATTGAAAGTAAAGGAAAAATAGTCATGGTTTATTATTTTTATTGATTATATCCTTATTGATGCCATTTTCTCATTACAAATAAAAGTAACTTTTTTATAATTTTTGAACAGAAAATGACGTCAAACATTAAACAAAACACGCATTCTTCTTCATAAGTCAGTTACATTTCAATATTTATACATTACGCTTATACCGAGTTTGACACGCTAGGCAAAATGATTTAGTGAGTAAAAATGATGTCATATTTAAAACAAAACGATCATTCTTTTTTATAAAACTAAACATTTGAACAATACTAAATGGCCAGTGTACTACGGCAACTAAAGGCAAATTTCTGAATGATAAATTTTCGCGGGTACTGAGATTGGAATTTAAATTTTATGCGAATGTTCACATGAAAAGTTGTATCGGACAAACGTGGCATTAAGTTTGGAAATACATTCATTAATAATGCATAGCTGCCAACTTGTACGGATTTTTGCTACCACTAAAATTTAATAGAAAATTTTGCCTAATTAAATCCGCGAATTGCAGTGAATTTTTATAATTACATAAGGCAGAAATTCCTGTTAAATTTTAGTGGTAGCAAAAATCCGTACACGTTGGCAGCTATGATGATGTATTGCGAGTTAAAATACTTTCAAATTGTGAATTTGAGTGGTGCATATGTAAATTATGAGAATTTGAAAATAACGTACAGTTTAGATTTTATGGGATAAAATTTTATGATGTGACAAAGCGAAATCTTTTTTACTGATTTTTCATGCCGTAAAAACAACGTAAGAGTCTCAGTCGATAACTTCATCATAATTAATCATATTGATTACGTATACTAATACAGTTTAATTTTTCTATAATTTCAGCAGTTGAAGTTTCTGGAAATAATATTTTGGTAATTTTAGGTTACTAATATTATTTGTTTTAAGAGTTAGACAACCAATGTAAGATGAATTTTTTATTGTAATTATTTTTCTAGGGTTATTATAAATTCGATCTGACAGTTCCTTTTACTTTACATTTTAGTTCGTCGAATTTCGACGGGTTACAACTCGTATTCTTAATGCATGAAAATCACTCAAAATTGAATTTTTGCGGATTTTTATTGAGCTTGCGCGATCGGAAGATATTATCTAAACACAATTATTATTATTATTATTATTAAACAGCACAAACTCCAAATATTTTTTCCTATAGCGATAAAAGATATATAAACGTAAAAAAAAAAGAAAAATTCTGAAAAAATCGGAAATTTTCATTTTTTTTTTGGAATTTTTAGGCGGTTTGCGGGATCGGAAGATAAAGTCCGATTTGAAGAATTTTTTTGTTGTTGTTGTTTTTCTTGTATTTACCAATCTCAACTTTTCCGCACTATAGCGACTCGGAAATATCAACTTGACTTTTTTCGCACCACCCTAACGCACACACACACACACATAGAGCAAATCTTTGTTTTATTAATATTGGTGATAAAAGGCTAATACTATGTATGACTTACGACATTTTTATGTTTTTCGTTAACTTACATGTACAAGAGCATAAAACACACTTTTAAAAATTTTGAAGCATTCTGGCAGGTCATTCGACCGTTTTATGAAAAAACGGTTTCATGACCATAATTTAACTATATTCTGACCCTAAAATGGCCAATAATATGCTCAGAATAGTGTCAAAATTACGGTTGTGTAACCGTTTTCGGAAAAAAAAAACGGTCAAATGACCTGCCACATGCTGCAAATTTTTAACAGTGCACATGCATTTTTTTAAATAACAAGCATGGATTTTTAAAATGATTTTTACGAATTTGCTCGCTGGAAATCATGTGGAAAAAATCATTGATGTATTTCTATAAAGAGTATGAATGCATTTATTTTAATTCCAAACAGTTCTGTTTGTGTCTTATACACTGTTAAAAATTTGCAGCATTCTGTCCAGTCATTTGACCGTTTTTATCGAAAACGGTTACACAGCTGTAATTTAACTCTATTCTGACCATATTATTGGCCATTTTATGGTCACAATATAGTTAAATTATTGCTATGAAAACGTTTTTTCAAAAAAAACCGTCGAATGACTGGACAGAATGCTGCAAATTTTTAACAGTGTATAAAATGGAAATGACTAATCTGAAATTACTAACGCAAAGTTTACCTACTAAATAAAACAATTTACACAATGAAAATCCGTCTGTACTACTCACTGAACTGAATCTCTAAGAAATAGAACTCATGCTTCAATATCGGATAATGAACACCTATGTAGAATTTAAAATAAAATTAAAATGGAAGACAAATTATGTAAACTATTAACTGATAAAAGGCAATTTTTGAAATTATAGGATACATTGTTGATGCCTGGTATGCGTTTATTAAACTGAAAGTAAAAATATCTAGACCCAGTGGGCGCAATGAAATAAATTGTATGTAAATATATTTTCCATGGAAAAATCTTGTGTGTGTAAATAAATCAGTTATAAAAATTAAAGATTGAATATTTAGAAAAAAAAGATGATATCATGAACCAAGGTTTTGTAATTAAAGAAATAAATAAGTAAAATAAATCACAATTAGATTTTATGAAATTATTATAAATTATACTTGGAATAAACTTTTTTGCTATATATCTGCTGAAGATATTTTTTTAAAGAATTGTGTGCGCTTTATATTTAAAAATCGAAAAATGATGCGCAAAATAAGCGTCAATGTACGATATATATTTTTACAACAGTTACAGGTACATAACACAATATCATATATAAACTTACATGGATTATTAAACACTCTTATAAAATTATTATTTCTTAATCTATTGCTAAAGTGAATATCTGAGAATTTCTTTTAATTCCAAACATTTTTATTTATTATTTATTGAAAATCGAAATGACCAACTGGTAATCACTAGTGTAAATGTGAATAAAATGATTTAAACCATAAAACCCAATAATCAAAATATTCGCTGAAGTAAATCAATCAAGAGTAAAACACCTGACCCACCCTTAGTGTTCGATAAAACTATACGGATGTAATTGAAAATAGAAAAAGATTTAAAGAAATTGAAAGTCCAATTTTCATTTAATAATCAGTAATATTGTGGAAGGCATATTGTACAATTATTATCAAGAAATAAATAAAAGATAAACTATTGAAATATAGTAAAAAAAGTTTTAGATTTAATTGTAATATTTTCAGTAATAAATAGCAAACGTACGTATTTAAAAATAAAATTTGTTTTTAACAAAATGTGGGTAATGCATTTAAATTAAAGATTAAGTCGTATTTCGTTACTTTTCTTTAGTAATCTGTAAAATTGCGCAGTCATATGTGTAAATTTATAACCAGGAAATACATTTATTAAACCAGAGCGGCTGTTTATAAACTCTTACCGATTTCTTTTAAATTTTTGTCTGTCTCCGAGGTCTACGAGTATGTAAGAATATGAATATTAAAGGGTCTCTTGACTCTTAAAGCTTAAAAAAATTCTGTTTTTTTTTTTTTAGTTTTGTCTTAGTTGTTAAACTCCTATCTTTCTGAACATTTTGATATAATTATTTCCTTGAAATTTACTTTAGAGCAGAAGTTGTGGCTTTTAGAATTATACCCACTTAATAGTTGAAGTGGTGTTTTCGAAATTTAGAAGTCATTTTTCTCCAAATGACATTTTGGGTTATAACGCGGGCGATATCTCAAACACTTTCGAATATTTTTTAATGAAAGTTTTAAAACATATGTATCGTGTTATTGTGTATAAACTGAACCTACAATTACCTTTTTATTATTGATAATAATATCTTTTTAGGTTATTATACTGTCGAAATTTTCAAAATTTTGTATTAGTTAATACAACTTTTTATTATAAGTATAAAAATGTTTCAAATCCAAATTTATTTAGGTTCAGGGTAATTATTACAATCTAAAGTATAATTAGGAACAAAACCTTTTATTCTATTTTCGAAATCTTGTATTTTCTGCTCGTCAAATATCTGACAGTTGGGATCAACCTGCACATACTAATACTGCATCTTGAAATTTTTAAATACATGAAATGAAAGAACGTACTTATGTCTTTCATGCCAATAAAAAATGTGGTTTAAAATCATACACATTTTAATATATCAAGTGTTGAAAATGGTCTTTCTTTTCATTTTGTTTTCCAATTTTAAGAGTCTTGAGACCCCTTAAAACTGGAATAAAACATGGATTAAAGACAAGTCACTTTAGAAGATTGAAAAAGAATATGTAAAGAATTAATATACAAAAGATAATTATATCCGTTTTTTGTAGTATTCTTAATTTTCATTTTAATTTGCTCTCAAAATTACTCGCAGGATACTGTAAAGTGGACACTGCTCAAAATTATTTGGACTGACAAAAACAAGAAAAATACCAATCACTTCTGATCCCATTGTTTTCAATGTATTGGCATAATTAAGCCACTCTCAGTGAATCACGTTAATATTCCCGTTAATTTTTAAACACAAGACTAATTTATAAGTATGTTTCTTGCTGTAGTTCGGATAAACCTCAATATACTGTAAGTAAAACTTTCACATTTAGTGTGAGAAATCCGAGAAAGCTCTCTAAGTTCCTTTTGGACATTTTGGTGCCCGACGACAACAGTTTAAAACCAATGAATTAAACCTGAAGAACAATAAAGTGTTATATTTAAGTTGACAATTTTTTTCAGGGATTTAAATATTTTTCGCAAATCTCGTATGTGCCGTGAAATGTGAACTTTCAATGCATTCACATCCTCACATGTTTTTTTTACGAATCATGTAGTAGATAAAATTTCAAATTTTATGTGAAATAATATATTTTAATTTTAACAACAATGTAGGTATTAAAAGTTTTCATATTTAAATATATATTTTATTTTATTGTGAAGTAATATTATTTTTTTATCTTAAATAAGCTTATACGTTTTAAAAGAGAAAAAAAAAATATTTAGAAATGTCTAAAAATGTATGCAGGCTAAAAACCTCTACTTTTATGTTTCGAACATTAGCCCTAGAAAAAAAAAAAATGATTATTTGCTTTAGCAAGGAGCTTCAGGATATTTCAACAATTTACAACCATCATTCTTCTGCGCTGACACACACACACACACACACAAAAATGTGCGGCTATTATCTTTCATGCCGTGATAAATGTGTTTAACAGTATAGGCAAAAACTTTTCTGTGTCATTTTTCTTCTTAAGCTATCTTTTAAGAAAATTGTTCCTTTAGATTCATCTATGTAAAATGACTGCAAAGTTTTTACCAGTCTAAAAGTATTTTTATTTGCAATCTAACGTCTTCGAAATTTAAAGTTCTTTTAAATGAAACATTGTGCTGATAAGTAAAATTCTATAGAAATTAAAAAAATTCAAATTTAAAGAACATTTTATTTTCACGCTTTCATTGTTTCTCTGTTCATTATATTCATTCAAGCAATGCACCTAATGTTAACTTTAGATATTTCAAATTAAATTAAATGCAATAATAAAAAAAAAAAAAATAAATAAATAAAAAAAAAAAAAAAAAAAAAAACCTCATTGTGTCAGCTACTTATTTTCATTTAAATTCCATTTGACCGTTCTGTGATAATCTAATACACAGGGATTAATGTGAAAAACCTAATAACATATTTTAGTGGCATTAAATGCTGAGTGGACTGAATTCAGCATCAATTTTACCCATCTTTTCAAGATAGGTATAAATTGTTAAGGTCAAATTACAACAAAGTTTATTTATTATTGAGTGGCTGATTTATAAGTGAAATTCCCTTTTTCATAAGGATTTTTATTTGTCTCAAAATATTACAATTCGTTAATTATTCATTTTCACTTATAACAAATATATTTGTGTAATATAGCTTAAAATAAAAGTTTATTGCCATCAATTATTTTTTTTATATTAAAATAAATAAAACCGAAAGAGTTTAGAAAGCAAACAAGAACACAATTAGAAGAGATACTTTTATTCTGTCTTTTACATTAAACGTGTGTTAAATTTCGTGGAGAATTTTGTGAATTTAAATATTTTATGTGTTCAGAAATATCTTCCTGAATAAATTTCATGTTATTTGTACATATAATGCGATCATGAAAAAAAAAAACTTTTTCGAAGAATATTTTCAAGTATTCAATTTACTGAAATAATAACTTTAAGTTTGATCTGTAAATTAAAAGGTTTTACTTAATGACATTAATTATATTATTTAGAGTCCTATGAAGTACAGAAAATGAATAATATTTTTAGATTTTTTATATTTAAAACTGTATAAACTTTACAGTATTGCCAAAATGAAATTTTTTGCAACATTTACCAAAATGTGCATGAAAAGAAAAAAAAATACGAAAAATAATAACAATAAAATAATGTAACATTTCATTAAAGTATGCGTAATAAGATACTAAATTTGAATTATTATGCTTCTAAAATATTTTGTATATATTTTAGTCAAATTTTTGTTTTGCTATGAAATCAATTTATTCTTTATTATTTATAATAGGAACATTAATATAACGTTTTTATAGTAGTAAAATTTACTCTAAACTGGTATTATGTGTTTGAT
This sequence comes from Maratus speciosus, assembly GCA_963932465.1. Taxonomy (NCBI): domain Eukaryota; kingdom Metazoa; phylum Arthropoda; class Arachnida; order Araneae; family Salticidae; genus Maratus; species Maratus speciosus. The sequence continues at coordinate 152,194,435 of OZ010792.1, read as the reverse complement.
ATTACGTTTTCTAGATAAATATAGAACTGTTATTGAACGCAATGATACTCTTTCAAAATTTTCACATAAAAACGTTTCATTATGTCATTTTTTTTTTTAAATATTCGTTGAAAGTTGGTTTAAGTTAGTAAAACACTTAAATTAAGTAACAAGTAAAATTTAGCTTTTAGAATGAATGTAATGGTGTTTTGTGTATAGGAATACATTTCATAACGATATTCCTGTTCACCTTTAAGAGGGTTCAAAAGAATTTTAGACACTAAAAACGCAATCAAATTAAATCTAAGCAGTAGTGGAAAAATCACATTCATTGTTACATAGTCTGTATATATTCCCCAATATACTGTCTTAATGATTTACTAAATAACTATTGACGCATTATAGCACATGGCTTATTTTAAGTATATTTTGCGTATTACGTGTATTTTACTTATAAATTATATATCTTTCCGTTCCATCTGTGTTGTTTAAGGAACATTTTCTGTGCTTGATTTTGATAAAGGTTTTTACATAATTTTTTTTTTTAAAACCACTATTGTAAACACAATGAATTTATTTCGAGCTGTAATGCATGCGCAGGGCTCTCAACGGTCATTTTTTTCAGTAACTCCCTCGCTAAAATGTAATATTTTATGTTTTAAATGACAACAAGTTGGAAATTGCTCGTCAAACGTGGCAAATGAGGTGCGTTCGTACTATAACTAGTTTTATAATTATTTTTTGCACCCCATATTGTACTGAATGTATACTTTTTTGCACTTCATAAAGCGCATAGTCTGATACATCATTAAAATGCACTTCCAATATTTTTTTCCCATTCCCCGTAATGTAACGGAACACTTTTGACTGTCCCTGTAATTAAACTATACATCCGATTTTCCTAAAATTTGAAATAGCTCAACAAAACTTTGCAACAATCATATCTTTAAAATTTCAGACCATTCGGAAGACTGTAATATCATTAAAATGCACTTGCAATAATTTTTCCCATTCCCCGTAATGTAACGGAACACTTTCGACTGTCCCTGTAATTAAACTATACATCCGATTTTCCTAAAATTTGAAATAGCTCAACAAAACTTTGCAACAATTATATCTTTAAAATTTCAGACCATTCGGAAGGCTGTAATATCATTAAAATGCACTTGCAATAATTTTTCCCATTGGCCGTAATGTAAAGAAAAACTTTTGACTGTCCCTGTAATTAAACTATGCATCCGATTTTCCTAAAATTTGAAATGGCTCGACAAAATTTTGCAACAGTTATATCTTTAAAATTTCAGATCATTCGGAAGGCTGTAATATCATTAAAATGCACTTGCAATAATTTTTCCCATTGGCCGTAATGTAAAGAAAAACTTTTGACTGTCCCTGTAATTAAACTATGCATCCGATTTTCCTAAAATTTGAAATGGCTCGACAAAATTTTGCAACAGTTATATCTTTAAAATTTCAGATCATTCGGAAGGCTCTAATATCATTAAAATGCACTTGCAATAATTTTTCCCATTGGCCGTAATGTAAAGAAAAACTTTTGACTGTCCCTGTAATTAAACTATACATCCGATTTTCCTAAAATTTGAAATGGCGCGACAACATTTTGCAACAGTTATATCTTTAAAATTTCAGATCATTCGGAAGGCTCTAATATCATTAAAATGCACTTTCAATAATTTTTCCCATTGGCCGTAATGTAAAGAAAAACTTTTGACTGTCCCTGTAATTAAACTATACATCCGATTTTCATAAAATTTGAAATGGCTCGACAAAATTTTGCAACAATCATATATTTGAAATTTCAGACCATTCGGTTGGGTAGTTTTTGCTCTGTTACATGCGGACAGACGGACGGACAGACGGACGGACAGACGGACGGACGGACTGAACGACGACTATAGGTGCTACGTATTTATATAATTACGAACGCACCTAAAAATTACACGGTCAAGTATGACGAAGGTAATAAATAATCAATAATGATAGACGAAGCTTAGAGATTTTCGGGTTATGCGAATTTTTTCACTTCAGATGAATGACATTTATCATGATTTATAATATTACTCATGAAATGTGCAGTTATATAAATTGTTATAAGGAACTGGTGATCATTATAATTAAATTATGTATGTGTTTAATCGCCCTCCTGTTTTTATTCGGTATTCAGAAAGAAATCTACAATTAAGCCCCCACACTTATACTTATTTAAATAATTTACATTCGTAATCTGAATTAGCTGTTCATATTAAAAATAAAGTGCTGTAATTAAATTAATTTCTAGATGGTCCTGTAATTACTAATCGAATTTTTATTATTGTTTTACAATTAAAATCTCGTTGTCCCCTTACTATATTCTTGTGTGTTTTATCACTTATAAAAGAAGTCGAAAGAAGGGTTAAACTGTGTAGTGGGGAGAATTCTGGATTACTCTGTTAGTCTCAATTTGAACACCCTTTTAGAGTGTAATGGTTGCAATTCTTAGCAATCGATAAAAAAAAACGGGAGTTACGGCTTCTCATATCTTATTGTCAGTGTATTTGTATAGATTCTGTATTAATGTTTATAAAAGAAATTTTATATACGTTTTCTAATTTTCAGAAATCTTAAATAGTAACAATTTATGGTTATTGAAACTTTTAATTATTATTGTCTGTACATATTTACTAAGAATAACCACATTTAAATCATTTCTAGCAATTTTGTATTCCGTTTTTTGACATGCTTTGCGATCATTAACCGGTTATTTTAAAAGTATGATTTAAGTACTGGTAAACGATGTTTCAAAAAATGCAATCAAAACTACCTGGACAAGTTTTATTACTATTTTCATAAAGTAGTTTATAAAGTGAACTACTATTCTAGAGCTTATCAAACTTTTATCACGATAAGTATCCATTTATCTTTAAATAATTAAATATTGATATATAATTGAAATATTGTTAGTTAAGAGGATTTATTAAAGATTTTAAATTTAACTTAGCTATATATTTCTTTTAAGAATGACAAAATTCTTTCATTTGTTGTAATAATAATATACCCATACGGCATTACCTCAATGGCGGAGGATGACTGGATGATGTTTTATGAAAATTATTAATTTTAAAGATGCAAAAACAACAACAACAACAAAAAAGATAATATATTTCTAATGATATAATTGATCAAAAATAACAATAGGCTGACTACAAAAAGTTTCGATAAATTTAATTAAACATTCAAACTTTAAGCAGCAATTTATAATAAGGTATCATATTCTATCGTACTTAGAGAACAACTAAAAATTTGCTCACTCTAATGCCGATATCTTTCTGAATTTTTTACGATATTTGACTGGATTTTTTTAATAAATTGCTCCATAGAGTTGTCTATTAAATTATGTAAAATGATCCTTGTTTTCGTTCGCGCATATGCGCAGATAAAAAGTATTTCATACAACTGCTCATATTTCCTAAAGTATTTAACATATTTATATTCCAAATGCACTATATTGTTTCTACTTTATATTTTCAATTTTTCTGAAACCAGAATTAAATTTGGTTGAAAACCCTGCATGTTATAAGCAAAAAACATGCAATATTTTTTTTTTTTTTTTAATAAATAGCTATATCTCTATTAATATACGTGCTATTCTTACACGAAAGAATACATATATTGCACAATGTCTGTTTATTTATATTCGGTAGCGATAGAGCATTTCGTGCATTTTATTTTACAGGGTGATCCCAAGTATTATTTTTTTCTTTGATTCTTTGTTGCCCCCCTTATCAAATCGACATTGCTAAATATGAGGTCATACCTGTTCTTTTCAATCCTGAAATTCCAGGAGAATCTGTCAAGTATATTTCTAAATATTCGACAAAATGTCTAAAATTGAAAGTTGCCGGTCATTAATGGCAATATAGTGTATATATGTTCTTGCATTTAGCTCGATAAGCATTTATGTATTAGAGATTAAAAAAACGGTAAAATCAGTACTTGACACATGAATGGTTAAGACCTAAAACCCACTCTAAAAAAAAAAAAAATCTCATTTTACATTTTGAAAAAATTGCTCTGAATATCGATAACAATCGAGAATAATTTAATGATAATTGTTTAAGAGATGTTTAATATGTTAAGCAATAGCAATATACGTTTTGATATGTACAGTCTTGAAAAAAAAATAGCAATTTACTCCATACTATCGCTGTCATTGTTCATCGTATAAAATTGTGATGGGTACCAAATCCAGAAAAAAAAAGCTATAGCATGTAAAAAGTTATGTTGTTCTTACTTTTTAGAAAAGAAGTCGCTTACATATAAAAATCTTTATAAAGTTTAAAATTTCAATTACTACAAAAAAATTTTGACACCACTTTGATATTACCTAGAAAATCTTCCTTACTATACTTAACGAAAAATTAGTTTAGGAATTGTGCAGGTTTACAGTTTTTAACTCATAATGTTAATGTTTGCAGCATAAAACTGCATTTTAGTCTCTTTTGTCGACTGCATTATGCTTTTAATTGATACAGAACTATTCTCTAAGTATGTATCAGCGGCCAAAGAAATTATATACATGGAGTTATTAATTGGAGTATTGTCATTAATCGTGCAATGAGTTGAAAACAGATAAAATTTCATCAGTTAGTAACGGTTGTTATGTTACGAAAAAAATATAAAAAATATTTTTTCCTGTAACTATTTCCTTAAACATTATTCAATAACAAAATCTATAAATGCATGAAAAATGCAATATATGTATGCAGTAATATCATTAAATTACATCGTGATTTATTAGATATAACCCATTATATCGCACGTCTGGATTATATTCGTCCTATTCATTTTGCTCCCACAGGCTTACATATTGCTACTGAATATATGAATGGTTTTACGTACTAAAATAATAATATACAATACATTAATAATATGCACTGAAATAAAGTTTCGTTTACGGGATAAAACTTACATTTCAGTCTTTTTTTAGGGGGGGGGGGGATACATTAGGCTTTTAATTAATAAACAAGGATAATGGAAATTCTCTAAGTACCAATAGCGAAATAAAATGCGTACATAAAATTATTAACAGGAGTACTTTCATGAAAATTGTATTTGGTTTAAAAATCGCTGAAAGTTAATCAGTTCGCAACTGTTGTTATATGTTTAAGAAAAATATGCTTAACAAAGAAAAAAATATATATATTTTTTTATTTCTTTAAATGATTTATAAGCGGTATTCAATAACAAAATGTATTAATACATTAAAGTGCAGTATGTATGCAGTAATATCATTAAATTATATTTTAATTTGTTAGATATAACCCATAATATCATATGCCAGAATCATATTATTTCGATTGATTTTTCTATTACTCTATTACAAAATGATACTGAATACATGAATTACTTTGCATCATGTAATTAAAATCTAACAAAAACATAGCTGTGATAAAAGGGAGCCAATTTCTGTAAAGACAATGGCAAGAAAAGAAGTGATATCTAAGTGGGCGCCAAGTTCAAATAAAATTCACTCAAACTTACCTACTGAAGTATTATAGCATTTTTTAAATTGTTTAGAAATAAAAATTATTGATAGCATATTAATAACAAATCTAGAACTTGGCAAGTTTTTACCTACGAGTCATTTGTTTTTAATAATGACATTATTATATCAAATCTTGTTATTTCATGATTGGAAGCCTTAATTTGAGTGAGCTCTTTCCCCTTGAAGGGCGGTGGGATAAAATATATCCCACCTAATTTAACTGCAAAATGCCACATTGACACCAGAATTCAGGACTAAAAAGTTTAATTATATTAAATACGTGAAAAGAAGCTTTTACCCATTTTGAAATAAATTTGTTTTTAAATTCTGGTGTGATTCAATCATTTCAGCATTTCACGAATTAAAGTTATTTGCAACTGAAAGGGTTAAAGAGTTGCAGTCTCTAGAGTGATGACCAAGAACAAGCTTAAGTATATATGTCTCTTTGTCAGGCATCTTAGTCTGTTTGCATTGAGGTTTCTGGAGGGTGGGTGCTAGAGTGATAACCAAAGACGAGTGGGAGTGTATCTATGTATTTATTGGTTTATCAAATCTTTAACATGAGTCATTTGTTTATAATAATAACTATATTATTTTTTTTTTTGTAACGTCATTGAAATTAATATCAACATCACCATTTTTTAAGACATGAAATTGATAGACATAACATTTATCAAAAACTTGCCAAGTTCTAGATTTATTATTAATATGCTATCAATAATTTTTATTTCTAAATAATTTAAAAACTGCTATAATACTTCAGTAGGTAAGTTTGAGGGAATTTTATTTGAACTTGGCACCCACTTAGATATCACTTCTTTTCTTGCCATTGTCTTTACAGAACTTGGCTCCCTTTTTTCACAGATATGTTTTTGTTAGATATGGTTACTTTTTGTAAAGTTACAATATATTTAGACACTTTACTTAATGCTTTTTAATGTATTTACATGTGACTATTTTATTCACCAAGCAACATTCAATTTTAATTTAAATTTCCTACAACAAACTATTTGGCTGTCAATTTGCGGCAGAAATCTATATTTTAATACTGCTACATTGAATGCATGTTTTGAAACGAAATGATTCAAAATTTTATTGTTTCTGAAACAACAATTCCTATTAAATTCCTATATTAAATTTTCCTATTAAATTTTCCAATTAAATATCCTATAGCTGGGCCTGCTTTTTTGTACTGAAAGTGAAAAATAAAGTTATGTGCTTATGCCACACTATGTATCATTCATCCATGGGTGCCGGCAAAGAGGCAGTGCAGAGAAAGGACATTGCCCCTCCCTGGATTTTTAAATTTAACTAAATATCCTTTTCTCTGATGATTTTGAAAATAGCAAGTGGGTAAGTGTGATCACAGATCGCACAGAGGGTTTCGTTTAATATTCCTCTCAAAACACATTATCCTTTTGAAAAATCTGTTAGTTTCACATTTCGCAACCAGGAGCGCACTCTATTCTAAACAAACCTCTATCTGAACGAAACTCCGTTTTACATACTATCCGTAGATATATTAGTCGAGGGGCTTGAGCCCATAGCACACGAGATAAGTAGGCGCCCCTGGCGGTAAAAAGTGGAACAAAATATGTAATGCTATGGTACATAATATTAAAGAGTGGTCAAAGGGGTGTCGGCAAAAGTTGGAAAAGTGCTCCCCGGATGAAAAGGGCGGAGGTTAGAAAAATTGCTTAAAATACACAAGTTAGAGCCCGGAGGAGTAAATAATATAAGACTTTTTGAAAATTTTATGATTTGTCGTGTGGTCTGAGGTATTCAGCTGTACGTATGCAAAAAGTCATGTCTCCAACTTAATTAGGGGCTCACTTAGAAAGAATTGCTTAAAATACATATGTGGTAGCTCAAAGGGTTAAGCGTAAGACTTTTTCAAGATTTTATGATTTGTCGCCTGGCCTCAGGTGTTCTGCTATAAGTATGCAAAATTTCAAATCTGCAATTTAATAAGGGGCTCAGTTAGAAAGAATTGCTTAAAATACGCATGTGGAAGCCCAAAAGGTTAAATGTACGATTTCTTCAAAATTTTATGATTTGTCGCATGATGGTGTTCAGCTATAAGTATGCAAAATTTCACTCCTCCTACCTAATTAGGGGGTCATTTAGAAAGGATTGTTTAAAATACACATGTGAGACCCCAAAGGGTTAAATTTACAACTTTTTCAAAATTTTATGATTTGTCATTTGATGTGAGGTGTTCTGCTATAAGTATGCAAAATTTTACGCCTCCAACCTAGTTAGAGGCTCACATAGAAAGAATTGTTTAAAATACACATGTGAGAGCCCAAAGGGTTAAATGTACCACTTTTTCAAAATTTTATGATTTGTCGTATGATGTGTGTTGTCCAGCTATAAGTACGCGAAATTTCAAGTCTCCAGCGTGTATAGTTTCTGAGAACGGGCTCTGTGACGGACAGAATATCTCAATTTGTTGATTTTCTGTAAGCAAGTAAACCCAGATAAACCCCCGGTAAGTAGATAGGTTTACAATGGAAGTCTATGGGAATTTGGCGAAATATTAGAGATATCACCAAGGTGGCGTCACTTTTGGCGACTAATTTTGGTCGCCAAATTTGGCGATATATCGCCATGTTGGCAAAAAACTTGGCGGTATTTGGCGACAGAACAGCGTCCCCTCCTACGGCAAATTAAAATTTCGCCTAGTAGACGTAATGTTAAAATAAAAATGGACGCCCCTAGGTGGGTAATTCATCGATTTTCACAATTTTTTTATTTTTTTCCTTAGTTTTATAGTGTAAACAAACTTCGCATCGAATTTGAAGTCTGTAGCTGCAGTAGATATACGAGATCTTTTTGATGAGTGAGTGAGTCAGTCAGTGGTAGAATTATCGATTATCAGACATTTTCAAATGTCATTATCTCGGAAACTAATTATGCGTTATTTATAAAATTTTGGATTTTAGGTAATTATGGGGGCCTTACTTCACATTTCGTATAACAAGTACGTAGGTCTCTTAGATTTTCAGTAGTAGAGCATCGAAATTTGACGAAAACAGCTAGAAATGGTTCGCGTAAATAACACACGGCTATGTCAGGCGAACTTGGCTGACACACTGCCGTGTGTCTAGATAGGTAACACATTGATAATAAGTGTAAAAAAGCAATGGAATAAAAATTCCATTGCAGTTTTGTTTTAATGAACACATTATGCTTTTAATTAATAAACAACAATAATAATTATTCTGCAAATAAAAATTAGCGGCGAAAGAAAATACGTACTTGAACATAATAATTGTATTACATTTATAAACATTGCATTAATTAAAAAAAACAATACAAGTTAATTTGGAATACTTGTTATGTGTTGAAAAAAAAATATATGTATGAAAAGAAAATATATTTATTTTTATGTAACTACTATGTAATGTAATAACTAACTATGTAATAACAAAATGTATTAGTACACAAATGTGCAGTATCTATGCAGTAATATAATTGCCGAAACGTCAGTGAAGGCTTACTGTGGAGACACGAAATGTTTTGGTTTCCGTTTGTCTGTCTGTCTGTCTGTCTGTCTGTTCCGCGATAACTGCCGCAAAAAGCATCCGATCGGCTTGAAATTAATTGGGCATGTTGATGAGGTACTCGGACTTAGCTGTATAGTTTTTGGTTAAATTTGGTTCATTCGTTCGGGGAAAAATAGAATATTTTATTTTGTTCTGTAATGCTTTTCAATGGCAAGTCGGACGATTTTTCCATTTTTATTTGTTGAAAGGAAATAACCCATATGATTGAAGGATTTAAATGGTAAATTATGGATGATGAAATTTCCTAATTGGAATCACACAATGTTCATATTAGTTTGAAATTTTTTCTATGCATTTGCAGGGTTTTTAAATTCGGTGTATAACTTATGGGGGGATTATATATACGCGTTCCAATAACATAAAATATTTTCTTTTATAAATTTTCTTCTTTAAAATGTACACATTTCATTGTTTTAATTTTTTTTAACTGTTGCCTAGCAACGCAACTACGCCTAAAAATATCGGAGATGTGAAAGTATGTGTGATTGTTTGAAGTCAAATAAACGTCAAAAAGGGATGATTTTTTTTTTTTTTTTTTTTTTTACAAACAAACCTTTTTGTCTTTGCAAAATATAGATGGATTTTACGCCAGAAATAAAGGCAGACTATGTTCTATTTATTTTGTTCAAATACATTTCTTTTAAATTAAAACGTTCATTATTTTCATAAAGAATAAATGGACATTTTTCTATAAAATTTAACTCTTTTTTTTTTACCGTTGCGAAGAAAATCAAATCCCGCAATAATAATTTACCCTAAACAGTTAACTTTGATTTGAAATGTTTTCATGTACAAGAGGAAAATGAAATAAACAATAGACATGAATATACGTCTTCATATTGGAAATAAAACGAAAATACGAAAATAAGGTGATTTTTACCTCATGTATCAAAAACAAAGCGAATATGCTTTGAGGTTGAAATAAAAGGGCCTTGTGTTATGATATTAATTCTTAATATTAAAAAAAATAAAATGTTACCAATATCTCACGGTTTATCGTCTGCACTCGGCTAACAGAAATGTTTAATTTTTAATTGAAAATTTCAATAAGAAAAAACTTTTGAAAAGCGAATAGATAGTAAATGTCAAAATTATGCACCGAAAAATTATCTCTGTTGAAAATGACGTCATTGTATCGGGAAATAAATATTTTCATTCTTAAAAGCCAAACATTAACTAGATTGCCTGAAAAAATATTTTTTGACGAGTGTTACTTCCTAATGCATCCTCATTTCAGAAAATATAAATTAAAATTATTTTATTTTTAAAAGGAAATTACTTTTTCGTTCATAAAACCTAAACTTTTAATATAATTGCGTCAATGTAAATTTTCTTCTGTTCACCGGTATTAAAAAATAAGGCTAAAAATCAATCTATGATTTACGATAACCGCTAGCACAATGAATAAACTGTTACATATGTAAATTTAATGAAATCACGGGGGGTTCAGGGAGGCGGAGCCCCCCTGAAGAAATCTACTTTATTATCTAAAAAAATACCAGAATTAACAGCTCATGAAAATTTCCGAATATCCTTACATAACGTTTTTAAATAAACGCTTATAATGTCTGAAAACTTCGTATTTTTTATTCTTATAAATAATTACGTAATTTGAAAACTTTAAATTGCGGTTTGCAGGGAGTTGAGTGTTACGCAAAAGTGTGTTTAAAAATAATGACTTGCAGTGCTGACGTTGAGGCTCCTGATCTGCAGATTTACTAGTTAATTTATGTCTCAAATTGCTAGATATAACACATGATATCGTAATTCACGATCACATTCTTCCTATTAACTTTGCTCTCACATGCTTATAGACGGTTACTGAATACATTAATGGATATATGTTCTACATTTTAATGCGGAATGTACAGTTAGAAAAGCTCATGTGTCACTTGAACCGTTACCGTTACGCTCAGATGTCAGAAGTTTAATGAGCAAAATATGTTCGACCTGGTGGTTAAACTTTAAAATAAATGCTTCACTAAACGTTAATTCTATAAATCTGTATGTTTCCTATAAATTAATATATACGCTAGAGTAACTGATTTAAGTTATGTGAATATCTAGTAGTGGGTAGTATGCATGTAAACTTGAAATTATTAATCAATTTTCACAATTATAAAAGTCATACTTTTTGAAAAGTTATACCACGAGGATTTCAAATATAAAATAAAATGAATAAATTTTTTTATTAAGTTGTTGAAATCTTAATTCTTATTAAAATAACAGACATGCAAAAAAATATAGAAGATTAGCCAAGTCTCTAAAAATATACTACAAATAGTTGCGCAATTATTACTTCCTAAAAGAAAGAAAGAAAAAAAAAATCTTGTGAATTTGTGTATTGTAACTTTGGATGTATTTTTTTTTTGAAATTTTAGACAAATTTATTCTTTGGATGCATACAAAAACTGGACATACGTATACATACGCATGGATCTATGAAAATCATAGTATAGAAAATATAAAGATTAACCTTTTTTTTTATTATTTCGTATGAATCTACAAAATCATTATTATATCTTTAAAGTATTAAGATGGATATAATGTTTTTCATAACATTAGAAATTTTGTCAGAAATGAACGTCGACATTGAAAATTTCTTTCCTGAAATGGTATTCTAAAAGGAATTCGTCTTATCACACTTTAGAATCTTAACAAACATATAATCAAAACAGGAATGCACCTTGAAAAAGATTTAAATTCCATTGTTTCCATTGTTTTCAGATGACATAGTAGATCGTAGTATTCAAGTGACTGTGTTGTTCCATTTTATGACAATTTGTGAGTCACTCTTGTTTCTCAATGTAATAGTCAAATAGCAATTAGATATTTTTTGTGTAGAAATTAAAATGTCATAATTTTTACTATTGTGACGTCAAAAAATGTGGAATTTAATGCATCAATATGTGTGATAAATAATTTATCCTGGCTATGCTTTTAAAATATAAGCCAAACTTTTTAGTAGCAATGTTTTTTTTTTTTTTTTTTTTTTTTTTTTTTTTTTTTTTTTTGTCCGCGTGTTAGCGAGACGACTTAAATATGACTAATATATTACTGATAGAGCATAAATCTGTATATCATATAGGTATCTGATAACTGTTTTATGCTGTCAAAATAGCACATGGTTTTTCTTAGTCTTAATATTACTATAAATATTCTAGCTGCTAATATTTGAAAACCATTTATTTGCACGGAGAGAATTACAAAGGATTATTAAAAATCCCTAAACATAGTAAGAGGAAACACTTTCGTGAATGAAAATGACATGTGCAAAAGTTTATTAGCAACTTCTTCCATTAAACTGAAACATATCACATTGATTGTTTAAATAAGATGGTGCTTTAACTTTATTTTTTTTTTCATCCCAGAAGAAAAATTGAAGTATAACATCATAAAGGTATTTTTATAAAATTTCGCGTATAATGCAAGGTGTAAAACTTTTAAAGGGATAAATGACACCAATAAGTCACTGAAACGGATATATTTCCAAACTAAATCTTGAACTTAGGACTGCACAATAATAAGAACTAATATCTAAAATATATAACCAATATAGAGCATATATGTGTTGCCATTTTGTAATTTTGCAGAATTTAGAAAAGAAAACAAACATCGTTTAATTACAAGAGCATCAGTATTGAAAAAATAAACAAACTAGAGATGCAAAGAAATCGTTTGCACTGTTGCATTTATTGAAATTGGAAAACAGATTAAAGGCATTTTTTTAAATTAGATTTTTTTTCAATTAATCATAAAAAAAAATATAAATTATTTTGCAATTTTGGCATAAACTTTATCTGAAAACGCATGTTTTGTTCTTTCCTGACCTGTAAAGACTGGAGATATGCTATATTTTTAACAAAAACGCAATTGGAGAAAGAAAATAATCTAGAGCAAAACACCAGTAAAAGAAAATCATATAACAATTAATTAAAATAATATATAAATCGAATTATGAAAAAATGTATTCTAGCAGGTTCTAGGAAATGCGCTCGCGTACTTCTGCGGCAAATTTCTTTTTGCTGTCCTTATCCCCCAGAGCGTGACAGGGTATAAATTTGTATAATTTTAAAAAATCGAATTTAACATTTACTTTCTAGTGATAATGAAGATTTAAATAGTAATTAAAGCCTTTGTGCAGGAATATTAAAAAGCAGTAAACCAACGTTTAAAATGATCACCCTTGCTTTTTCTAGCACGCCGTTCCCTTTACCCAGTATTGCACTGAAGAAGAATCTCGCTAGTAGATTCGAAACAGCTGTTTGCTGATTTTCACGCATCATTTGTGCATTTTAAACGTTGGTTTACTGCTCTTTAATTTTTGATAATGAAGATGTCAGCAAAACAAATTCTGAGGATGACAGATATCGCTTTGAAAATTTGAACACATATTTTTGATATTTCTTCAAGATAGAATGGATAATTTTCATATTTTGATTAATTAATTAATGTTCCTTTAAAAGTTATAGATCTTCAGAGAATACATTTGTAGAAATTCTCGTAATATAACAAGAATTCAAATCTTATACAAACGTTTACATCAGTAGCATGAATGGAAGAATATAAAAGAGTTATTTTTTTTATTTTCGAGATAATATTAAAAACTCTAATAGCGATTAAGAAAACCGCAAACTTCAACAATATTTCTGCTACAATACTATAATTCAATGAGTTTATTTTAATTTTGAAAGAACTTTTATAATTCTAAATTATATTTCATTTGCCCCGTACTTTATTATTAATATGTACTGAATTAATAATTACGAAAACCCGAATTATGTCTTTGAATTTTTATAGCATAAAAAGTCATCTAATAAATTATCGCTTTAAAAAATTAAGAATAATTAGATTTTGTTAAATTAATTAAAATATTTATTATGGGATAACGGAATCAATGCAGGTATCTGACTACGTTGAAATTGCAATTTTCGACCAAAATTGTCAAATTTATTTTATTTTATTTTATTAAAGACCAACTCTTTACCTTTCCAAAACTGTATTTGTTTTTATTGTACGATAAATAGATCCGGAGTTATAGCAGTTTTAAAACTACTCAACAGCTGTCACTCAAACCGAAAGTGCTGTTTAAAGGGCTTTAAAATTTAAAAATTTTTAATTTTTAAATTGCTTTTAAAGGGTCGTATGTTTGGAGAAATTTCGCAATTTTGGATGCATTTGTTTAATACTAAAAAATGTAAATATTATGCTCCATGAAATTTGGATGTATATTACTGTAAATGCTTGTAGTAAAACATAAATCTAAACTTTAAATGCATTTTTTGGAAAATGTAATTTTCGGTGAAAATTCCAATCGCAAAACATGATTTCTCAAAAAGTTATTGGAATATCACTATGAAATTAAAAATATATGTTATTTACACTATTGTGAAGGCAATGAACTAAAGATTTAAAGTTACAATAAATATTTTTTGTTTTATGGATGTTTTTGTGGAATGACATCGATGAATTTTATGAAAATTGAAAATTCACATGTAAACAGGTGCAATATGCTATAAGTTTTGAAATACTTAAAGAATCTCTTAGATTTTAGTTCATTGCCTTCATCAATGTCATAAAATATGAAGTGTAAAAAGGAAATTAAGATAAATACAGTAGAATTTCCTTTAGAGCGTTTTGCGTTTCGGGCCAAATTTCACTAAATTTTACTATAAATTCCTCCATTTACCAAAATTTTATCAATAAATGAAATATTTTTTACTTTTTTCACATTTTCTAGTCCTAATCTTAGTAAAAATAAGTTTAAAAAAATAATTAAATAGCTTTTTTGGAAAAAATTGCTTCGTACGTAGGCAGGCACCTTAAAAAATCAAATGTTTAAAAAGGGCGTAATTTACTTTTTTAAGTACATAATTTAGTTTCTTTTTTTTCAGTTCAATGCATTAATTCTCGAAAAAATGCGTATTTTATTTGTTTTTCTAATTCAGTGTTTTCATTTAAAATCAAATGGATTAATATAAATGTAAAATTTTGAGACTTTTGTTAGATCCATATTTGAAAATTTATTTTATAACATTTTTAACTATACTTTCAAAAAGTGAACTTGCAGTAGCTGTAAAAGCATTTTATGTAAATGATCGTTATTCGGTGCACCAATTTTGAAAATCACCAGAGACTGCTTAAAGTAAAATACCTAAATTACTTCTGGCAAGGAACACCATATCTAATAACCATGGAGGAAAAAGCATACTTAAATAAATGTATTTTCTAAGGATTGACTTTTAAACTTATATCCTGGCGATAAGCCTGAAAGAAATTCTATAAAAAAGAGTTTTACTATTTTGTTAATAAAATGAATCATTAAAAAAACGTTGGTTTATCTAGTAAACAATTTTTGAATTTAAATATTTTATTCAATTTGTAAAATGCAATGATATTACTTTTTAAATTAAGGGTATTTCAAAATCTTAATTTTTGTATTTACTTTTCCTGTTTTAGTTTTTACCTCATCTGTATAAAAATTGCATAGTACGTAGAAATGCGAATATTGTTTTTTATAGGCTAATTTTATGTTCGTATTTAAATTTAGGAGAAATTTAGTGGACCAGCACAATTAATATATAGCTGTATTTTTTTTTTTTTTTTTTTTTTTTGTATTTTGTTTTTCTACTGCTGTTTATTGTATATTTATTAAAATAAATGTATCAATATTTGTTTAAAATACAAACAGAAACACATTATGTACATTATGAATGTTGGAGAAAATATTATTTGTAACTTCATATTTTGAATTAATTGAAAATGTAAATATCCAATTTGTGATATAAAAACAAACTTGTTGGATGTGTCAATCTCAAAACTATCTTCTACCCCACATATTTTAATATTTCAAAGCCACATTCAGGAAGGACCTTCTTGCCATGGCCAAAAATATCCACGAAAAAATTGGTTCAATTCTATGCATAACTTCATACCCTTCTCAATAGTACAATATTTAAAATGGCACAAAAATCGCTATTACAGCGCCCCCAACCGGCGTATGTTTTCCAAATTAAAGAAGGACCTTCTTGCCATAGCCAAGAACTAAAAAAAAAAGGTTCAATTCTATGCCTAATTTCATACACTTTTCGATGGTCCAATATTAATCACACAAAAATCGTTATTTAGCGCCCCCTTCCAGCGGTGGCTTCAGTAGCGGTGACAGAGTTAGTTACTTTGACTTTAGAATAGAGAGAAAATATGCCGAAAAATATAATTACATATTCGCACAGTACAAATAAAATTGCTTTTTAATAATTGTTACATATGCGTAATGTTGCAACATAAAATGTTATCAATGAAATAACAATTTTAATCAAAAAAGTACTATAATCAAGGAATAATAATTTTAATTTTAAAATTTATCAAAAGGGTCCTTTCCTGAAATGACTTAGTGACTTAGTCCTTAAATGACTTTGTGAATTGACCGCGAAATACCACAATACGGGCATTACTTTCTTTTGTGTTTTCCACATATTGCATTCTCATGTCTCAATCTTTAACAATGCAACGTTGCTAGAACGGGTCCCTAATTTGATGACCAATACTAGGAAATAAGTTAAAACTGGTGTGGATGACTAAGAAATAACAGTCTTCTTGAAACACCATCAAAAATTTGTAAATGCGCTAGGCCTTTAGAAAGATCCGAGTCTTTCTTCGTCAGGCGCAAAAAAGACGTCCTACTACTATGAAAGCAGATGACGTCTTTTTTGCGCCTGACGAAGAAAGACTCAGATCTTTCGAAAGGCCTAACGCATTTACAAATTTTTGATGGTGTTTCAAGAAGATTGTTTGTTCTTTGACCAATACTACTTTGTTTCTGTATATATATATATATATATATATATATATATATATATATATATATATATATATGTATATATATATAAACTCCTTGAGATATACTTCACGAACATATAAAATATTTTTTATCATGTTCTTGGATCACAGGTTATAAGATAAAAACACGAACATACTTTATGGTAATCCTGGTAATTATTTACTCTGAAATTTTGACCTGATTATTAACAAGCTGAAAATTGTACGTCAAACGTGGCAAATGAGATGCGTTCGTACTATAACTAGTTTTATAAACATTCAAATCTTGGTGCAACCACTGTTGGTCTCTTATGCAAAAAACGCATGAATACAAAATTTATTACGATTACATATATTAAATTCGGTAATACGGAAATAACATTACACCATCTTAAAAAGGACGTGATCACCATGGAAACCTACAATGATTACCTATCATGGGCCAGCATTAATTCAATTACGTATGATATGATTTAATAGAATAAAGAATACTTTCATTAATATCTTTTAAATTTAGATTCGATTTTTATAAATTTTGAAATGACTCGACAAAATTCTGCAGCGATTATATATATTAAATTTCAAACCATCCTGTTGGACAGTTTTACATAGCTATATGCGGAGAGACGGAAGGACAGACGGACCAGACAACTACTATTGGTGCTACGTATTTGCATAATTTTGAAATTTCTCCATAGACCATAATGTAAAATTTTGAGTGTCTCTGTAAATAAACTATGAACGCTACATTGTTTATTTTCAATACCGAACAGTATAGTACATTTTAATAACATAGGCAAACGGACAGGCAAAGTGAATTCATACTTTAATCTATGTTGGATAGTCTTAAAAACTCATAATAGGTTGTAATTTGACGTTCAGAAATTTATACCTATAGATGGAAGCATACTTGAATAATTTTCTACAGCCCTGTATTTTACCTGCTATCTCTATATACATGTCATTATTTATCTAAAATTTAATTGGCTAAAGTACGCTTAAAACTAATGAAATCATACTTTAAGAGATTATCACCAATAGACGACCATGTATCTAATTCATTGCGTGATCATGAATATAATATTATCTATATTCTACAAACATATCTAGTATACTAAATTTAGTTCAGTTAAATAATGCATGAGTCATTTAAAAATTACCTTTAACCTATATCTGTTCATACTGAGTAACACTTACGAATTATTTGTGTACCTCTGTACATGATCTACAGTATTTATACGCGCAAAGCAATATATAAAAAATTAGTTAAAATTAAAAACCAGCTATTAAAATTAAAAATGTCTTTCCAACAATCATCGCTGGTATACAGTACTTCGAATATAGTATAGTGTCCGAAATCTTTTGTGTGTCCCTGTAAAACTATGCAATTTTTATTACGCAGAAAATAACTTGTAGTAAACCTCATCAACGTATATAAATTTCATTATTTGTGAAATAGTTTAACATAATTAAAATACGGCGTAAAATAATGTTTCTCCATACACAATTATGCAACGGAATTCTTTTGAATTGCTCTGTAAATGAATAATAACTATTCTTTGCACCGCATATTTTAAAGAATGCATAGTTTAGTGCATTTGATAAATGCATATCAATGTCATTATGTTCGAAAGTCAATGTCATTATGTTCAATCATTCTATATCGAGAGAAATCAAACTGATTTATTTTGTGATCCCCTGTACATCAAAGATGAATGCTCTTCCCATCATATCCAATATAAAGCATCTTATATAGTACTTTAGATATATGTATATATATATATATATATATATATATATATATATATATATATATATATAAATGTTTGAAATAGCATATGAACAAAATAAACGATTTTTCTCCACGTAATTCGTTTTATTAACCTTGTAGTTGAACTACACTTCCGATTTTCATGAAATTTGAAATGACCCGATAAACGATTCAGATTCAGCCAGGTAGGGAGGCCTACCAATTGGTTTGAGCTCAACTAGCCCCACCCCGCGATGTTTATCTACAAAAAAAAAGTATATAAAATAAAATAAAATAAATAAATAAATAAATAAATAAACCTGACAGCGTAAAAAGCGAACTAATTATTTTTTTCTGATTAATATTAAACTACTTTTCATATTACTTACCTATTTTTTATATTACTTACCTATTTTTTATTTACTTGAATTGGTGACTATTAAGTTGTGTTTAATTTTTAGTTCCTATCTATAAACACTGTTTTGATAAGGCCTATAGATGTCTAGGATATATGGAGTTGCAGTAAAGCTAGAGATCCTACCTACACAACACTGTAAAAAAAAAAAAAAATACGACCAGTTTTCTTGTAGGAATCGGAAAAATAGTTGTCCTTATCGTACCGGAAAAATTTCCGACTCAGCTTGGAATAAAATCCGTAAAATCGGAATAAAATCCGTAAAATACCGTTTTATTGAATATTTCCTTTTTTTTTAAGGATTTTATTCCGAGCTGGGTCGGAAAATTTTCCAGTAGGATAAGGGCAACTATTTTTCCGATTTTTATACGAAAACTGGTCGATTTTTTTTACAGTGAACTTCAAGGTTGTTTAATATTTAAACAGAGCTTCTGGCTGTAAAATATTCAATGAAATATCGTCTTCATTTTGAAAGACCTATCCAATGATATGCCACTCAGTATGGTGCGTAAAAAAACCTTTTTCGTGTCTACTTCCGAGATTTTGAATTTATAAAAAACATAATCTATAAACATCGGACGGTTAAGACGAATAAATAAAGACCTCATTCATTAAAATCCATCCAGAGGCTGGGATGTTTCGAGGGTATAAATAAATCCACATTCCCAGATATGCGTGAACACATAAATATCCTTGGGAGTCGGGTGAAAATAAAAAGGCTAACAGAGGGGGGTAGCAGATTTTAAAACACTCTTACTATCTATATCATAAAGGACAAACATATCTGTGCGTAACGCATACGTCATTTTGCGAATGGCAACACTTTGAAATTTGAAATAAAATTTTGGTTTTACAATTTTTTCTACTGCAAATTTTTAAACTTCTAAACATTGCACATTTTAAATTTTTCCAATCGTGGCAACAAAAGTAACCCATTTCTGTTGAAAGGCATTGAAAGTAAACGGAAAATAGTCAAAAATAGGAGATTATTGTATCTTTTTGTTGCCATTTTCTCATAAAACCAGAAAAAAAAAATGTTGAAATTAAAATACGGGCTATGTCAAGAATATTGTCTGTTATTCCGCGATAATGATGCCATATGCACACTTTTCTATAGACGAAGTTTAAGATTGGATTGTAAAAGTGGATTGCTTTAGAGGATTCAAATGACGTCATTTTATAAAACAGCGTGTATTTTAATTCTTAAAACTAAATTATGTTTTATAGAAGTGCGTCATTTTCACAGCCCAGCTGATTTGAAATTCTTCACAGGTGAAAATACTTCACTTTTGAAAATAATGTAATCGAAATCACACACTGATAAACCGCAATATTTTTTAAAAGTTTGGAGTGTCTTTATAAAAGAGAGGTGACATGCAAATAATAGCGATTTATATTACAGAAATTGATGATTCACGCCTGGATAGATTTGCTTCGCAGAGTTAGACAAGCATACAAATAATTCAAGGTTTAAAATAATAACATGTTCCTGAAGTTACTGTCCAAAATACTCTCGAATAATAAAACTTTAATGCTATTCTTTAGGATATTGTAGTATAATTTTATTAAAATAACATAATTTGATTAATTTAATTTTTCAAAATTTTATATAATCTATATATTTCAAACACAAGTGTGTTTTTTAGTCATCTGCCCTGATCTTTCTGCTGAACCAATTTTACTAATATTTTTTTTCAACTGAAAGCTGTTCATTTGTAGATGTGATCGCACTATCTTTTTTTTAATATCCCTACTTTTATATTTTAATTTTAAAAGCATTTTATGAAATTTCTCCAAAATGAAGAAAATTAGATAGCATTCATTATTGGAGACAAGAGCGACATAATGAGGTATTTATATCTTTATTCGTTCTATTTTCAGATAAAAATTCAAAATTGTTGATAAAAATTGTTGTATACTGTTTAGTGCGTAAAATCCCATTAGGAGCATAATATTATATTAGGAGCATAATAACGTAAAACGACATACTGCTTTTGAATACACGCATTTTTCCTCATAAATTTCCAATATGTTTTTCCTTCTGTATGTGTACTAAGTTTCAGACACTATGCGAAATGCTTATTTAAGTGAAAACGAAGTCATATTAAAAAAAAAAAAAAACGATCATTTTCTTAGGTAAAACTAATTTTTGTAACACAAATGCGTCTTAAAAACATAAATTACGGAAATTTTTACTCTCCAGAATTGAGATTAGAATCTCAAGCAAAGAGTGTGTCTGTTCACATAAAATATGTTGCTGGCAATCTTGACTTCAAATTTTCAAAGCAGACATCCTTTCATAGCAGAAACACGTCTTCTTTGCGCCTGATGAAGAAAAATCTTTCGAAAGGCCTAGCGCATGTAAAAGTTTTTGAATGTGTTTTAAGAATTTCCTTTAATACTTATCGATTCACACCAGTTTCAACTTATTTGTTTTTTTTTTAATTTTGAGTTAAAATTATTTTTAAATGATCAAACAAAATACAATTTTTAAAAAATGATGAATATGGATATGAGAAGTTCGTATGCAAATTTTGAAAATGTGAAAATTGCTGTTTTTCATTCCGGAATACCAAGCATAGGAGCCTCAATTGATAACCACATCCTAATAACTGATCTTTATTATATTTTACTGATTAAGTATCTACCTGTATTATAAAGAACAAACGTATCTGTGCGTAACGCTGACGTCATTTTGCGAATGGCAACACTTCACGATCAAATTTCGGTCTTGAAATTTTCGCTACTGCAATTTTTTAATTTTCTGACCATTGTACATTTTCAATTTTCGTCGCATAGGGAAAAATTTACTTTCAAATGCAATTTGTTTAAAAACTGTATCTTAATTGACTGAAGTATTATATTTTCTAAAATAATTTTTAAGCGTGATTTATTTTTATTTTTTTTTGTTTATCTTATCACGTGCCGGTTTCAATACATAATAATAATAAACATTTTGTACATAAAGCAACAAACATTTTTCAGCATTTGTTTCTGACTATTTTTGCATAACGAAATTTTAAAACTTCTTTTATAAACAAATAAAAGAATAATATTAAAAACCTAATCTAACATATTTGTGAAAGGCAAATTAACGCAATTAATATTTCTTTTATAAACAAATAAAAGAATAATATTGAAAAAACACAAATCTAACATATTTGTAATCGTACAATTTAAATTTTTAGATTATCAAATAGGATTTTTTTTTTCAAATGGAATTTGTTTGCAAAGTTCATCTCAGTTTACTGATATTTTATGGTTTTAAAAACAATTTTAAAGCATGAAATATGTTTTAATTTATCTCTATCGCGCGGAGCTCGATTACGAAAGATTAATCCATTTGCCCTTTAAACAAAATAAAGAGTTCATAATTTTCTTACGGCTAATATCCATTTAAAAAAACTGCCCTATGAATAAATAAATAAAATATTATAAATAAAACACAAATTTAACGGACATGTATAAGCTCTGAAATTATCAGAATATAAAAGGATGCCGTAAGTAGCAAAATCTTGGTCAAATAACTCTTAGAATGCGGCTGAAAATAAAATATCGCTTTTGATACATTTCAAAAATTTATTTTATTATACAATTCGTATTTTTCATATGAAAAATGCTTTTTTAATGTAAGTGGGCAATCTAAAAAAATTATTGCATATAAAAAAATTATTAGTTTTCAATTTAAAAAAATGTTTTTACCTATATAACCCGGGAAGCCCGGGTACTATTCCCTAGTAATTTTAAAAGCCCTAATAATGTAGTAGTTAATATAATAGTTAAATCTAGAGATTTTAGAGAATAAGAAAACAACTATAGAGTAATAAAATAGTAGTAGGTAATAAAAAGTAATTGAGGTAATGAAATAAGTATAGGTAATCAATACAAAAAACCCTTAACGGGTTAAAAGTTTGTGACGCAGCACTTTATCTTATTTCTATAAGAATTTTAAATATGGAAAGTAAAAATAATGATATCAAATTTTAAGTGACGCTATGCTATTAATGAATGTATATGTATACATACATTTTTATTATTTATTTCATCATTTTATTTTTTTATTTATAATTGCATGTGTAAGAATTATGTTAAATTTAAAAGGATGTATAAAAATTTATTCGTTGATGGTTTATCATTCAAATCTTTCATAAATTCAAAATATGAGTTTTAAAAGATATGATATCAGAATTTAAGTGACGACTTGATGTAGCTTTAAACAATGTTTTAAAATTCAATTTCAATTGTTTTCGGTTTGGCTAAATATATTTACACATGTAACCAAAACATTTAATTTACCAATACACTCTTAAAAATATCACTCTCACTGAACCTATACAATGCACTGCAATGTATTTATACGAAACAAAATTGATTTATCTCTTGTGCGACGCTATCCAATATCAAAAGTAAAATTTATACAAATGATTTCTGTGCGTCATTGTATCCAAACTAAACGAAATGTATGCAAATGGATAATATGACGCACAAATATCATTTACTTAAATTTTACTTTTTGATTTTGGATAGCGTGGCACAAA
Organism: Maratus speciosus; assembly: GCA_963932465.1. NCBI lineage: Eukaryota > Metazoa > Arthropoda > Arachnida > Araneae > Salticidae > Maratus > Maratus speciosus. Next base: position 152,170,821 of record OZ010792.1, on the reverse strand, counting down.
AGATAAATCAATTTTTTCATATAAATGCATTGCAGTGCATTGTATAGGTTCAGTGAGAGTGATATTTTTAACAGCGTATTGGTAAATTAAAAGTTTTGGTTGCATGTGTAAATATATTTAGCCAAACCGAAAACAATTGAAATTGATTTTTAAAACATAGTTTAAAGCTACATCAAGACGTCACTTAAATTTTGATATCATATCTTTTAAAACTCATATTTTGAATTTATGAAAGATGTGAATGATAATGCATCAATGAATAAATTTTTATACATCCTTTTAAATTTAACATAATTCTTACACATGCAATTATAAATAAAACAAAAATAAAATGATGAAATAAATAATATAAATGTATGTATATATATACATTAATTAATAGCTTAGCGTCATTTAAAATTTGATATCATTAATTTTAAGTTCGATATTTAAAATTCTTATAGCATTAAGATAAAGTGCTGCGTCACAAACTTTTAACGCGTTAATGGTTTTTTGTATTGATATCATTACTATATTTAGATTAGTAATAAAAAAATTAAAAAAAAAAAATTAAAGGCCAATGGACCAAAGGACCAACTCCTAATCGTGATTTTCATTCATCTTTAATTCTCTCCCATTTAGATTTTAGAGAATAACAAAACAACTATAGAGTAAAAAAATAGTACTAGGTAATAAAAAGTAATTGAGGTAATGAAATAAGTATAGATAATAATAAGTATAGGTAATAATAGTAAAATAGACGAGCTGAGCGCTTTACAGACGTATAACACATAATTTTTCTTTAACAATAATGCTAATTCTATAACTGTTTTAAAGTAAAACTTTGTTTGATTAGTTTTGTGCAACAATTATATATTTAAAATTTCATTTGGTTGGTTATTTCTTGTGCTGTTATATGCAGACAGACCGACAAACGGCCAGACCAGACGACGACTATAGGTGCTACGAATTTATACAATTGCAATGACTCCTAAAAATGGATAAAAATAATATAATTTCTAATACACATAAGATTATATTTAATAAATTATTTTTTCTGGTATAAAATAAGTTTATTTGATTAAAAAGTTTAGAATTTGGCAGCTATGCAAAAGACAGTAAGCAACAGCATTTCAAGTAAGTATACTAAAGAGAAAATATTAGGGTTGATGTCGCGGAGAGCAGGTCGGATACTCGCTGCAGCAATCATTCTCGGTGCAAACCAATTTGAAAATTATTTTTAATTCAGAAATATTATCTCTCGTTCCTTTCTGTATAGTGCACCATATATTTTAGATATTTTGAAATTTATATACAGGATGCAATATGCTATCTATCGCCGAACTTAATTTCTCAACCGTTGGTCGCAGACATATAGTTCCAATTACAAACACGTTTCAAGTTAGGTAAACATTCATGTTGTAGCATTATTTAAATTAAAAAATCAATTTTATAAAAATTACGAAATCTAACTTTTTATACGGTCCCCCAGTTCCTATAGTTATATTTAGTAAAAGTTTTAACATTCCATAACATATATAACACAAACGGTTTAACATCTGTACTACAAAAATTGACACAGTTATTAAATTTCAAAGTTTTTTTATTTTTGCACATGATTTTGTCTTTCATAAAAGTATCAGTTAAAAGATGAATTAACGTAATTGGAGATCAAAATCAGGGTGCTATGTCCTTTTTACGGCAAAACCACCTTTAGCCGGTACCGCCAAATCGGGGTATCACCAAAGATGGCTATTTCATGTAAAAATTTGAGCTGACTTTTAGGAGTAGCATTCAAAGCGAAGAATGAATTATTGAAATTAAACAGAAAAATAAATATCAATTTATTATACTATCAGAAAACGGTCTACTATAAAAAAAATGAACACATCAAACGCCGGAATCTGCTACAGATACTGCTTAAAGTGTTCTCCATTGATGCAATGCACAATTGAATGCGTGACAGTACTGAGTCGTAGACACGAAAGAGTATAGCAGGAGTGAAAACTGTGCGACAATCAAGGATGATGCAACCTGGTAAGCTCCACATCGCCGGACAGTACGACACGCGTGGCGCGGTATATGGGGGACCCAGATTGTTGGACCCATCTTCTACGACAGGACCTTAACGGGTGATCGTTTCCTGCATCTGCTACAAAACACGGTACGTGACTGGAATGAAGAGCTGCCTCTCCGACATGCACGCCGCGTGTGGTTTCAACACGATGGGGCCCTCTCCGGATTAAACATCAAACGTTCGGGCATATCTAGCCGCCGAATTTGGTCAACAGATCCTTGGATATGGTGGCCCGGTAGAGAGGCCACTGCGTTAACCGGACTTGACTCCCCTGGACTTCTACCTCTGGGGTTACAGCAAGGCATAAATCTATGTGACTGAGACCACTTCTCTAGTTTATCTAAAGCAGCGCTTCATCCTTGATTGTCGCACAGTTTGCACACCTGCTATGCTCTAACGTGTGCACAACTCAATACTGTCACGCATTCAATTGTACATTGCCACCAATGGAGAACACTTTGAGCAGTATCCTAGTAGATGCCGTCGTTTTATGTATTCATTTTTTATAGTACACCGTTTTCTGATATAATAATAAATTGATATTTATTTTTTCTGTTTAATTTCAATATTTCATTCTTCGTTTTGTATACGATCCATAAAACTCAGCTCTAATTTATAGATGAAATAACCCTCTTTGGTGATATCCCGATTTGGCGATACCGACTAAAGGTGGTTTAGCCCTAAAAATTACATAGCACCCTGATTTTGATCTCGAATTACGTTAATTCATCTTTTAACTGATCCCTCAATTGAAGACAAAATCATGTGCAAAAATCTCAAACTTTGAAATTTAATAACCCTGTCAATTTTTGTAGTGCATGTGTCAACCTTTTTACGTTGTATCTGTTATGATATGTGTAAACTTTTACTAAATATAACTATAGGGTCTAGAGAACCATATAAAAAATAGATTTCGTAATTTTTATAAAATTTATTTTTTACTTTAAATAATGCCACAACATGAATATTTATCTCATTTAAAACGTTTTTGTAATTGAGACTATATGTCTACGACCAGCGGTTGAGAAATTAAAGGTCGGGGATAGATAACATATTGCACCCTGTATATTTTCTCCTATCTAACGAAAATGTTTTAAAGGCAAAATGTTTCCCTTTTATCTCCTAATTTTAAAATGTGTGAGCTAAACGCATGTGTCACATGTATTGCAACGCTCCATATTGTTAACGTTTTAAATTGAGATAATATTATCAATGTGAATGTGGGTTATATTAAATCATGAATGCATAGCATCACTTAAGAGTTAAATATTTTATTTATTTAGTTATTTTGCCATTTGGCGCTTTGTATTAGCCTTTTGTTCAAATATTATGTGTTAATTACGTGTGCTAACATGCATTTGTGATTGTCAAGTCTGTTTTAGTTCTGATTTGTTATCACGAGGAGGTTATTACATCTTTTGTTGATACTACTTGTAATGTACTCTGGGCTCTCACTTGCTCCTATTTTTATATTTTATTGGCACCACTAATTCTAAAAGATAAAGTTCATATTATATTTCTTCTCCAATGTTTGTTGTTTTGTTCTTCAAATTTCCTCTCCAATGCAATTGTAGGGGAAAGTCGGACAAAACCGGGACCCTAGCGGGTTTTTTCTTATTATTATTCACTATGTGAACAAAACAGTTAAAATTTGCATTAAAACTATAAAGTGATTCCTTGTGAAGAAAAAAAAGTATTCATTCAATCGCGAACATTAGCAATTAAAATCATAAAAGCACATTTTTTAGAAGTGTGCAATGTACCGGTTTTGTCCGACCTGGTCGGACAAAACCGGGAACTGGAAATAATAATTAAAAACACATTGTAACTTTGCAATAATACTATTTATTAAAAAAAAACTTTCAGGATATGACATCTTTATACTTATAGAATTTGAATCTATATCAAATCTACATCAAATAACAATGATCTAAGTTATGCCTTAAGAGTTAAACATGTTTGGCACAAAAATCACAAGTGAAACTTTGATCTTGTTCTTCTGCGTTGCTGCACGCTTCATGTGCCCACCCTTTGCAGTGAAGGCACTGTATCCATCTCTCCTTGGGTTTAGATTGTTCATATAAACCTTTGCAAAAGATGCATCCTTCATCACTTTCATCCTTCTCCTCGTTTGATGTCAAGGGTCTTTTCTTCTTTGGCTTCTTCTTTTTCACCTCGGTTTTTTTTCTCTCATCTTGAAAAGTTTTCGCTTTATGGCTAAGTCTTTCTTCTCTTGTTTTTTCATCCTTTCTTTTTCTTCTAGTTCGATTTCTAATTTGTAGCTGGTTGAAGTAAGGATAGCTGTTTTCCCTCGACGCTGTCTGATTTCCTGATGGCCCTAGAGCCGGTTTGTATTGGAATAGGCTTTATATCCTGTGGTGAGACTGAAAAAGGACGCTTGATACCTCTTCCCAGACCTTGAGAAGACGTAGACGGTTGCACAGGAACCTGCAAGCCGACATCGTCATCTTGCACAGGAACTGGAGCCTTCGAAGTCGGCGTTGACGGCTTCTCTATAGACCCATTGCCTTTCTCAGGATGAGGTTTATAGGTTGCTACAGACAGGTCTACTCAGGATCTTGTTGTTGTTCAGGCAATACTTGACATTCAGCCAAAGGATTGTTTTCCACTTCCATGGGCCTCTCGGTTGTCTCAGCGGGAGTAAAGAGGTGATCTGGAATACGTCACCGTCAAACGGGTAGATCCCCGTCTTTTCAAACCCTTTTATAGCAGTTTGTGCAACTGCTGCCCTTAAATATGCAGATGTAAACAACTTTCCTATTTGGTTGATTGTAACAACACGACCAGGATGATTTATAAGCCACTTTCTTACTTCCTGTTCATAATAAGCACTAAGAGGAGCCATAAATGACACATCAAGTGGCTGTAGTCGGTGAGTCGTATGAGGAGGAAAACATAAGATGATCACGTTGCTTTCTCTAGCAGAACTGATCAACCGAATATTTTTTGCATGAGAAGCGTGTCCATCTAGGAGCAACAGAACTGGCTTATCCTTTGAAGGATGAGAGAACTCTACAAATCTTTTAAACCAAACCAGAAACGTCTCATTACTAATCCACCCACTCTTATTGTATGCAGCGAACGATCCCGGAGGTGAATCGTCCATTAGAAGGGGGTTTGCCTTAACTCTCGGGAACACGAACATGGGGGGCATGAAATTGCCTGCAGCGTTCATACACGTTTCCACTGTTACCAGGGCACCCCGCTCCTCAGAGGTCAAGCAGCCTACCTGCTTTTTTCCTCTTAGAGACAAAACTTTGGACGGTTTGTTGGGAACTGTCAAAATGCCAGTTTCATCAACATTGTATATATCACATGGTGTAAATTTGTATTTGTCGTAAGTGGACTGGAGAATAGTGAGAAACTTACCCACGGCAGTGCGGTTAAAGCCCTTTGCCCGTGCTAAGGACGTTTGTTCAGGGTTTCGCAACCTAAGTTGTGGATGCCTGGCCAAAAAACTGTAAAGCCACTCTTTTCCTGCCATTTTTTTGGTTTTATTGAAATTATGAGAAATATCATTATTTTCAGCAAGCTGAAAAGCGAGTTCTCGAAGGTCGGACAGGGTTATGCCAAAGAGCCTTTCTTCTAGTGACAAAATATAGGCAACTAGTTCTTTCTCTTGGTCAGCAGTGAAAATTGGCTTAAATCTACCCAAACCTTTCTGTGCAGCAAGCTGTGGAGACAAATCATTCTGGCGGGCTTTCTTAACTCTGTCTTCTAAGGTAGTTTGAGTAACATTGTAGCAACCCGATTCCTTTTTGGACCCCATTGTACCATTCGACATATCTTGGATGGCTGCAGCCATACTCTCTTCTGACCAGCTTTGCCGGTTTGTAATTCTCTTATACTTTTCTTTTCTAGGCAATGCATCACCTAAAAAAAAAGACTGTAGATAAATCTTTTTAGGTCTAAGGGAAACATACAGAAACATAAAAAATTATTAACAATTTGTTAATAATGAGGTTCATATTGAGCCTCAGCAACTTTGAGCAATGCGAGCTGCGTAAACGAACCCCTTGTCTAATACGAAAAAGTATACAATAAACTAGTCGGATGTGCCAATCCTAAAACTTTCGTCTATCTTATACATGTTAATGTATCAAAATTCGCTAGCACAATGCAAAAAATAAATGGTAATCTATCCCCATCGTGAGGATTCTAAAGATATGAAATTCAGTGCATTAATTCTTGAGATATGACTATCGCTAAAATCGATTAAATCTTGCAAAATGCAGCATTGTAGCACAATCTGTTGGTGGTTTACACCAAAATCAAATCAGCAACAACTTATGTCAATGTCTAACTGAATCTGAAGTTTTATGAAAATCCGTGCATTAGTTTTTGAGATAGAGTTATTGAGAAAATCGTGAAAAATGTAGCATAGCAGCACCACCTGTTGAGCGATATACACCAAAAACTAATCAGCACTAGCTTATATCAAGATCTAACTGAATCTAAAGTGTTGTGAAATTCCGTTTTAGTTCTTGAGATAGAGCGCCCACAAAATTTTTGTCACATACAGACAGACAGTCAGATATTTTCTAAAAACTATCAAATCGTGTTCAGAACCTTCTAAAACGTATAAATCCATCGAAAACCGGATGTCGAAATTTTTCACGAATCCAATACTTCCTTCTTCTAAAGATATAAGAAAGTAAAAATTATTTGTAGTATATGAGGTACAAATTATTTGATACATAGAAAATTAAAAACTTAAAAACTACCATGAAATTAAACAAAAGGATAATAAATTTAATTAAGCCCCAACTCGATGATTTACTATTCTTTTTTCAACTTAATTTGGAATATAAATGACTAAAAAACAGTTTTCTATATAACAACTTAATTTAAATAATACTTTTTGTATAGTTTTAAATATTTATAGATCGTAAAACAATAACTAAAGAAGTGAATTCCATTTCAATCACGCAAATAAATGAGTTGTCCAAAACCGGGAACTTCCCGGTTATGTTCGACTACCCGCATCCCGGCTTTGTCCGACCACGCCATTTTCATGAAATGTTACTCTAGCGTTGTTCAAACAACTCATAGACATCAATACAAAACGTTAAAATAACAAATAAATAATGGACTATTATATGTTTTACTTACCTAAACTCCTTAGGCATTTAAGATTGGTAATGTAATATTACAGACGCCGAATTTTTAACTTTTTCACGTGAAACTTTAAAAAAATCACCACTGCGAAATGAGTTGTTTTACACGACTACTGTTTACTGGGTGTTGTCAAGCCACTCGCTTACAAGTAATTCTAGAAGTTTCCAATAGATACCGCCACAAATCAAGCCATAAAACCTGGATCCCTGTTTTATCCACCTACCCGGTTTTGTCCAACTCTCCCCTATGTAAATTTGTTTTGTTTTGAAAAAGTGGTGCCAATAAAATATAAAAATTGTTGCAAGTGGGAGCCCTGAATGTGCTCGACTGACATTATTCCTCTATCTTCATAAGTGAGTAATTATTAATTCTGCAAACTATTAAAAGTATTATAAAAAATATTATATTGCTGAATAGTAGCTATTTTGCAGTATAAAAATTTTACAGCAAGTGTATAATTTAAAATAATCCTTTTTTCAGCAATTTTTGCTATGTAACTCACGAGTGTCATTATGACACTAAGAAGAAAGTAGTGGATAATTTACAAAAATAAACTCAAATATAATGTTTTCTGAAAAAAATAAAAATATATAAATTAAAGGGTTAAAAAAGAATGGCTCAAAAGTGGATATCAACACTTAAATTCAAGTAAAAACATTTGCATTTCGTAAATTTTTATTATAAAAGTTAAAACCTTTTTCATGAAACGATACTTTTATAACAACATGTTTCGTTTAGAAATTTATACTAGTTAGTGTTTCAAAAGACATTTAAAAGAGAGTTTAAGTATATAAATATTTGCGGTAGAGTTTGATTTTTTTTCTTTCTTAATAACTTAATAGGGCATTTCTTTTAGGCGATAACCAAATATTCGTATTAAAAAAAATAGGTTAGTTAATAGCTATCCTTTCTTTAATGAAATACGTTTTTGAATATATTTAACAAATTGTTGCTCTTACCAAAAAAGAGGGCACTTTTTTTGTTGTTGTTTTGTGCCTTCCGCCATCGCTAGAGCTTTTACTACTTAGTAGGCACTGACTAACAGAGGGAGTGTCTTAACGGCTCCAACCAATGGGAAACTGACCCCTGCACTCCTCTACCATGGGCCATTTTACGATGCATTTGTTACAGTGAAATTCGGTGACTCACCATTTTACGATTCAGTGCTCACTGTCATTCACTAGCTTTTATGTTTTCGGGGATGTGCGACGTAGGCCCCGGGCGCCTCGGTAAGAGGTCTTCCCTTTATCATCTCTTAAGAAACTCTTATTATTCCTCGGTATGCTATTTCTTTCTTCCTATTAATCTATTAATGTGTCGTCTCCAAAAAATAATGTTACGTTGTATAAGCCAGCCGTAAAACGAAGCAGATGCATCATTGTACGTTTCTTTCTTCCTATTAATCTATTAATGTGTCGTCTCCAAAAAATAATGTTACGTTGTATAAGTCAGCCGTAAAACGAAGCAGATGCATCATTGTACGGAATAATCTCTACTGCAATTTTTTTAACTTCTAAGCATCGCACATTTTCAATTTTTATACCATCGTATTGGAAAAAAATTACTTATAAATGCAATTTGTTTGAAAACTGCATCTCCATTTGTATTTGAGATATTAATTTTTTTTTTGTAATTTTTAGCACCATTTGTTTGATTTTGGCAACTCAAGTACTCCATTTCTGTAGAAAGTTGAGGAAAAGTAGTTAAAAAGCTGCAATTATATTTTTTTTTGCTGACATTTTCTCATGAAAAAAATGTAACTAAAATACGCGCTATTTTGGAAAAAATATAAATGAATGATTTCTTATAAAACATATTATACAAGAGCTATTATAAACTACATTTAATTTTAAGTATCTATATTAATATTACAAACAAATGAAGGCATATGAATCATGAGATAGCCGATTTTTTTTGTCTAGTTTCTTAAATGACCACAAATCTTTTTTTGGATTTGTGTATTATTCAGCAATAGTCACGTCCTACGCATATTTCACTGTAGATGTTGTTTAAAACTGGATCGTAAATCAGGAATTGTTTAGCGGATGCGGATGGCGTCATTTTATATAAAATAAAAGGGCGTGTTTTTAGTCTTAAAACTGAACTATCTATATTTATAAACATCTATATATATTTTTTTTTATTCGGGGTCGACACTAAATTCTGAAAGAGCAGAATTCCTGTTTACTTGTCTTAGATTTCGTTCTTGTAAAGTTTATCAAAGATGAATTATTAATATCATTAACATGCAGGAAAAAAGAAAAAATAAATAAACTTTTTCATTTCATAAAAAAAACGGATCTTTAAAAAAGTGAAAATATATCTCACTGGCAAAGATACGTTCTACTCTTTGGAGTAGTGGGTATATAAATTTGAACCATATAGCCCTAGTTCTATTATTTGGGTCCAGTCTATGAATCTATACATACCGTATTTCAATGTATTATGTATAAATTTAAAGGTAGTTAGATCACTTAACAACAAACTTTTTTGTATGGAAAACTAAGGTCGCAATCCATTAAAAATGTAAAATGTCTCAGTTCAATCTAAAAATTATGCAATCATTATAAATAAATTATTTTGAATTTCGATAAATATTAGTATGTAATTGCGTATGAATTGTAAGCATTATCGGGTTTATATATCATTTTTAAAAGGTATTTCTATTAAGAAACATTAGAATGGCAACCAATTCTACTGTCCAATGTCAATATCGTATTTATTTATCGAAATTAGTCATAAACACTAAATAACATTTATAAATTTTGAAAAGAAATATGTTTGTTGAATAAAATCAAAACATCAAAATAATCATTATTTTCGAAAAGCTGTAAATATAAAGGTAATATTTCTGAAATATGGGACTTTATAGTAATTGCTCCATAAGAAAGAAAAAAGCACATGAGTATGTAAACAAAATGTGAAATACAGTCGAACTTGGATAATTCGAACGTCTTTAATTCGAATTCGTGGATAATTCGAAGTTTTTTTTCAGTCCCTTGAAACTTGTATTCAGTTAATGCTAAAAAATCTAGGTTATTTCAAAGTCCAACTTCTTTAATTCGAAGTTTTTACCCTTTCAAAAATGACAAAATCTAGTTTCAATACAGTTTATTTGAAAAGTGGCCGGGTTATTTTCATCTATTGTGGAAATTTCGAAGTCCAACTTCTTTAATTCGAAGTTTTTACCCTTTCAAAAATGACAAAATCTAGTTTCAATGCAGTTATTTGAAAAGTGACCGCGTTATTTTCAGCTATTGTGGAAAATTCTTTAGGGAACATAAGGGGGTGGGAGAATATTCTTATCTGTTCTAGGAAACAGAGCAGGGATAAAGGGAGGAGGAACGAACGCCCTTTCCCTTGTAAGTGACACATGCTACTCTCGCCAATGCGATAAATCATAGATGACACGCGTTGCAATTCCTTCGAAACCAGGACAATAGCCGCTTGAGTTTTCTTCATTGTGCTTTTAGTTTTTGTGGTGAAGGTTGAGTGCAAGCATGTCGTTGAGTAAGCCCGTGTCCCGTATAAAACCTTATCTTTCGATGAAAAAATTGCTGTGATTCGTGAGGTAGAAAAGGGTGTAAAGAAGAAATGCATCACCGCAAAAGAATATGAAATAGCACCTAACATTCTTTCGACCTTTTTGAAAAATAAAGAAAAATTTTTGAAATCTAATCGAAATCGCAAACGGGCTAGAGAACCCGATAATCCTGATGTGGACGAGTGTGTCTTGAAGTGGTTTAAACAAGTCCGGGACAAAAACATCCCTCTCAGTGGAACTCTTGTTCGTGCAAATGCGGAAGATTTTGCTGTCAGCTTAGGAAACAACACCGGGAAACAGCTCCGGGTGGTTAGATGGATTTAAGTAAAGAAATGAAATTTCCTTTAAGTCTGTGTGTGGTGAAAGTTCTAGTGTGGACCATGATGCAGCAAATGAGTGGAAAGAAAAAGTTGTTCAAATCATTGAGCATACACAGGACAGAAACATTTTTAATGTCGACGAAACTAGACCTTTTTACCCTGCAAAGACATTAGATTTTAAAGGTGAAAAATGTAGCGGAGGAAAACACAGTAAAGACCGAATAACCCTACTTTTGGGAGCAAACATGGACGGCACTGAGAAGTTACCTTTACTGATGATTGGAAAATCAAGAAATCCAAGGTGTTGTAACAATGTCAAAACAAAGCCTATAGAATTCCGTTCTAACACGAAAGCCTGGATGACGGGGAATCTTTTTGAAGAATGGCTGCTACATCTCAATCGCACGTACCAAAGAAAAAACAAAAAAATCATCCTGTTTATTGATAACTCACGGCCCATAAATCGATACCCCCTATGGAAAATGTCACGGTTGCATTTTTTCCGCCAAACATGACCTCAGTGGTGCAACCAATGGATCAAGGCATCATTAAAAATCTGAAGCATTTCTACAGATGCCTAGTCCCTCAACACCTCCTTACTGAATCTTCCCAAAAGCTTTCCATTACCCTCCTCGATGCATCAAGAACGTGTTTAAATGCATGGTCCAAAGTGAGCCAAAAAAACAATAGCAAACTGTTTCCGGAAAGCAGGATTCGTCAGGAACATTGTCCCTAGCGAGCTTTTAGATGAAGAAAATTTACCACCCCCAGTTGCATGGGAAGACAGCGTACCATTTGATGATTACGTCGAAATTGATAAAAACTTAGACATTTATGGAGAGCTGTCTGATACAGCTATTCTATCAGAAGTTCTAAACAATAAGAACATTGTAACAGAAGACGATGAAGATATTGAAGATGAGGTAGAAGAACAGAGATCGATTCCAACTTCAAGTGAGGCAGTTATTCATCTAGCCGAATATCGTCGTTATGTAGAAGGACAATCTAACGTGAGTGATGCTGTGTTTCGAGCTGTAGATATCCTTGAAGATTTTGTTTAAAAAAAATCAAGTAAGCTCTTTAAAGCAATCTGAAATATCTCAATATTTTAAAAAGCTGTAAATTTTTTATTTAAAATTAATAAACATATATTTTTTTCGCAATTTCTGTTGCGATTGATTATTTTACGCCATAAAAATAATTTTTTTGGATAATTCGAACTTTGGTTAATTCGAAGTTTTGCAGTGGTCCCTTACACTTCGAATTATCCAAGTTCGACTGTATAAGCATTGTAATATCTATTATGATATTTTTAATAATGACAAAAATAGCTTCATTTGAGTATTTTTATGAATATTTTTTAAACGTTTTTTAAGCAAAAAAAAAAAATAACAAAAACATTTTTAAATACATTTTCTTAATATCTTAATGGCCACAATCTTAATGACCAATTTTTAATTAAAAATCACTCGAAATATTCAAATTCATTTTAATTCATAAACCTATTTCATTTGCAATATTATAAATAAAACAGCAACGGACCAGTTTTTTTAATAAAAAATTGCAAAATATCAGGAATATAGTTTGTCAAAAATTACCATATAAAAAAATAATAATACTAATATTAAAACATTCGACATTGTATAAATGATTATTTATTATATATTTAAAAAATATATTATACAAAAGTACCTTATGAATAATTCCCTCCTTTACACTGCCGTAATTCAAAATTAATATGATTTCTACGTTAAAAACTTTTGGACAAAAAATGCTAAGAATTGAGTTTTAAATTGCTGCCTTTAGATGTATATATTCTGCATTCGCCCTGTCTTTTAAGTATAATAGAGATTTAATCATACCTAAAGTTTGGAAAGTTCTGCCAACGTTACTCAAAATATGGAAACTTATGTAAATATATATATATTTTAAAGATATTCTTATTGTCTCCTTCCATACAAACAAAGTTGTATCCATTAATCATTTTTAAAGATATCTCCTTTCTAAAAAGAGCATGATATGAGCAAAAATATAAACTGTTAGACTGCACACGTTCTGCATATATTAAAATACGGTACTAGAAACCAAAACTATTTATAACGATAAATGTATATTCTTTGCAAAGACGAAGATAATTCTTTATTTTGCTTTATCTTTTAAGTTTCAATGGAATAAAATTGTCTATTATTCACCAGACATTTTAAAATTTATAATTTACAAAATATTTCTTAGTAATAATCAAGATTGCTTCATAAATGAATATCCTGTGTTCTAGAAATTGATGAACTTAACGTCATTTGAAGTAATGAATAGATCTTGAGCAAAATTATAAATATTTGTATCCACGTGTCAGAAAATTAACGAAGTGCAAGTGCAATAAATTTCAACGCTTACTAACGAATCATAAAACTGATCTCATAAATAAATGCTTTTACTGTTTCCATACCAACTATATTATTTTTTTAATACTTTTTAAGCTGAAGGTTGTTGAACGACTAATTGTGTGAATTAACGTAATCTATAAGTATGTTGTAAATTTTTCGTGGTGTAATTTTGTATAACTTTATTGTCAAACTAGCTAACTTGCCCGGCGTTGCCCGGGTACATAAAAAACAGCACGGATTGCGAAAAACCTCTGAAAATCACAATAAGATATCGCGAAAAAATTTTAAATCGCTGCTCAAATTTCGAAAAGAGAAAAATATATATATATATATATATATTGTGTTCGAAGATTGAAAGTTGATTCAACTTGTATCAACGTCTTTCACTAATGTGGAAAAATGGTAGAAAATCGCTAAACTACGCTAAAAATCACATACAAAATACCCGAAAAATTCGAAAATTGTTATACGAAATCCGAATAAACTTTATTGAAATGAAGGTAGAAATTACTTTAGTATTGTGGTTCAAAAACGGAATGTCAACAAATTGCAGCAGATCGCGAAAAAACGTAAATATCGAATTAAAAATCACCTGATGACGTAACAAACACGTGTAAAGTGTTTAATGTCAAGTAAATTTGACATTTACGGTCACCCATTATTGGCATTTAATCTTAGAGTTTGGCGATATTTTTTTTTTTTTTTTTTTTTTTTTTTTTTTTTTTTTTTTTTGGTTTATGGGATAATCAGGTAGAACCACAAATTATTTCTGTTCGTATTTAAAAGTAGATAAATAGCTCTTTTTTATATAAATAGATAAAATAAATATTTAAAAAAAAATGCTTATATGTATATGAAAAGTAAATAGTTTGCCAGTAAATATGCGTAAAATTCACTTCAATCGCTAAGGCCATTTTCTCTAACTCACCAAAGCCCATATATTAAAAATATACCAAATACTCTTCAATCTGTTGCCTGATACTAAGTAATCACAATAATGTAAATAACTATTAGGCATAGATGCGTACCGGGTTTGGCGCGATTTTTTTCACGCCAATTTGGTAAAAACATCGTTTTCGAATACCAGTTACATATATATATTTAAATTATTTTCTATTGTTTTAAAAGGAAATAGCAATAAATAATAAAAAAGTTTAATTAATATCTATAGAACAAAACAGTTTATATAACTGTAAAAAAAAAAAAAAAAAAAAAAAAAGTAAATAAACAATTTATTAATAAATAAACAACAATAGCCGAGTTACCATGTCAGGCAAAATAACGCTATTTTGGAGTCCATTATGAACCATGGAGCGTATATGACATCTGTGCCAACAAAACTTTCAATAATATAGTAAATATGTCATTTGATGGTGGTTTGATTATCGAAGATTATAAAATATGTGTGTATATGGCCCATTTTTACACTAAAATTTAAATACTTGACTACATAGTTATAATTTTAAATCCTTTTTATATAATTTACATTTGAATATAAAGATTTACTCCAAAATGATCTCCTATACTTAAAAAAAAAAATTATTGCGACCTTCGCCTGGCCTATTTCACGCTTCTGCCTTTGTGGCTTAAAATTGCATTGTTTGGCGACCAAGGTAATAATTAAATAGCATGTAACTCACAAATAAAGCCTTTCTCCTGTAAGACATACGATGGGGAAATTACATAAAAATGATAATTAAATTGAATTTAAAAAAAAAGAAGGACTAAAAGACTGTTACTTAAATTTTATTTCTTCAGGTTTTTTCAGGCACATTTTTTTAACCTGGCGAAGCGAAAAATCGCCAAATAATGTATCAATTGCTTCTTTCATACTAATTTATTTTTTAAGTTTTACAAACATTCCTTTCATATTTAAATTAAATAGTATTTTCATTTTATAAATTTTATCTCGCATTAAAAAGGTTTTTGATTCTGCTTTCTTTAAATTAAACAAATAACAGTTATTTTCTTTTAATTTCCGAGTTGTTTACATTATTTTATAACGGATATATACATTTCAATTCATTTATCAACTATAATTTTCGGAAAAATGACTACTGGCAACCCTTTCGTTGAAAATATCAATAAAATACAATAATCTAAGCATTGTATCATGTTACTTTTATTCACAATTTAATTTACTTGGATTCCCTTAAATATAATCAACATAATCCCTTAAGTTAATATTAGTTTTTGTTGCATTAAAATATTTCAATTTGTTGATTTTCTGTAAGCAAGTAATCCATATTGGTTTACAATGGAAGTCTATGGGAATTTGGCGAAATATTAGAGATATCGCCAAGTTGGCGTCACTTTTGGCGACTCATTTTGGTCGCCAAATTTGGCGACATACCGCCAAGATGGCAAAAAACTTAGCTGCATTTGGCGACAGAACTATGTCCCTCTACGGCAACCTCCTTATAGGTATGGAAATGTATTAAATGCTGTTCAATAATTGCATAAAAAATTCGCTAAAAATTCAAAAATCGCTGCACGAATTCTGAATAAACTTTTTGAAAAGAGAACAAAATTTACTATATTGGGTTAAAAGAAAGAAACCATATTCTTCTCACTTAAATGGAAAAATCGCCTTGAAACATAAAAAAGCGCTAAAAATCGCATAAAAAATTTAATTAAAAAAATCTAATCGAAAATCGGGCTTCGAGGTGCAAAACTTCATATATAGACGTACCTTTAACCCAAATTTTGTAGCTCTACGTGCAGTGGTCTCTTCAGAACGCCGTCGACACACTCACTCACTCACACACAAACTTCTTTCTTTATTATTATAGCTTAATTAATTTACGTGGATTCCCTTAAATATAATTAACATAATACCTTAAGTTAATATCAGTTTTTGTTGCATTAAAATATTTCAATTTGTTGACTTTCTGTAAGCAAGTAATCCATATTGGTTTACAATGGAAGTCTATAGGAATTTGGCGATATACCGCCAAGTTGGCGACAAACTTGGCGGTATTTGGCGACAGAACTGTGTCCCTCTACGGTAACCTCCTTATAGGTATGGAAATGCATTACATGCTGTTCAATAATTGCATAAAAAATTCGCTAAAAATTCAAAAATCGCTGCACAAATTCCGAATAATCTTTTTTGAAAAGAAAACAAAATTTACTATATTGGGTTAAAAGAAAGAAACCATATTCTTCTCACTTATATGGAAAAATCGCCTCGAAACTTAAAAAGTGCTAAAAATCGCATAAAAAATTAAATAAAAAAAATCTAATCAAAAAATCGAAAATCGGGCTTCGAGGTGCAAAACTTCATATAAAAACGTACCTTTTCCCCAAATTTTGTAGCTCTACGTGCAGCGGTCTCTTCAGAACACCGTCGAAACACTCACTCACTCACACACAAACTTCTTTCTTTTTTATTATAGAAGATGATAAATTATGTATTTTACCAACATTTATGATTAAAAATAAATATTTAATTTTGTATTTCTGATATTACCAGGGAAAAGAAACTGCGCAGTTATTTTTGCTATATAAGATAAATCTTCTCTTGCGAATGTAATACATTTTAAGTAGTGACATTATCTGATTGCGGTACTGATTGAGTTTTTTTCTAATACTTTCCAAAAGCATTTTACGTGGAAACACGCTTTATATGTATTTACTTAAAAATATACTTTGTGCAAACATTAGTTTAAAAATTCTACACAATTGATATATTTTTTTTTTTTTACTTATTAACATAACGTGAATTAAATATGCTGTAACGTGAATTAAATATACTGTAACGTGATACAATAACGTGAATTAAATATAACGTGATTAAATATAATTTTGCATATATTGCCTGGGATAGTTGCCTTCACTAATAATGAGCTCCTTTTTTTTAGTAATCATTTTTGAGAGAGCAGGTGTAACCTATTTATTCCAAATTTTATGTAGAACTTCATAAAAAATATTACTGTGATATAAATACCAGATAAAACGCCGTTTTTATTTAACCCGGCGTTACTCGCGCTAATCGTACGCACGCATGTACTTGCGCAGGGCCTGCGAGGCCCGTTTACGGATTTATATGTCACGCAGGGCTTAAACACCATATTAAGCATTAACTAACAACATAATTTAAGACACTGTTTAGAGTAGTAATTTTAATTAATATATGTATAGAATCATTAAAAAAAACTTACCGAATTTTATGTACAATTGATACACGTAAAAAAAAAAAAAAAAAAAAAAAAAAAAGAATGTTCACCACAGACATTTTTTTCGCATTTTATACAACTTATTTTTGATTTTCGGTCCTTTGAACTTGGGCAAGTATAGCACCTTTTTCTCTCAGCAACTTTCTGTTTTTTTAGCAGGAGGGCTTTGGGAAGCTAGTTTTTCTTGCAAATGTCGAGGTAGACATGTTACACTGCTTCTCTTCGCTGTGTGCTCTTTCAGCAAATCCGTTGCTAGAGCTCTCAAAAAATGACTAAGCTTCTTGTGCTCTAAGGATGGATGTTTTGAGCATTGGAGTAATACTCGAGAATTCATTGCAGCAGTATTCAAGATTGTATAGAAAAAACCATCGGCCATCTGTTGCTGATTCTTGCAGTTGAATACGCTGCTGACATTTGGTCCACCACATCAACAGCTCCTTTCGTCAAATTATAAAACGTTATTATCTCAGGCTTTTTTGCCTCACCTGTTGTTTGGTCAAGGGATAAGATGTCATTGTGGATAAGATGTTAACAAATTTGTTTTTTTAGGAACATACGACACTAAAGTCATGTCTTTCTGGAATGAGCATGGAATGCAAACAAGGATGAATGCACCTTGCGATTTTATTGTTCACAAACTCTTTCGGTATTTCTCTCTTGTACTTCCTTATGGTTCCCACTAGAGTAATGATTTTCTGAAGAAGATATTTTGCAAGTTCATAACTAGTATACCTGTTGTCGACTGTTACATTTCTCCCAGAATTTAAGTTTTCTGTTAACCTTTTCACGACTTCAACTGATGGGTTATTTACGTGATACGGACCTTGGGGCTGAGTACCTGTATAAACTTCTAACTTGCATGTATAGAAAGTTCTTGCATCAACAAGAGCGAAAATCTTTATCCCATACCTAGCTGGCTTTTTGGGCATGTATTGACGAAATGAACAACATCCTCTAAATGGTTCGAGTTTTTCATCAATTGTAACATAGGATCCAGGTATGTACAACTTCTGGCAGTTATGCACAAATGAATCAAAAACATACCTTATTGGGGCATGTTTGTCCACTTCTTTTCTTATTTGCCTCTCTCTAACATCATCAAATCTTATACATCTTATAAGAAATAAGAAACGATTATGGGACATGGTCCTATGAAATATTTCTAGTCCCATTCCATCAGTGCACCATAAATCTCTTACATGCACATGAGATGATTATGTATACCACATAAATACAGTAATCCAATAAAGGCTTTGATTTCAGAGAGTTCCGTTTTATTGGCATCGCGTTCCCTCTGAAAATTGCCACTGATAGTGCAATATATATATTTGTACAGGTGACAATCGTATTCAAGATGTTTTCATCCAATAATAAATTCCATGACTCAATAGGGGAGGTTACGTCTTTTGCCTCTCCAATATTTCCTGGCAATTTTGAAATAATATTTCGTGCTAAATTTCGAAAATTTTGACGAAATTTTGTTTTTTTCCAAATCGTCTTTCCATCTTTTCCAGTAAAACAATCATCTGAATTAGATTCAACAGCATCCTCTTCATCAGACTCGATTTCTTCTTCTGACAATGTATCATGCGCACCAAACATTTCATCGCAATCAGACAATGCATCATTTTCTTCGATAGATTCCTCATCCGTCGATACATCTTCTAACAATTTGCGTAATCGTTCCATTTCTTCATTATACGTTAATTTGCGAGCCATATTGTGCTCCGAAGTTGATGCACTTCAAACTCGAAATGAGAGACACGTTTACTCGCGTCGGGCCTGAGAGACCCGAAAATCAAGTTTTCCTCCGAACGCAATAAAACAAAATTCCGAAAACACTTCCTTTGTGTCGAAGATCACACTGAACTCAGCTAGACTGGGTGCGGCCCATTTCAGCATTAAGGGGTAGGGTTTACGGAGCTTTAAAAACTGTTCGGGCCTCGGAAGCCCGGCGCGAGTAACGCCGGGTTAAAAGCCTTATGACTGAATTTCGCCATTTATCCGAGACCTCAGGGTGAAACACCCTACTCGATCGGCTAGATGCCTCATTTCCGAAACAATAGGAACTATAGCTAATTAATATTTATAATTCAAAAGCTAGGTTTGCTTTATTACCCTATTTACATGACTTGATACTTGACATGATGTTTGACTTATTACCCTATTTACTTAAATTTATGATTTTCTTTATATTGTATTACAAAATCTTGAATAGAAATTTTTTATTTTTTAGTTACACTTTTCTATTTTTTCGCAAATATTGAATGAAAATAACACATTTTGCACCTGTAGATATAAATGTATCCAAGAGCTCTTTAAAATTTCTTAAAAATATAAATATATTTACTAGCTGACAGGTTAGCCGAAAGCGAGTGACACTTTGACTAACCACTCGGGTTTTTACTGCTTTCGTCAAATTTTTTACTTTTTATTTCGTAAAAAAATCTATGAATCCGAAATTTTCGAACTCTTTGTAGGTGATTTAAATCTGGTCAAATTACGTGCTCTAAAAAGATTGTGATAAAATACGGACGTTTAGTTACTTTTAGCATAGAAAAAATATCTTCTCTGTAAGGCACGAAGTGATCGGCGTTCGCCGGTGTATTTGGTGTTAAAAATCGTATTTTTAAAAAGCAATTACCTCATCCATTAGAAGATGGTTTCAGCTTTAAGATCATATCGCTCACCCGCAAAAAAAGTGACACATCTCGCAAAAATTAATTTTGTCTTTTATTTCACTAGTAGGTCTGTCATACACGTGTCTTGCTACACAAACTGTTTCATAAGTGTAGTTATACGGAAAATTCCTTTATTGCGCTATATGTCCATTTGGACCATAGAGGAGGGGTGGATTGTGTGGGGAGGTAAAATTACCCAACCCTCCAAACATTATCCTACGTCTTTATTCTTAAGGGCTTTATGCTTTTATGCACATATTTATTCCTGCATGCAGAGCTTAGTGCTGTAATTTCATCTTATAGTAAAATTATGCAAATGTTCTTTTGCCTCTCCTTTGAAATTTACTTTTGTCGAGATGTATCACTTTTCTTGCGGGAGAGCGATGTTTTCGGTTTGTAGGTGTCGTTAAAATTGACCCCTCGAGGAGCGATGTCATAAGGAGGGAAAACTTTTTTCGGAAAAACGACCTTTTTCAAATAATAATAATAATAATAATAATAATTCAAAGGCACTTTTTTTCGAATTGATTGCGGCATATCTAACGTAAGTGTCTGGTATTTCTAAAAAAATTATCTAATTTTAACTGTGCAGAGAGCTTTGGCCGATTTAAGAACAAAACTAAGAAAAAAACTAAAAGAAAACAAGCGGTCAGCTCTTCGTTTTCTTTCTTTGCGTAAATTTTTAGCCACAAATACACAAATTTTCAGCCTTGTTCATGCGTTAGATTTCCTATACATCGCCCAAAAATTATGTAATAATGTAAGATTATGTAACTTAAATTAAACGGGGTGCAGAAAAATGGCAACAATAAAAGCAATATTATTTAAATACATAATCGAACATAGAAAAGGATTAATGTTTTATATGGAGTCCAGGAAGGTATTTTTTTTTCCGAATTTTACTGCAAAAATGATATACATCAGGAATATTAGATTTCTATTTTGTATTTAGATTTTTATTTAATGCTTATGAATATGTTCATATATAAAGAGAGGGAAAATGATAATATGTAAATTAAAACGTTCTACAACTATAAATACTAAATACTTAAATATTTTTCATATACAAATTTGAGGGAATTACAACCTTACCAGCTTTTTGAAATGAAGCAAATGATTTTTTTTAAAATTATTTTTTAATAAATAGTTTACCACTTAGTTAATATGTAATAACTCCCAGGAAGTGCAATTGTTAACCATAATAAGAAGCAGATTTTTTATCACAATCCTGTAGTTTCCAAAAAAAAAAAAAAAAAATCTCACAAATCAAAGTTATTTGATATATATATATAAATATGATGTCTTACGCGGATTCACCAGTGAATCATATATTGTCTATGCAGGTCGACTATCTATCATTTTAATCACATATAGATGCCCTCTCCAGTTGTCTTAGAAGTAGCAATAAATATGGTTGAAGCATATATAACAAACACAATAATCAATACCTATTTCAACAACATTCACTAATTTTTTCTTAAACAATTTTTAGTAAGTACGATATATTTCAACTTCTACTTGTTTTATAAGAACATCTAACAAAAGTAAAAATTACCCTTCTTTGATGAATGTAACTTTTATTTGAAGACATAAACAATGTAACTTTGTCGACTACAATTTTTGTATAATAACTAAGAGTAGAAGAACGTCACTAGCTTCGCCACACATCTAATAGCTAAAATACAGTGACAAGGACAAATAAACCGACTGGACATATAACAAGGGATCACTTTACTATTAAATTGAGAAGAAAGACATTTTATTTAACGTCTTCACAAGTGTAAAGTTTTAAAATTTTTCAAATAATAACCATTCCACGAAGGCTGCATTAAAAAATAATCCACAAGAGAACTTATGCCTATTCTTATTAATGTTATTATAATTAAGAATATTACTTTTTTTTTTTTTTTTTTTTTTTTTTGGTTAGAGAAAAATCTGTAATTTTCAATTTAATCCCGTTACGTTAAGTAATTATGTAGTTCTTTTTACATAATTAAATTAAATTCAATTTCTGTGTTTTCAAGAAATTTGGTAAAATCAACGGTGGAAATTTATTTTGTTAATGGAACATAATCAACAGAAAAATATATGGAAATTCACCTTTTTCTTTTAGGCTATAATTTGTAAAATATTGCCCTAGATTTTTTAATTACATTTGAAAATATGAAACATACATAATACGGTTTATTTATATGTTTGATATTTAAAATTTCATTAGCGTTGTCTTTGATTCCCAAATTTAAGGAATGAATTAAATTTAAAACTCACTACAATTGTTAACAAACACAAATAGTGAATATTTAAATTTGCGCTATAAAAGGGGAATTTTTTTGATCCAACAACAATGTTTATTAACAAATTTTCGTGCTTACAAAATCCTGAAACGTTCCTTAATCTATATAAAAAAAAAAGAAAAAAAAAAGGAAACCGTTGGATTCCTAATACTGAATGTTAACAAATAAATTTGTGAAAATTTGAAGTGTCAATATAAAAAAATGAAAGAAGATTGTTGATCCAAAAACAATATTAACTAAATATACAATAATAACTCCAAGTTGCCCATGAATATCAAAGGCATTCCTTTATCTTAAGAAATAGTAGTGACCAATAGATGCCCGATATTTAAAGAAGTATTTGTAAAACAAACCCCATCTTCATTATCTTATTGATATTTTTGATACTCAAAATTTGATTTTCTTTTTATTTGTTGTCCATACTTAATTAATAAAATAAATATAAAAATATTTTTGCAATCTTTCACTAATAAAAGTTGTGAATGCCTTTCTGAAAAACCTTTAAACGCGATCTGGTCTTTTTTTTTACATATATATTAGATAAATAGCTTCAAGTGTTGTAATAGACATAAAAAATAAACAAGAATAATCTCGATGTTACTTTTAACAAATTTTACTTTTAACTTTAAAAATGAAACAATAAATTAATTAAATTCCTAACACTTCAAATTTAGTTATTAAATTATAACAAAAATAAGTAATAAAGAATATATATCATGTTGATGGTGTTATTTAACATCCAACAGTTCGGTTTGTTAATTAAAAAAAATAAATTACACTTTTGTTTCAAAGTCTATCTCTTCCCGGAAATTAAATGCTTAGACATCTACAGACACCTGAACAGGATTGCAACCTTATAATTTCATTTATTTACTTATGATATTTTTATTATAAAAAAAATAATCTTATATAACTATTTTATCATTCATTACAGTAAAACTTTAAATACCGTGATATAAAGCTTATTTAAGGAAATTAGATTTCTCTATCTTGAATGATTTCCTGAGATAGTGAATAATTTCAAGCGTCCAATAATGAGATGAAAGAATAAGTGAGTTTCATGAGTAATTTCACTCATTTTAAGACTATATACAGAGAATTTGTGCACTTTGAGAAATATTTCTGTTACTGAAATCTCCATTTTTGTAGAATAAAATTTATTACTGTTTTGTCAGTAATACATTATGAAGAATGTTATCTTAAGGCGTTTCTGCTGAAAGCGTTCATTTGTTATACATGCATTTAACGCAATCCATTTGCCTTATATTCATGACAATCTCGAAAGTAATTTAAAATCTCCCGAAATCATCAAGAATGAATTACCGTTAGAATTTCAGTGATTGTCCATTTGGTAGAATCTTTTTTTCATGAGGTAGCATGAGATATTAATTTAATTTTTAAATACACCAACTATGTTTGGCTATATAAATATTTTTTATACAAAAGACTATTATTTTAAACAAAATTTAATGTTTTCTTTAATATATAATTTCTAAATTGACTAAAAAACACAAGACAATTTTATTTTAATTTTATTCGAAAACATTTTTTTTTTCAGGTAGATTTGGAAAATACATGAAGAATATGTTGAATTACATTATTACATGAAATCTCACAATTTCATTTCCTAGGTTTCTTTTAATTTTGAACAATAAAATATACAAGAAAATATTACATTTTTCATGCGAATAAAGACACATCTACAATGGGGGAAAAAAACCCCTTTTTAATATCTTTAAATAATAAATTTCTAGTCCTGATGTGTTTTTGTCAATACTTGTACTTCTGTCATTAAAATATATTAACAGAGCGTCTTAAAATTTTATTTTGAACAAAATATTAAACGAAAAATTTAAGAAAAAAAAAAGAGAAACATGACTCTAGTAAATTCATTAATTGCCTCTCGAAAAAATAAAAATATATCTTCCGAATTTCCTAGAAAATATACAGATCTCTGACTTTGGTAAGAGAAAGGACTGAATCCAAATTTCAAAGTAAATACTGGAACATCTCCTTTCTTGGAATATTTTACAATTTTTTATTTTATTTAGTTTCTGAAGTAATAAAAATTTTAAGTATGCATGGGTATAAATGATGCTTTAAATATTAGCATACAAATGATTTTTTTCAGTCATATGTGATGGCTAAACAAATATGTTTTCTCTCCTTTGCAGCCTGCCGCTGTACAATTTTTTTATTACCCCCGATATGCTATTTCTTTCGGCCAGCAATTAAAGTGCCGTCTCTAAAAAATAATGTTCCGTTATATAAGCCAGCCGTAAAACAAAGCAGATGTATCATTGTACCGGAAAATATCTACTGCATTTTTTTTCTTCTAAGCATCGCACATTTTCAATTTTTATACCGCCACATTGAAAAAAACTACTTTAAAATGCAATTTGTTTGAAAACTGCATCTCAGTTTATTTTTGAGGAATTAATTTTTTTTATAGTTTTTAGTGCAATTTGTTTCATTTTGGCAACTGAAGTACAACATTTCTATAGAAAGTAAAGGAAAAACAGTTGTAAAATAGTCATAGAGTAAAGAGAAATAATAGAGATGATGTATGGTGTCTGGTGATGACTCCGAAAATGTAACAATAAAATCCGTTACATTTGCCGAACAGAACTGCGTAGATTGGTTCGCTTGTCAATTCAAACCTATATTTCTTTGACTTTGCTTTTACCATTGCAAATTTGTGTTCACAAATCGGATGTTGAGCGTTGGTATGATAAAAATTTCGATTAAAAATGAGAATATACGCAGTTATAGGATGAAAACACCTGTTCCTGTTCCATGTGCTTGTCTTGTTTAAGCCGAATGAGATAATTTAAATTAGACCGATAACCGCTTTCATATTGCAAACCGTTTTTACCGCATACTTCATCTACATCTGTCTCTTTCCTCCATGGAAAATAGTAACTATATCTTTTTGTTGCCATTTTCCGATAACAAGTGAAAATAAAAAATGCAATTTAACAAATTACAACGACCATTTGGAAAATGATTTTTTCAAAGACTAAAATTTAAGATATAAAAAATCGCACGGAGTTTATCATACATTACATACGCCATGGATTACATTTTTCGGTACTGTAAATTTTTAAACATCTACGGAGCTGGTCATACGTTACGCACGCCATGAATTAAACATTAATATTCCTGGGCCAAATTTAAATGAAATTTCATTCTTAAACTTCTAAACATCCCACAATATTACTTTTTACACCGTCGTATAGAGAAAAAATGTACTTTTAAATGCAATTTGTTTGAAACCTGTATCTAAATTTGTTTTTGAGTTATTATTTTTTTGTAGTTTATATTACTTTTTTGTCATAGTGGCAACAGAAGTATCCACCTCTGTTGAAAGTAAAGGGAAAATACAGATTACTGCATAGACCAATCAGAAAACGAATAAAATGCGGATTCAACCAACAAAACGCTTCAGATATGATTTTGATTTCCTACCCTGACAGAGGACAATAACCATTTTTCCAAATGGTTAAAAAAGCAATTGAAATACGAGGTAGTTTGAAAAAATATAAATGAATGATTTCTGATAAAACATGGTAGTATTATAGACTACACTGGTGGCCAAAATTGTGGCCATTTTTTTTTTTTTTTTTTTTTTCATGTTTAATAAATTTGTGTGCTGGACGAATGTAATAAATTTCGCTTAAATACAAATGTTTACATATCAAATTAAAGAAAATGTAATGTAGAATTAAATAATAATAATAAAAAAAAAAACAATTGAAATATCTAAAAGTTACGCTTACAAAAAAAGATCTATCTTAGATTTCATTGTATTTCAAAGTTCTACTTACACATTCAATATGTTGTAGGATAACACTAGTTTTTTATTACACCTTCACAGCGTATTTTCGTTACGCCTTTTTTGTACAAGGATTTTCAAACGTGGCACTAATTTCTTATAGGATTCAGATAAGGGCTCTTACCTGGCCAGTGTAATAATTCTATCCTTTTATTTTTAAACCATGTTTTGCATATTTTTGCCGTACGGCATAGGGCTGAATCCGGCTGAAAGATAAATCGTGTTTGATTAGGGAAGAGATCCCTGAAGGAAGGTACCAATTTGGTTTCATGACAGATTCGATGTATTTTTTTGCATTCCGATTGATATCAATCACTTGAATGCGCCCCCCCCCCCCCATCTGCAGACATACAAACACAAATCATGACATGTGTTGGGTTCTTTGTAGTTGATTCAATGCAATCACGATGCAGCTCATCCCCCACTGTACGTCTCACATATTTTCGCTCATCACTATCAAAGAGCGAATTTTACTCTCATAGCTCCAGATTATGTGCTTCCTCTGATTTTCTGAACAATTAATGAGTTCTTTTGCCCACTGACTTGGTCTCTTGTGTTGCTGAAGATTTAAAAATGATTTTTTCTAGGAATTCTACCTTTCAGTTCAGAACCTGCTAATCTTCTCTCTAATGTTCTTGAACTAACTGAAATACCCACTGCATTCATTTCACATCTAACAACATCTGATGAAATTCTTCTATCTTTGAGACATATCCTTTTTATCTTTCTATCGTCTAAGCACTTCTGCATTTTTTTTCGACTTAATCTTACCTTATTTATCACTGATTTAATTTCTTCATAACGTAAGCACAACTTTCCTACGCCAGATAAAGGGACTGATCCACCAACCTATTTTGCAATTTCAGCATAAGAGAGACCATTTCCTGTCAATATGACAACTCTGCTTCTTTTTGTAGGTGTCCAATCAGTTCTTGTTTTTGACGACATTGTTTTAAGTTATAAGCATTAAGAAAAAAAAATAAATAAATAAAAAAAAATCTATTTAGTTACTCTAGTATTCACCCTTCTTAAAAATCCATTCCAGCAAAATACCGTTTTTACAAATCAAAACATACTACAATTTAGTTACTGACATTTGCTTGGTTCTCAGAACACTCACTGTGATTGGCTAGGAAACTTTTTTTATAATACACTTCAACATTCATGACTAATTTTGTTTGTATTTTAGACAAAAGTAAGTGTAACTTTTTTTTTTTTTTTTTTTTTTTTTTTTTTTTTAATGCAGATATTTTTATTCTGTTTTTTTTTTTTTTTTTTTTTTTTTTTTTTTTTTAGTTTTTATTATTACATTTTACATTAAATTTTCTTAAATTGGACATTTGAACATTTGTATTTAAGTGAAAATTAACATATACTATAAGCACACAAAGTTATAAAATATGAAAATTTCAAAAAATGTCCACAATTTTGGCCAGATACTGTACACTTAATTTTTAGTATCTATATTAATGTTAAAAACAAATGAAAGCATGTGAATCATTAGATAGCCATTTTTTTGTCGAGTTTCTTGAATGACACACCGCTTGTTTCTGGATTTGTGCATTATTCAGCGATAGTGACGTCCTGTACATACTTTACTGTAGATGTTGTATAAGATTGGATAGTAAATGTGAAATTCTTCAGCGCATAGGAATTATTTAATTATATTTAGAGTAAAAGCGTGTGTTTTACATCTTAAAACTGAAATATGATTTGTACTATCTATATATACATATTTATATACATATATATATTTTTTCAACGGGGCGACACTAAATTCTGAAAAAGCAGAATTCCTTTTATCTACTTATTATTATTATTATGTCTAACATTATTTTAGGAAAAAAAATGTAATGCACAAAATAGCGTTAATGTTAAATGCGCGTAAAAGATAATCATGAATTTACCACAATTATTCTTGTTTTGAAATGGTAATAGAGAAAATAATAATTAAAAAATGTATTCGACTGTAATAGTCCTGTTTCTTACAAAACTTTCATTTTCCTTTGTTGTAAAAACAAAATTGTTATACTCTTTTTCAGTTTTCAGCCACTAGTAAAACCAAATAATTTGCTGTAATCTTTTTTATGTAAAGATTATTAAAGAAAGAGAAATACAGAGTGAAAGCTTGGAACACTCTTATGAAAAGTAATTTTATTCTGATGATCTTTTAAAAAATGCATTTTATATATCGTAAGAAAATCTGATAAGAAAATTTTAGAAGATTTCTACAATGACCCATAAATAAATAAAATAAAATAATAACAATAATGGTAATGATTTAAGTGAAAACATAAAATTTAGTTTTAAGTAGAATAAAACTCAAAATCTAATTTCTTTTGTTGAATTATGTAGGGTTAGCCTCAAATGTGTGCAAATGTAATGTGTGAAAAAATGTCATTCAACATTGCATGTAAAAAATAATTATTATTTTGCTGTTTTTCAGAAAGAATGTCATGTTATGAAATGAAGCCTTTAAATTAAAGATTTTTAAAATCGCGTAGTTCTTTTCAGAATTTAGTAGTTTTGAAAATATTTAATTTTAACACATAAATATATTCTGAATGATCGTTTTCAAATTAACATTATGCGTTCGCAAGGGAAATTTATAAAATGTAATTCACTGTTATACATCATTTCGATAAATCTAATATGTACTTTTCGGGATATAATGCAAGTCCATGTCAAATTACACCGCATTAAAATATATAGTAAAATTCAATTTGAATGCAAGTTCAATTATACTACCACGCCTACTTAGTCGCAGATGTCAAAGTCAGTATAAACCTAAAAATGAGTTCAAAAGCTGACAAATTTCCAGGCATTTAAAGTAGAACATATTCAATTGAAATGAATCTGAATTCCATAAAACGCTTAAAGTTTAGTTACACTTTGGAGAAAGTACAATTATGAAATTCTCATAAAGCTTTGTTTTCTTTACATTTGGTAGTAAAACTTTTTCTTATAAATAAATATTAAATTTTCAGCATTATTTAAAAGTATGCATTTTACAAATATTTTATCATATGCAAAACACGAAAATCTTTGATGAATTTAAATTTAAATTTTGTTTTAAATAATAAGAATAAAAAAAAATATTTGTAGCACTGTTATTAACTTCCTCTATTTTGTAAAAATAAAAAAGAATATATTCTTACTTCTTTGAAATCTTAAACTTTAAACTAAAAAAAAAAAAAAAAAAAAAAAAAAAAAAAAATCTCACTGAAACAATTTTCAGTAAACAGACTCTTTTTGCTATAACTTAAATTTTCAGAAAAAATTAAGAAATATATATAAAATATTCGTTATAAAGATATAAACGAGTAATTTAAATAATTTCTAAGACAACAAAGCAACATTAACTCTAAGATCATTTCCCATGTGGTTGAAAACCAAAACTGCATCTACTGTTACAAATCTAATATTTTCCAGTTCGTTTACGCAATCAAATTAAGCAATCTTTCATGTATTTATTTGAACTGAAACAGATACATTCCATCCCATTAAGTGAATTACTGCCAAGAATCATTACACAATCAGCGTCGAAATTTCTGAAATGCAAATAATGATAATAACAATTTTTATTTTCCATCTAAATGATGATCGTTTGACTAATTTACTTTAATGAAAAATTTTCTGATTATTCAGGATATCTTTAAAGTACAGACACAAACTAATATCTATGTTAAAAAAAAACTGCAAGATAAGAAATTAATGCATGAAGCATAGGATATGAAAAAATTTCCTTCACTTGCAGGACAAGGTTACTTGGGGCAACTGGGCGATGATTTTACAATGTGACTTTGGGGATTCTGGCAATTCAGCATCAGCAGACTAATATTAATTTGAATTAAAATCTGAACTTTTGCAAATGTGTTCAGTTAGGTGCCCTCTATCAGACAGGAAAAGTTCAAAATTACATAATAATATCTAAAATAAGGAAGAAAACATCTATTTAATATTTCTGTCCTCATGACCCCAGGTACCCCATAAAAATGGGCAAGTGGACAAGGAGGGTATATGTTCCACACGCGTTTGTTTTTTTTTTAAATATTGGGTATAAGGTCCTGTTTGAAAAACTGTAAACAACTAAAATAAATTAAACCCGGGAAATCATGTACATGATATATAAACTAAAGGGCGTTGTAAAGGAAACCTTTACTGTCAACGTGTCTAAAAAACACTAAAAGTGAAAATATTAGATTTATTTATACAAAAAACATAAAAATTAAGTAAGTAATTATGTACTTTAGTATAGGTAATAAGTATAAAATTTACATGGGTATATTAAGGAAAAATATAACACAATAAATCTATGAGCAAACGACTACGTAAGTACTTAAGTATCTCATTCTCTTTTTTATTTACCACAATGGAAATTTGATATGTGCAATAAACCTGTGGGGAATGTAACCAATCATATTTTTATATCGAACAGAATTTTTTTTTATTATGTTCGATAATTTTCTAATAATCTCACTTTGCCATATGTACTCATTCTAATAGTCTCAC
This sequence comes from Maratus speciosus, assembly GCA_963932465.1. Classification (NCBI taxonomy): domain Eukaryota; kingdom Metazoa; phylum Arthropoda; class Arachnida; order Araneae; family Salticidae; genus Maratus; species Maratus speciosus. Next base: position 152,139,878 of record OZ010792.1, on the reverse strand, counting down.
TCTTCATCTGTTTCGTGAAATTTCGAGCTATAGCTATCACACGTAAGAAATTTGGTTTGATACCCCCAACACGCTGTTTTAAAATTTTATTATGCTATTATAATAAGACATTATGTAATTCTCTTTATTGCAAGCAAAAAAAAAAAAAAAAAAAATGGAGAAGTTAATTTCCCGTAGTAAGAGACACTCAAAAAGATATTTATAACTATTTGGGTAAACTGGATCTCATATGGTCCAGTTACCCCTGATACATGTCCCGGTTACTCCCTTCTTGAAACTTTTTTGGGGTAACTGGAACAACCTCCTTACATTTGAAACATGAGGTAAATATGTATAGATACCTAATAATATTAATATATTTATGTGTGTAATAGTTTAATAAAAATATTCTTTAATAAAAATACTTACCGTATTTTAATAAAAAGCCGAGGAAGTTCAAACAAATATTCGTTGTTTTTAAAAAAAGGAAAGCTAAATTTTCGGCAATCTATCACAGAGAAGGCAGAGTTGACACACGGTGTTTTAAGAAGTAGGGATCGGGGTGAAATGTTGACAAAAGATAAAACTTAAAAGGCATCAATGATTTTTTATAAAAATAGCCTATCGCCCAGTTACCTCGTGGGTCCAGTTACTCCAGCTTACCTTACTCTAAAAGATAGTTACCGTTTTAAAAGTTGAAATATAATTTTAATAAATGACTTAGAAAACGCATTGAAATTAAAAAACCGGTAGTAGCAATTCTCATCCGTATCTGGTAATGTACTTTATATATTTTTTGCTGTTCCATGTAACATTTATATATGTGTAAGCATACCACATATCATAACAAAATACAGTTTTGTTAGAAACCCCCTGAGGTTGTTGGAAATTCAATTACAGCAATTTCCGGCAAAAGACAGCAATCGTAGTATATTTGTGATAGCTGATACGACAGGCAGATGGTAAACCGAAACCGAATTCGTACGGACTTTTGAACTATGTTGGACTGTGTTATAAATAGATTTTTTCCCGTGTGCTATTTCCGTTTGTTTTTATTAAAGAAATGTGTTAAACGTTAAAGAAATGATAAAAAATACTATTGCAAAATTTAAAACAGTAATCTATAAGTATAACATGGATTGTAGTCGATATGTACTCATGTGTGTGATACTACACTAGTGTAAAAAATTAAGGCCGATTTTTTTTTTTTTTTTTTTTTTTTTTTTTTTTTTTTTTTTAATGTAACGTACTGCAGAAGATTTTCACATCGACCGAAATCATACCATAAGATATCCAAGATGTGAAAACATGTGAGACAATAAAACAAAACCAGCTAAACAATCCGTTCTGTTGTCTTGTTCGGCATTATTCCTAATTTATTTGTTTCATCTTTAATTTTTGCACACTAGTGTAATATTATACAATAAATAAAACATACATATATTGTATATACAATACATACATAAATAGTATGTACAATATATAAAATACTAGGTGGCTCTGCCCCCTGTGAGCTAACCCCTATTCAGGTTTTAGAGACTCCAAAAACAAGGTAATGTGCCCTATTTAAAAAAATATATATATTACAAGGTTAAGGAAGATTGAATTCTATTAATGTAGCGGTGGCTATCTCCTGTAATTGAGTTGTCATTCGTTTCCGTTTGAATGGGGACCCCACCAGTATCCGAGAAGTTCTGCTCTCGAAGCTGGTAAACAGGAGGTGTAGGGATCGATCCCAATCGCGCCCATCGGCCTAATTGTTGGGAGTTTTCGTGGTTTTCTTCGAACCTTTGTTTTCCAAGCGTAAATACGGATTGGGTTCCCTTATAAAGACCACCACGGAGGGCACCCTCCCCCTTTGGGCCTATATCCCAAGTGCTGATAATTGGCCGTCATAAACACAACCAACAACCAACCGTTTGAATTGGGTATTTTTCTATTACAATGGCCTCATCCATCGTTGTTGTAACAATTGATGGCGGTTTTCAGGATTGATAATTAAGAGCAATTACACATTTGAAAATCAGCTGGTTAATAAAATGGTTAGGTTAAAAATGTCGTTATCTTTGTGCCTTTTGTAACGACACTATGAATAATATCATTCTTTTAGTTTCGAAGTTAAAAACTCCGTCTGCTAGGGAGTACCTTTCAGAACCGCGGTATTGAAAAGCATTGTATTTTTAAATGTTTAACATATTTTATGTTTTGATCGAGTTTTAAATATTTTCAGGAACAGATATCGCTTATTCATAAATTCTTTCTTTATTTTAATACACCATCATTATATTTTACAATGTATATTGTTTATATTATTTAATATGAATACCCGGATTTTCAAAAATGTATTTAACGTTTGTATAATTTGTACAAAATAAAACGAAAGTATTTTGCGCATACATTTACCTGTATTTACACTGCATCAAATCATGTAATATATAAACAAATTTGCTCGTCGCACTCCATTTATACTATCTGACGTAACATTAAAATTCTTCGGAATGAAAATCGTTTTAAATGATTCGTTTTAATAGATGACGCAATTTTCAATATTAATTGCATTTCTCATGTAATAATTTATTTCTTTTAAACTTTTCTCGCTTTTAAAATTCACGGGCACATATATTATTTTATTTAAAAGTGTTTAGGAAAATGATTACTTGCGCCTTTCGAATATAATCTAATATTCAACATTAAAAGTTTTACACGCGTAATAATGGACAGTATTCCTGCGACGCGACATCAATATTGGTGAAATGGCAATTTTATAGCCTCGAACAGAATGGAAGAATACGGTCCACTCACGTTAATTATGACTATATTTAATATTTGGGGATTTTGACGTAATTATCTCATTTGAATGCGTTTCGCGTGAAATATATTTTTTTTCTTTTTTAAGTTTTCGTAAATTTTTAATCCGTGTAAATATTTTGACATAATTTTCCTTATTTTCTGCTTTTGACACGTGATCATTTAATTCTTATTTTAAAATTTCTTTCTTATTTTAAGAATTTTAGTTTTCACGACAAAAGACAAATTTGATTTTTACTTTTTCAAATTTACCTGAAAAACGTAATTTAATATAATGTTGTTTCACTATTGGTTGGAATAAAATATAATTTCAATTGTCAATTAGAAATTGACGAAAAAGAAGAAATCTAATAATCCCTATAGTTTCTCTTGTTGTCCCCTTTTTCCAAAAAAAAAAAAAAAAATGCAGTAATTTTGTTGCAATTACAGATTTTCACAACAGAAATGTAATTAAAATTAGAAAAAAGTAATACTTCAAAAACTAATTGAACATTTTACATTATATTACCAATTATGAGATCTACGGATCAATACTGATTTTTGGCGTTAATTTTACTGCATAGTAGTCTATATTTTAGGAGAAATCGCTGTGAAATAAAATCAGTCGTTTCTTAAAATCGTTTAATAAATTCATTTCATAAAATCGTTTCATTCAGTCGTTTCATTAGGATTTTATATATATAGGGTAGATATATAGATACATTATGTTCATTGTTTGCAATATAGTGTGCTTGCACGTGTTATTTCTCTTGTGTTTCTTTTCATCATAAAATTTACGAAAAAGTTCCTTTTGCTTACAGTAACAGTGAGAGATATGTTTTGTATAGTAAAATTCCCAAACTAACTGTTGAATTAGGAGTTGATGTTTTTGCACTGTTTTTAGCATACAAGATCAATATACACTTTTCTCCCATTACCATTAAAGTAAAATACTTTATTGTTTATTCTTAGACAATAATTTAATTTTAATTTTATATTTTTAAGTATTGGTATGTGCATTTACAAATTTACTTTTAAATAAACTGTTTTTTTTTGTTATTTATGATATATAGTCGATGACATAACTGTAAAGCACTCTTTCGCTAATATTAGTGCATAGTTTCCTTCTTGGGTCCTTTTAATATTAAATAATATTTTCTATCCAGTATATTTAAAATTACTTGTACAGATTGTATCCATAACTTGACATATTTACCTTAGTGCATAGTACAAATTTTATAATAAATCTTACGCTCGTCTACTTAAGGGGACCAGGTAAGCAAAATTCAACGAAAAAAATTATTTTTAAAGAAAAAGAAATACAGCTACAAAAAGCAAACTTTAAGATTCGTATGAGGTAGAAAAAATTGATAATCCTTCAAACAAAATAGGATTTTATTAAATTTGACATTTCAATACCAATAAAAATATCAATTAAATCTTTAAATGAGTTTTTCTCAAAACTTGTATTTTTCAGGTTGATGTTCCTTTTTTCTATATCTATGAAGCTTAAGAACTCAGACTTTTAATTACACTTAAATTATGTTATATTTTACAATTTAAGAGAGGATTTAACGTGGCGAATATAGGTCTTTACCGGTCTCCTTAAAGGTTTCAAAGAAAGCATTGTGCTTGTAAATTTCTCGGACCCTTGCTATAAATAAATAACATGGCCAGTCTAAAAACACAAATGGACGAGAAATTATGACAATAAAAGTAACTGTTTTCTCCACATTCCAATGTGGTATATGCGCTATGCCTAGAATGATATTTATAGAAATGTCAGTGAAATGTATTAAACAAAATAGTTCGTTTTACATTTTTGTTTTTCTCAATAACTTTCATAAAATATATTTTAATTTATTTAAATTTGTTCGATATGTCTGAAATTTATGCGAATAGTTGAAGGGATGTTTATGAAATTTATTTAGGTCATTCGAAATGTATGTATAATGTACTTTCAAGTAACATACTTTATTAGTTTATATTTTATAAAATTTTTAAAGTTAAAATTTAAAGAAATAAATAATTGCATTTAAATCCACATATGAATATTGTTTATATATTTATTTATTTGCGTATGCATAAGTAAAAATGCTATTTAATTATGTAAAAATAGCAAATAAAGCCTATGTGCAAGAATATAATAAGCAGAAAATCAATGTTTAAAAATGCACAAATAATACATGAAAAGCTGCAAACAGCTGTTTCGAATCTGCTAGCGAGATTCTTCTTCAGTGCTTGATAGGGCAAGGCACGGTGCGATAGAAAAAGCAAGGCTGAGCAAAATGACAGAGACGTGATATATACCCGATGCAGGTAGCGAATGCGCAAAAAAAAAAAAAAAAAAAAAAAAAAAAAAAAAAAAAAAAAAAACAATGAGAGAAAAACAGATGAAACGACTGAGTGAACAAGTGGCGACATCTACCGAAGAACGAGGAAAAAAGAAACCAAAAAAGTGGAAACTAAATTAATGCTTTCCAAATACTCGGAAAATCAGGAGTACTATAAAATAGATAATAGATAACTCATTGACTAAGGAGTAACAATTTTTAATGATGTGGTAAGCTTCCCAAAAATCAAGTTGTATGTTAGAAGAACATTTTTGGATAATGATGGGGGAGGAAAAATTGTACCTATGTTGAAGCGACCAACAATGTAACAACACGTTTAAAAATGCATGAAAGTTGTGTTAAAATCAGGAGCTTAAACTTTCTTCTATTACTCAAAATTGTTGGTCGTTTCAACATAGGTTCAATTTGTGCAATTTGGTTTTCTGCTTATAATATTTAATTATATCCAGAATTACACTTTATAATGCGCATACACATATGAAGGCAAATCCTTTAACTAGTGCAACTTAAATGATAATTAATATTTCTTATATGTATTATACGGACCGCTATTGTTGTAGTTCAATATTAATTATGTGCATTACCTCCTAATTGCCGGCATTATCGAACATTGGTTTTCATTCAAATATTTTTAACGAATTACCAGTAATTCTTTCAGTTTTACGAATATTGCTTTGAAATTATTCACGTTGTTATTCAGAGGAGTTTTATTTCTTTATTTTTTCTAATTTAATTTCAGCAATGGTTAATAAATAACATCTGATTAATAAAAAAATGCTTAGAAAATTATACGATATTAGCTCTACATACTTGCCATTATAGTACTTGGAAGAACGCTTATGACTGTTTAAAATCCCTCAAAAGCTACATTTGCTTTTAATGACGACAAAACTTGGCAAAAAGCAATATATGTATGTCTATCTGTCTTTTATATTTGCAACTGTAGAACAGGTTTGGCATGAAAAACAGATAAGCATTTTGCTGTATTCTGAAGTTCGATCGGCAGTTTTGTTCTGTTGAATACAGTAAAACCTCTTTAAAGTGACCACATTCTGTTCCGATAAAAATTGGTCGCTTCGAAAGATGATCTCTTAATCGAGGTCATGTTTAAATCTAGATTTTAATTGTTGATAAAAGATAACAATTAATGTTACTAAAATATATTTTTCACATTAGAATAAAATATGAAAATTTAAGTATCAAGACAAAAGTTAATTACATAAGTTATTTACTGCAGAATTTAAAAAATGAATATATTGACGTTTGCTTAGATTTTACGGTTTTATCTTTCATAACTTATTTCCAAGTTCTTTTGAAGTTCAGTAAATAAAGGCATTTTTTTTGTTTGTTTTGGACGGGAACAAATAATGACGATTTCATTAATTTAGCTACTTCTTTCAGAGTTTCATAATAGAATGGGGCAGGAGAGTTTATTGCCCCGTCATAAGAATTAAATTCATTGCCTAAAAAGGCACAAAGGGGTTCAAACACTTAAACGTTTCTGGGAAAAAAAAATCAACTTAGTTTAGAAGTTTGCTGAATAATGCGCCCTCCGGAATTATTTTTGTAATGAAAGATTTTGAGAACTTTTGAGGTCATTGTTTTTCTAATGAAACCTTATTCAAGCGACCAGGAAAAAGCGAAATTTGTTTCATTTTCTTCAAAGAAAATGGTCGCTCATGGAAGGAGTTCAACTGGGATGGTCTCTGAATGGAAGTAAAATTTGTATTGAGCCTATGGAAATAAATTTCGTTCCACGAAAAAATGACCGTTTAGGGAGGCGGTCGCTTAATGGAGGTGGTCACACAGGTAGGTTTCACTGTATTTTCTTTTGTTTCGCACATTTACGTAATTCTTCATATAATTAGGACTTTCGTAAAATAGAAAGAAAATTCCAGCCTAGTTTTATTAATATTGTATATAACAATTTATTTAATAATATTTTATTACGTATGCAATTTAATAATAATTTATTGTATCATCGAATGTTTCTTAAAATATTCAAATGCTTTTTTTATTTGATAAAGTAATACAACAGAAATACTCTAATCAATTGAAACGCGTTTTTATTATCAAATTAACAGCTACAGTTTTGACAACACATTCGTTACTGAAGATAATGATCTAGTTAATTCACTAATGTAACAAATTTTATCAAATTGCATTATGTGATTTTCTTTTTATAGTGATTTTGAAAGGTAGAAAACCAACAGTATTTCATCTGTTCGCGGTCAATGATCGTTAGTGTAATTGGCCATTTATTTAATGGACATTAGTATTTCATGTTGTACAAATGCAAACACCAGTGGTAATTGGATATATCCATCTTAATTAAGGTCATAATGATTTTCTTTTCATAAACTACGAATTAGACTTTGAGGTAAATCTATAAATATTTATTAAGTACAAAAATTTTGTTTTGAAAAATAGCAAACCAAATTTATTAAATTAGGGTTAAAATGAATGTGTTAAATTATATTTTAAACATATTAATTTGTTAAAGACATAATTCTAGATTAACATAATCCACGATTATTATGCATGAAATTGTGATGAAGAAAATAGATATCCGTGACTAACGCTGACATTATATGAACTAAACAGTGGAAAAATATGAACAATAAATGTATCTTTCACTACATTTTTATTTACTTCTAAACATCGCCATGTTTAAATTTTTACACCTTCGAATAGGAAACTAAACGTTTTTTCTAAAGCATTGTTTTTTTTTAACAATATTACAATTTACCAGATTTTGATGGTTTTTAAAATAATTTTTTGATGTTTTTGATGATTTTTTGAATTTTAAAATGATTTCAATATGTTTGAAATAGTGTAATATCATAAAATACACAGCAAACCATTTTCCACCATATACCATAATGTAATGGCATTCTTTTGATTGTCCCTTTAATTGAACTGTAAATGCAACGCATTTTCAATAGCGAAAATGTGATGGTGATACCCAATAACATATATCCATTTCAAGGCAATCGAACTATATTTACACGCGTTAGAGCACGTAGAGACAGACAGAAGGACCGATAGATGGACAGACAAACCGAATTGAAAAACACTTTTCATCCATGTTGGAAAGTGTTATAAAAGCACTCATCCATTGCTCTCTTGAATTCCTATTAATTTTTTCAGTGTTACGGATTTTCATTTTTGGTGCATCGAAATTGGAAGCGATCAATCTGAAATCATTGGCGTAAATTTTAATGGGGAATCAATGTTTAAAATCAGTAATAGAATAAGCTATATCCACTGAACTAAATCCCTCAAGTATAAAATATATTTAAAATATATTATAGAGTACTCGATAATAATTAAGAAAAAAACAAGTAGAAAAGGAAATAGACCAAAAAATGTTTGGGTACTGTATGCTGGGGTTTGTTTAATATACGGAAATCTTGTGCAGGATTATTGTGCGTTAATTATCATAAATTGACACCTCTTAAAATAATCGATTTATTAATGAAAATTAAAAACCATAAAAAACACAAAAAATAGTTTTATATCGAAAATGTTATTAATGATTTAAATATTTTTATACATCATATTTGTCGAATAGAATACGGTCTTCATTGTTTTATGACTTTCTACATATGCCGTAAACAGTATCATTCTTTAATATTCTTTCAATGTCATACTGATACCTGATATTTCTAAAAAAATAAGTGTTAATACAAATTTTATTAATGTTTGTAACATTATATATGCAGATAATTCCTCATAAGATGATCTAAAATATTATAAATCATAGTACGCTATTATATAATTCATTTACATTGATACGCTAACAGCTATTTTTTGTAATATTTGTAACTTTAGATACGCAGATAGTTTCCCATAAGATGATATACAATATTAAAAATCAGAGTAAAATATTTTATAATTCATTTATATTGATACTGTAACAGTTATTTTTTGCAAACTTACACTGTCAATAAAAGAAGAAAAAATAATTGATTTATCATATTTCGAGAATTTAAATACATTTGTTAAATTTCGAAGAGTTTAACTTGTAGTTTACAGAAAATCTAAATAACTAATTAGAAATTCCTAACCTAAATTGTACTGAGTTATAAAATATTTTTAACCAATGGAAATCAATATGCAACATTTATTTAACCTCCTCACTGACAAGCCCGTGTTAATACGTTCACTAAGCTCCAGGTTTCACTGCAATGCAAGCAGTATTTAAAGAAATATAATTCAATTGATTTAATGTATTTTTAATACATTGAACAATGATTAATACTTCAAAGGATTGCGTTTATATTTGTTATTAAGTTTTTTTTTTTTTTTTTTTTTTTTTTATAAAATGTTCAAAGAATCATTTTTTTAAGCATTTAAAACAAAATGCAGTTACAACTACATGAGGATTTTCGGTTCCACAAATGCGCGAGTTCAGCTTGTTGACAAAGCCATCAAGATGAAAACATGCCTCGTCAGAGAACCATATATTTCCAATATCGATTTCATCCGCATCCAAAAGCTGCTGCATAGTGAATGGGTTGGCGAGTCTGTATCTTTTACGGAGACTTGCGAAGACTGTGGTGCATGATACGGTGGCTGATCATTCTTCGGAGTTCATCACGAGCTGCAACACGGCGAACGGAAGTCTGGCGCCGCTGTAGGATGACCTGCTGTTCGGTCTCAGTATTCGATTCTGTAACTGGAACGCGAGAACGGCCGACATTTCCAATACGATCATCATTGACGTTCCCCGTTCGTTCAAATTTTTCGAACAAAGCCTTTACCGCATTGTCTGACGGACTGTTTTGGACATTAAAGTTACTTTCAAAAATGCGCCTTACTTGAATGGAGCTGTGATCCAGGCGGTGATATTCCAAAAGAAGAAATATCCTCTATTCCAATCAATAAACCATTTTCAACAATGTATACTATTTCAAAAGTACTCACTAGTATATTGCGTAGTAAAACAACGAATGAAGGTGTGAAGGATTCGATTTCTATACAGCTCTCACATACCTGCATTGGCACCATTTCGCGAAATTTTAACAAAATATTCAAAATTGTTGGATAAAATTCCCATAAGTACTCATAAATGCAAAGTCGCATGCAAATTAGCAACCGGCTGTGCATCAGGCTTATTTTGATACAAAATTAAAGGATTAATTTAATACAACAATCATATCGTTAAGGATAAATAACTTCCCCCCTCCAAAAATAAAAAACGTCCTTCTGAAGTGCAGCGGAATGTTTTTTTTTTTTTCCATTTACTATAGATGATAATTCAAACACTAAATATGTATAAGTATAAAATGTTCTTCAGTAAATAAACTAATTATTGTAATATTAAAAATTCTCACATTTCTCGCCTCCCAGGACCACAATTACAAATTTCTCTGAAAAACTGTAAACCTTCTAGCAAAACACATTGGAAAAGAACCCGTAAGAACGATCTAACCTCTCCCGACATTCTAGGCATATGACATGACATGCTAGCTGGCTAGAGCAGCAAAGAATATCTTTTTCAGTGCATGAGATGAAAATGCCTTTTACACTTTGTTATTTTGTTAACACTATAAACACCGGCAGATTAAAAATCTTGGTTGACGAGTAAGAAATGGTGGTTCTCAGTGGCGACCGCATTTTCCAAGCCCTGGTTATTACAATTCATGTATTTTTAAAAAATATATTTAAACTAAAAACTTTTAAAATTACAATCCCATTCAACCAAAACATTTGTTATTAGAAATACGGTCTTAATTTATGTCAAGATAAAAATTCCAATAAAAATTTGTTTATGGCCTTCAATAATATAAGTTCTACTAAGTTTTAGAGTCTTGTCAAATGTAATTTGAACTTAGTTTATAACATTAGATATCATTAGTATATATATTAAAAAATATATGCATATTAGCACTGTGTGTAGAAAGAGTTGCCAAAGTGTAAAAATTCAATTCCAAAAATTCTTTTAACGCATTTTTTTTAAAATTTAAAATGGATACAGATAAAACATATTTGCTAGTTTATTTTATCAAACATCAAGATGAATCTTCATGTAGAATATTTTAATATCAAACTGTCAAACAAAATTTTAATTAACTAGAATGTATTTTATATATTTTTTAATTTAATGGGACGAAATAATACTCCTATTCAAAAGGGTTAAATAAGGCAATTTCTAATTTCTGTTTTTATGCAGTTATTTCGAACAACAATATGTTATTAACTATTTTCACGATTATTTTTCAACATTCATAAAAACCTTCTGACGGACTTCCTTAAAAGATCTAAAATTTCTTAGAATGTAACGAAAGTTATGAAATTTTTAACAACAACAAAAAACACTAAATCTCTTCATCTAGTTTTAAATAAGATGTATAAAATATTCTTTAAATGAGACAATGAAAAGTAATTTAACCAGGGAAAATAAAACTTCATAAATGTAAAATAGCCTGAAAACTCGAATACCGCTTGTTAAATTGATGTCGTGTTATTAACGCTGTATTCCGCAATCGAAGAATTTGTTGTTTTCATGTCAGTAACACATTTCATTGAAATCATATCGAATGAGTTCGAAATTGAGCCCTAAGAATAAGATTTTACTGGCGAATGAGACCAAATCAATAGCCTTAATCACCTTCCCATTAATGTTGATTGACGTCAGTTTCGGCCTCGACTGAGCGCCAATCGCTGTCAGCGCCATATATTGTTTGACATTCGAACTAAAATCAAGAATCACAGTAAAAAAAAAAAAATTCCTGACATTATGCATAACCCTCCTGCAAGGATTTTATTTTCATATATCTCTCACCGTTTGCAAGTTATTTAATTTTAAAATCCATCAGTCATTTTTGGAACACCCGGTAAAATACTTTTTGTGAAATTAATCTTTCGAACTTATTTGAAAGAAAAAAAATATATAAATATCGATTGATTTCGAATGAGAACTTAGTGCTTTTATTTTGATCCTTAAAACTCTCTTTTGTGGTTTATTGAAAATCGAAATAATCAATAAGAATTCAGTAAGTAAATTGGAAGTAGTAGAGTTAAGTATAATAGAATAATAGATTAAAAAATGATTAATTAATAAAGTGCAACTTTTATTTAATTAAATAAAATTATGAGAAAATTTGTGAAGGCGTATAGCACATATCTTAAATCAAGTAGAAGTAGTGCATTCAAATAAATAATTATGTTTTCTTTTCCAAAAACTTTATTCAATCGCCAAAAAAAATTGTGCAAACATACAATGGAATTTATATCGGAAAATTAAGTAAATCAAACCTTGGTGGCGGCAAAGGGACCCACGACCCTTTGTCTTTCCTCCACTGTGTTGCGAGTATTGGAATACGTGACTTATAGGCAGTGAATCATTTCAATATCCTCAATTCAGTAGCCCAAAAAGGACTTTAAAATTTTCTTTGCCAGTTGCGGACACCTTGTGGTCCACGGACTATGGTTAAGAAACCACCGAATTAAATTATAAACTACTGACAAATAATAAATCAAATCAAGAATTAGATTTAACATGAGAAAAAAATATCGTGACTTTGATAGATTTCATGAATCTTATTTGTGCATTTAAATATTCTCGTCCCTATGTATTTTCGACTCATTTTCCATCTCATATGAAATGTAAGATTTGAAATTTAAAATTTAAGGATAAATAATAAGTTTCTTATTTGAACAAAAATTGCACGTATTAAACAGTTATTACATTTTAGAATGTATTCAGGTATATTATAAACTGATTTTACAATTTATTTCATAAAGTAGCTTAATACTCTTTAAAAGCGAAAATGATTTTGTTTAACAATCTCTAAAAATATATTCATGAGAAATATCTTTACTTTTATCTCTCGAATACTAGTTGTAGAAAAAAATATCCCCTCCACCTTCCCTGTACGCCAGGAGCTTCAGGATATTTCAACAATTTACAACAATCATTCTTCTCCTATGATACTAAAAAATGTGTGGCTATTATCTTTCATGCCATGATAAATGTGTTTCCGAGTACAGGAAAAAATATTTTATGTCATTTTTCTTGTAAAGCTATCTTGCAAGAAGTATATTTTTTAGAAACATGTATGCAATACTACGGCAGTGCTTGTACCAGTCTAAAATTATTTGAATTAGCAATCTTAATTTCACCGAATTTAGTGTTCATTAATTAAATTTTATTGCTTATATACGAGTAAGATTAGGCTGTTAAAATTTTAGTTAGCATGATGTTTGTCAATTCAAAACGAGCGAAAACATTCAAACCAAGAAGAACTTATTTTTCATTCGTAAATGCAAATCTGTATACTATGTTATTTGAAATAAAAAAAATAATGTTTACTTCATATGTTTAATATTAAATTAAATGTACTTCAAGATAAGTTGGTTATTTCAGCTAGTTATTTTCTTTGAATTTTAATTTCATTATTCTATGATAATCTAATACAAATGATTAAATTTTAAAATAATAATGTAAAATTTAGTGAAAATATATTTCATTAGTTAGATTAATTAATTATTTAAATTAATTTCAAATATTTAATTCGCTTAAACTAACTTAAAAATCTGAATTCAATTTCTTTTTTACAAATCATTATAATGTATGTATAAATAACTGAGGTAATATAAAAATAAAATTCTTTATTTCATGAATATTTCAATTTTTGTGCCAAGAAAGTTCCAATTTTTGAATTAATTTATTTTTATTCACGATAGGTATTTTTCAAGAATTGAGCTTTACAAACAGGTTAATATCATGAAATATTTTTTCATTAAACTAAATGAAGCTGAACAAATTAAAATAACTGTAAGTAAATACTCATACATTTACGATTTCTTTTACATTATTTTTATGTTATATTTTCGTGCTATGTTTTGTGAGTTTAAATGCTAATTTTGTTCAGTGATATCTTTCTTTTTAATATCTGTTTTCGTTTCTGCACATAACGAAATCACGTAAAATCCTTCTCGTAGAAAATCTTTACATATTTAATTTACGCAAGTTAAAAGTTCGAATTTGACCTGTTCCAAAAAAGAAAAAAAAAACATTTTTTTTTTACATTTATTGACGTACAGAAAATGAGAAAATACTGCTTATTATTTCTTAATTTTCTATTATTTGTATAAGTTTTATAGTTTTGCAAAAATATAACTCCATTGCATTTTGTATCGAAATATCTGGCATAAACATGTATAATATTAATATAAAATAAACATTAAATTACAAAATACGTAATATGATATTACATATGAAAAATTATGTTTATAAAATATCATAAACATTTTAATGTAGTTTAATGTCTTAAGAAAGGAATTTTCTTTAACATTTAAAATAAGAACATTATAATAGTAACTTTTTACAGTAGCAATATTTACTATATTCGTATTAGTATTAACCAAACAAATAAGTTAAAAATATATATATATATTGCTTTTTAAATGGGTGCAATTGTTATTTCCGATATACACTACAGGGTGGCTACTAAATACTGTTACAAATACTCAGTCATTTTATTTTACAAATATAAAATATAAAATGATATCTGCACTAATATGATGAACATCAAATATGAAAGTTTACCGGGAAATACTTTTACTCGAATTGACAGCCATCTTTATCGAATACCAAAGATAGTCTCTTATGCCATTGTCCGACTATTGCACAAATCGTTTTAAGAGGTAATCGGTACCATTCACGCAATATGGAAACATTTGCAGAGTCCAAACTTCTGTATTTGTTGCTATTTTATGTCTTTAAAATCCCCCAGACGGAATAATCTAAAGGATTTAGATCTGTTGAAGAAGGTGGCCAATCTTCTTGCATGATAATGTTCGGACAATTGACGGGGAGCCAAGCCTGTGTTGACTTAGCTCGGTGCGAAGGTGTAGAATCTTGCTGATATGTCCAATTCGTTTTAGGATACAACCAGTTAACATGTAGTAATAAATGTGTAGCCAATATGTCCTGTTTGTAATATTCGCACTGATTTTTATCCCTTTATCGATGAACTTCAAAGGCAAGTTTCCATTGCTTGACACTGCAGCCAAATCCATAACAAAATTCTTGTTCTGAAGTCGTTTAACAGTTCGAAAGGTTTCAGGTATATCCTCGAGGGTTGCTGAATATACGACATCCTTTTTAGCATTATAACACTGTTCAGTGCAAAATAGCTTTCCATCAGAAAATATTACTCTGTCAACACTTTCCCGATCATTCCGCTTCTTTCTTCCTCTTTTGTAATCTTTTTATTCTTTGTGCCGCAGTCAAACCTTGAATTTTTCTTTTGCGATAAGGGCAATAAACAAGATCTTAATTTATAATAACTTGCATACTTCTGCGACCCACGTTTTCTTCTCCAGCCATTTTATTTGCAGAACATTGTGGATTTCTTCACACCTTTTCAGGAATTCTTTTGATGACCTCCATTGTGCAAACTCAGCGTGGACGACCAGACCTAAATCGGGCTTTACATAGCTATTAGTATCCAATAATCGATTTATAGTTCTATAGGGGAGGGTAGTACACAGTGAGACGAAAATTATTATTACTTAACAAATGGTGACGATGTTTATTCTTTTGAAAAAAAAATTGCTACATCTTTAAGCTACACAAATGCGCTACACATTCATGTATAAATGATTTTAAAAAAGTTATTTATAAAAGCACAGAAACAGCATAACGGAGTATCAAAAATTGTCTCACTGTGTGCCATTAGTAGTACAGTTGGTGGTTCAATTCGGAAATATTTCTATATTCCTATTGTAAGAACATTATATTTGTACATTTCCTAAGCCTACAAAATACTAAGAAAAATATTTAAAATAAAAAATCTAAGTAGGGTTATAAATTTTGTACAAAATCCCTATAAATTCAAATTTAATTAATCCTTCTAAATCCTTCGATCCTTCTAAAATTCTTCTACAATTTATTAAATGATTATGTAAACATCCTAATGTAGTTTAAATTTAATTGGCATATCAATTTATTAGATATTACATATAATAGCACATATTAGGATCGTATTTCCGAATTAATTTTCGTCTCACACTCTTAGAGAGTACTTTTGAATACATGAATGATTTCACGTCCCTTATTTAAATGCTGAAGATATCGTTAGAAAACCTCATGTGTCACATGAACCGTTACAGTCAAGCGTCGATTTCAGAAGTATAATGTACAAAATATATTCGTTACGGTCTTTAAACTGCAAAATAAATGCTTCGCTAAACATTAATTCTGTGAATCTATAAATTAGCTATAAATTATTATACACTTGAGTAACTAATCTAAGGCAAGTGAATATCCCTTTCCAAGTAGTATATATGTAAACATGAAATTATTAATCAATTTTCACAATTATAAAAGTCTTGAGTTTTTCAAAAACACCAGCATAATGATTGTAACTGTAAAATAGCCTTTATTCAATATTATTTTTAAATTGTTGTGAGACTAATTTTTTTTTAGAATATTAAACACAAAATAAAGATTTCTAAACTATCCAAGGAAATACTACCGACACTTTCCGCAATCAATTTTGCTAAACACTTTGGAATTGACGTTTATTGCAAAAATTTTATTCGTTTGGCACTACTTAAAAAACGTTACTCTTATATTGTTATAATTAAAGTTTACTTAAATAATGACAATAGTGTTCTAATTAAAGAAAGAAAATGTTACTTTTGGTTTTAAGTCAAATTCTGTATTCACTTTTTGAAGGGGAATTTATGCACCAATGGTCGCGAATGGGTTAACGTTTTTACTTTAATAAATTTGCTTGAAATCTTTTAAATAACTATTATTTTGTTTTTGCGTGCATGACGATAAAAACGACTGAATCTAAAATATAATAATTTTATTAAATTATTAGTTCGCATGGATCTATAAATTTCTTATTCTAAACATAAGCGGTCATTCGATTTCCTTTGTCTGCTATTTATTAGATATTTATGGGGGGGGGGGGTTTCTAGCAAAAAAGAAAAGCAATGTAATATTTCGCATTGTTGCTCTATATTTATTGATATTTCACTTATATATTAATTAAAATTTAAATATTAAAACTTTGTAGAAATCACCATAAAATCAAAACAATACACAGAACACGTTTCGAGATGGAAAATATAACAGCACGCCAACAGCCACTGTAAACACATGTCCGCAAGGGGGCAAGATCGCAAATAAACAAAAATAGGAAAGAGGAGAACTTACAGTGAGTTCAACAGTTGACGCTAACTGCAAACAGTGTTGATGTTAGTATGTCATAAAATCTTACGTAAGCAAAGGGCCTAGCATTTGCTTATTTTTCCTTACAAAAGGGGGGTGGGTACAAAATGACTAAAAATATGCTTACGTAATACTTGAACGACCCCTTTGTTCGTGCCGCGTTTTTCCATATAGTTTTTTAAATAACTTTTAAAGTCACTCGAGAGGTATTGAATGATCCACTCAATGCAAACTAGTCCCATAATATTAATGCGATTCATTCTAATTAAATTAGTGTGTTTTGAACAATTTGATGTTTCCTGCTTTTATACTGCTACTGGGTATTGCATTACGCATATATATCATTAAAAGCTGTTAACTAGGCTTTAAAAGCCGATGGTGCATAGAGTACATCGCCCCAGTCATTATGTGTGTCCAAATTGTCCGTATCTTGAAGGATAAATATATCGGCTAATTACTGACGATTTTTTCGAAAAGCATTATCAACAATGCTTTTATACTTCTCCTACAATAGGTACCCCCAGCGCTGCTCAACACTTTTGCTGAATGCCCGTAAATCGAAATTTGTGTGTAACGGAAAATGCGATTTTCTCAATAATTATGTGACCTACGGTAATCGCTATAATTTTCCTGCAAGATGTATATTAACGTCTAGTACCTACAATTTTTTCATAATTTTAATGTCAGTGAATTCAGAATTAAATTAAGGGGGGGGGGGCGATATTTTTGCGCTACATTTTCGAATATATCTTTGAAAATATAATGCGTAAAATTAAAAGAAGTACATTTTAGAGTTAAGCTTTACGCTTTTCACACAATATACAAGAAAAAAAAAAGATTTTTTTTTTCAAGTAACTTAATTACCCTCTCTACATTTTTACTAAATATATTTATAAATGTTTAATAATCTGAAAATATGTGGGTCAATATTCTTTGTTGCTTCCCTAATTTGAAGTTTCCGCGTTCCATAGTTAACAGAGTAAAATGGCTGTGACAGATAGACACATGAGTGATTTTATAATGGTTCCGTTTTAATTTTTTAAGTACGGAATCCTAAAAAAACATCCAAAATGAAGACATGGTTTTTAGTGGGTTTTTTCTTTGATATTGCATTCGATATGGTTTCGAGACGCAATAAATTTCGAATGCTCTTTGTATAGAAAGCTATTTTCTGGCTACGAATTTACGTTCAACAAGTGAAAACCCTCTAATGTTGAGCTTTGAAATATATATGGGAACGTCCACGGCAGAAAAACATTTTTGCTGAAATTTTTTTTTAAACGGAAATATAAGTGTGATACATCAATTTAAAGCTAAAGAGTTGAAGTATATGAATTTGTAAGTTTTAATTTCATAAGAACAAGTGTTTAGTGAAAATGAGCTGGATACTAACAGTATAAAACTACATTTACATTTGAGCTTAAAATACAACTTATTGAAATGTATGATTTTTTTTTACTTTTTAGAATTCAATAAAATTACTATGCATTCAAATGAACAAACTATTATCATATCTTTAAGATCTACATAGATAAAATCTTTTAGATAATGTATTTAATATATTTTTGACTGTATTTAAACGTTAATACTTAAATGTCACAAGAGTAACGGAAAACATGCAAAAGTTTTAATAAAAAAAAAAAAAAAAAAACTACTTAAATTTTTTACCCAAAACTTCTAATTCTCTGATTTCGAGGTATAAGACATATTTTACATTAAATATTTTGTTTATGCTATGCATGGAATAGGCTCTGGGCAGTTCTCACAAGAGTAACAACCGTCTGTCTAACAAGAGTAACACATAATACTTTTGTCGATAGTTTGATATAAAACTGCGTTACAACCAAAACAAACAGAAAGTTTAAAATTTTGTTGTTTTTCCTCTGTTATTAGAGCAGTTCTTGAAATAGTTTTAGATATAACTAAGGTTATTTTGTAAATTTTAAGGAAGATAGATTATCTTTATTAGTGTTTTTTTAATGGGTGGATTTATTTTTATTCATTATTGTTATTACTTAAGAATATTAAATAATCTTGACAGGTAATTAAAGATATAATAAAATAACTTGTATCATGTTTATGTGCTTTCTTTTGGTTTGAAGCACATGGCCTTTGGTTAGATATTTTATAGGCTTTGTAAAGCTTCGTTTACTAAATTCTGCTGCATAGCCTACATATGTTCTTATAGTAACTCTTATAGAAAGGATTCTGATAATATATTTTAAAGGAAATATTTTAATATTGCTTCTTATACACGACATTGTTTTAAGGAGCAGGGAAAATTCTTCTAAGCGACAAAAATTTTAGAGAAAAAATAAGAATTAAATTGAATATGTTCATGTGGCAAAGAAACAAAACAAAATATATTACGATAAGGTGATGAAAAGTCTTAGAGCCAGCAAAAGCTTCAGAGAGAAAATGGAAATTTTAAGAAAAGGAAAAAGTAGAGAATTAGCTAGCCTCAGATACTGTATCGGAAAAAAATCTAACTCCACAGCTTTGGAGATTTTTATGTCGATAAAGATTTAAGAAGAGGTCATTCTTCAGCTAAATCTACATTAGTTAGGCGTGAAAAAGGTCACATAATTTCATCAATCCTAGGTGACATTTACTAAGAGAATATTTTTTTGTTTAAAGAAGCTTTCCTAAATTGAAAAATTGGAGATTCCTTTGCAGCTAGTTTCATGAAACAATAGAAAATGACACATCAGAATATCTCCATTTGTCGCTGTCATGAAAAAATTCAAGAAAATTAATAATGTAGTAAATGGTGTATTTCCTGCATTAAACATTCATGTTATGGATTTAATGACTTTGTCTGCCAAGGTACATCATAATTAGAATTTAGGAATTCAGAATGTCTAATTTGCGAAGAGAACATCGAAGAATTATTTGAAACGGAAATCCATAATACAGAACTTCTTATAAGTTATTGTAAATAGCAAAATGTTGATAAACGTTTTGCTATTGACAAAACGTTTATCAACATCTTCTCAATACTGTTACTTTTTCAAAACGTTTTGAAAAAGTATCAGTTCAAAAAACCATTTCTGATTGTTTAAAAATTTTCGAAAACAACCAAATCTATTTATGTGGCACACATTCATTGAATCTTGTACAAGGAATTATTTTCATAATGGCAAAAAAATAACCATTTCTCAAAGAATATTTATGCCAGTGGATTTTCTTTAAACTGTTTTATTTTCATGCCAAGACGAAAAGTTGGTATGAAATTCTGCATTACTGGTCAAATCCACAAGCGATTGTATTTTCAGCTTTTTATTTGTCATGATCATAATAAAGTAAAATCTTATGCTATTATTTCAGACAATGTAACTCATTATCAGTATTTTGTAAATGCTTTCGTATGTAAAGTTTCAACATTGCATCTTTAAGGGAATTTGTATTTTCCTAAAATGTACCTGTTTTACTTTTTTATATGATGGTTGTACTTTCCAATTTAAACAAAAAAATAACTATGCAAATATGCCTGCAATGAATCAGACTCCTTTCTCAATTAACTTAATTGGGCATTTCATACAGCACGATCGTGCTGTATAGTAGAGCTCAGCCGCATCTTTTACGTTTTGAAACATGATGAAAGGACAACAGCTCAATTACAATCCAAACCAGAAAACATGATGAATAGGGGAGATGGGGGCACATGTGAACAGGGGGCAGATGTGAACATCGCAATTTTTCAATAGTTAATATAAGATTTTTTATTTGAAAAAAAATACTAAAGATGACAGCACCTGTAGACATATGGTAAAATATTTTTGAAGCTTTTTGATATTTTGTTTGTCCTCTGTAGCCAAAACATTGTTTTTAGATCTCAAAAGTAAAATCTTTGTTACAAGTTGATAAGCGCATAACTTTATTTATTTATACATTTATTTGAATTTGAGTGTTTTAACATGTACTATGAATACTAATAAATATTTTTGATAAAGTCCTTTTTCTTCTAAAATTGAGAAATTTTAATGATTTATTAATTTCACAGAAGCAGCAATGTGGGGCACTTGTGAACAGACAAGTTGGGGCAGATATGAACAGTACATATGTGCCCCAATAATCATTCAGTGATTCTGTTCCTTTCAGTTAACTTAATGATAAATAATGTCAGTTCCATTACCTATAATTTTCCAGAAATAGAAGATATTTTCCTCACATAAAGTTGATTTTGCATTGAACCTTCATCAAACACATCTTTCAGCAAATACATAAAGAGCAACAAGCTCGTTTACGTTCAATTGTACTTTAAATAAATTTATTGTTTTCTAAAATGCAATAATGTTATATATTATTTTACTAAACAGGTTACAACAACATTTTTTATGCATTGTTAATACAAAAGTATTACCTTGAACAACTTTGCAAATTTTACTATTACATTTGTTCTAAACTTGCAATGGTGGTTTACTTCCATATTCTAAAACAGTTATGCATATGATGCTTTGAATGGAGATAGATATGAGTAATATTTTAAGAAAGTAAAATTTTTAAACTGATAACTACCATAAAATAACTATTGTAACCCCCTCCCTCTTTCAAAAGCAAAAGAAGTTAGGGGAGGGGGGCGGGGTTACAGTCGAGATTTTTTTAAATCATTAAAAAACCCTTCTTTATCTATAATTTACAAGCAAATAAGGTAAATACCGCAATGGGGATCTTTCGTATTTCGGCAGATTTGAGATAAATAGTATTTAAACGCCTCTTCCCTAAAATTTTCCCCAAACAAAAACCAATAAGAAAAATTTAAAAGTTTTAATTTTTTTTTAATTGCTTCTTTATTTTTGTTTTATTTTATTTCAGCAATACTTAATGAATCATCTAAGCCTCCACTCCCAAAATCTACTTATTTTCATTTTATAATCTTTTGCTGAACCATATCACCCAGAAACTAGAGAAATATATATATATATATTTCTTTATGGTGAGTTTCACAGGTAATTAACTAATGATTACGATGAAAAATGAATAACAGATTAAAAAGTATGTCAAAGGATATTTTTTCCTTGTGTTCACATGTGCCCCACGTGTGTTCACAACTACCCCGTGGATGGGGCACATGTGAACAATTTTTCGATTTTATAAAACTATTAAAAAATGTAAGAAGAACTATACAGGTGATTTAAAAAAAATTACCATGCATGAAAGAAAGTTCTATTTACTATATAGAATAGGTTTTGTTTATAGAAATTAATCCAGTCATGAGAAAAAGGTATATTTATGTGAACTGTTCACATGTGCCCCCATCTCCCCTAATGGCTTTTTGGAAAGGTCTTAATTTAGTGATGTGCCTTTCGAATGTCGGGTCAAAAAATATCCAATATTATGGGAATGGCACCCATTTAAACTTTCGATAGCTTTCCATAATTTAACAATATTAGAAATATCTCCTCCAATCTTTCTTTCCCGTTGCCACATCCTAAAAAGCGGCACAATAATTTAAAAAAAAGTGATAACACGGGTATTTTGTTTTACATAAAAAGAAGATTTTTCTCGCTATATTTTTGCATTTTTCGAATCGACGTCATTCTAATCAGAAAATGAAAATTTTTCCTATATATATGTAAAAACTTTAACTAAACACGTGTTAAAATAACGAAGTATCTTCATTTGAATGATTTGAATGTTTAAAAATCTATTTTAATACAGGAGTTTTAATTTTAAAAAAAAAACAATTTAGGAAAAGATAATAATAAAAAAAATCGTTTGCTAGGTATGACGTAAATTTCTGTTTAACTGGCATAACTTTGTAATGATGCTTTATTCTGAAAAGAGACTCCTGATATTCTGAAAGTAATTCTTATTATTATCATCCATAAAACGAAAGATTTATTTTTAAGTCATACGAAAGAAATTTTCGGTCATTTGGTCGTATTTATTCCATTTTCCTGCGTATTGTCCAGGAAATCGTATATTCCTATTGCACGCGCCAAAGAAAACATGCATTTTAATTTTCAAAGCAAAACACATTACTATAATTACATCATCTTAACGCCAAATGAAATTCAATTTCGCGAGTTTAAAAATAATTAATATTGTTGTACCAAAAGTAATAATCTAAGTAGAGCTAGCAGCGTTTTCGTCACTTGATTTTAGCAATGATCATTACTCTTTCGTTTTATGGTGCAGTATGTATGCGAACAATATGGCTGGCGGCAGACGTTACGTTTATCTGCGGGCGAAGGGGTTATGCAGGTGAAAAAAATTCAAAATTACGTCATTTTAGCAAGGCTCATGTTTCAATATGCTCTTCCGTTTTATGGTGTAGTACGTATGCGGACGGTCTGGCTTTCGGGAAACGTTGCATTTACCTACGGGAGAAGGAGTTATGCAGGTGAAAAAACTTCAAAAATTTCGTCATTTTAGCAAATCTCCTTTTTCTATATGCTCTTCCGTTTTATGGTGTAGTATGTATGCGGATGGTCTGGCTGGCGGGAGAAGGAGTTATGCAGGTGAAAAAACTTCAAAATTACGTCATAAAACAATTCTGACCTTCCTTGTACCTTTCAAGGCCAAGGTTGAGAATGGTTGTATGAAAGAATGTCTTTAGTTTGTTGGCTAGAAAAATAGAAATATGGCTTTTGGGATTAAATAATCCCGCGCTAATCCCGCGCGTGTACATACGTTACATTTCGATATGTTCATTCGTTACGGGATAACACACACTAAAATAATTTTACTGAAAGAGTGAAATAAAAGCTACCTGCATATGTTGATGAAAGTGTATTAGATGTAATTACTGTAAATTTTATAAAATAATTCATGTTTTAAGAGGTAAAACAAATCGTTGCATATTTTCTAAGGAAAAAAACCCGCCATTTTTACAGAAACTGTTATAAAATCGGAAAATAAATATGAAACACTTCATTTTTCCCTAAAAAGAAATAGTATTGATGCATTTTAAAATATAGAGTAGTAGACTTTTTTTTTTTAAAACACATTTAGCCAAAAATATATTGGGCGACAAAATGAGGTGAGATTTATCCCATGCGTTTGTTAACGCTACAAAAATAGGTGCGTGCGCTTACGGTTCAGTTAATTACGCCCTAAACGACGCCCGGTAACATGCGCCAATTGTCTGTAGGCTCAATTATATAATTTATCCGTACCAAATACATCAATTGTCAATAGACTCGTTTACGTAATCTATCTCCTTAATTAATGCATACTTTACAAAGGATACATACTTTCCAATTTTCCTGATTTTTTTTATCAATGGTTACAGTTAGATGTAAATATGTTAGTCATTATCGTGATATTTTAGTTTGACATCCGAAATATTATTATGTATATCCAATATTAGTAATATTTCCGATATTATTTACAGGTGTATTGTATAATATTTTCAATCTTTTTTGATCATTTTTCTGCATTCAGTAGTATTCAGACTTTTTTAACACTTTCCAACAAAGTTGAAAAGTGTTTATGACTTCGGTTTGTCTGTCCGTCTGTCCGTCTTGCCGCGCTCTAACTCCCTTAAATATACTCGGATTGTCCTGAAATTTTTGGTGGTTATTGACGTTTACCATGGCACGTTCCCTATTTCAAATGAATTTTGTAGCATGTTGATTTACAGGGACAGTCAAACGTTTTCCGTTACATTAGGGCCTATGGGAAAAAATCGTTTAAAAGGATTTTTAATGATGCAGCTATCAAAAAATTTTTGTGTAATTCCATGAGCTTTACAGATAATCTGATTCCATTACTTTTCTACGCACTACTTACTTTTTTAAACTGAAACTATTTGACAATTTTTTACTGTAACTTTTTTAGATCGAGCTTTACTTTTATCTCTGGTCCCACCAGTTTTTTATATCATATATATATATTTAATACTCCTGGTATAGATGCTGTAGATTTATTTTGTGTTGTTGTATAATGATATATATAGAATGAAGTGCGTGCTAAAAAAGCAATTCCAAGATATACTGCTTATTTTGTAAAAAGAAATAAAACAACAAAGTTTCATTACTTTGCGAGAAAATACCAACAGCGAAGGGCATTCAACAAATACAATTTGTTAAAACCATGAAAAATGACACTATCTACTAGAAACCTTACACTAACATGATTCGTACAAAGCATTTGTGTTTCATTTAGTAAATCATGATACAGGAGACGTTTTAAGTGATATTATTGATAATGAAGACAATGACTTATTCTGTTAAGTAGCAGAAACTGAGAGGTTACTATGTGGTTATAATGTTTGTTAATTTTAGATTTTTTTTTAAATATTTTATTATATTTTAAAATTACACCATCATTAAAAGTTGTTCTGTATGGAAAATAATTTTTTTAAACTTATTTTAATTATTTTGTTTAGTATTTAAACTGAAGTTTTGCTAAAATTACATTATGGACAAAATGTCACAAGAGTAACACTTAGCATTTTGCAAAATCAAATGTAACTAATTCATGTGTTATCAGATGAGTTTAATGATTAATGTTTTTTAAAAAAGATATCATTACTCTGCTATATTCTGTAAATTTTATTTCTATAGTCTCATATAATTCACAGGATTTCTGCGTCAAACACAATTTTTGAAAATTGCATTTTTTTTTTTTGTGGTCACAAGAGTAACAAAATTTTCATTTATTATCTAGCCAAGTAAAATGCTTTTTGTTACAAATTGCATATGGTTTATTAAAGTAGAGTACATGTATTTTTTAGTAGTTGCATCAAATTTATCCTAAATATATTTTGTAATAAAAGAATTGAAAATATATATGGAAATTTGCTCTGGCGGTCACAAGAGTAACAGTGGACGTTCCCATATATATATACATATATATATATATATATATGTCATTATTATTTTATATATATTATTATTATATATATATTATTATTATTATTATATATATATATATATATATATATATATATATATATATATGTTATTGTTTTATTCTGTACGCATTTATTTAAAATTTTGAAAATTAAAATTTTACTTTCTAATTATTAGCTGTGTCAGCAGAATGCATATATCACTTTTATTAAAACGTTCTCTGTTACCAACTGTGACAGCGTTTCTGTTCCAAAGCAATCATTTTTATTCAAAATTAATTTAAAACATAACTTTCTTACTTTTAGATCATATTATACCCCCCCCCCCCCTCTTTCTTATAATGAAATATGTGATTAAATTCATTTCTCAAAACCATCCAGAGTTTATTATAGTGATTTCTTTCGTCTTTCTAAAAATCATCTTTAATTCAAGGCGCTAAAATAATCATTTCTTTTTTCCCTTTCTCATTTTAATCTGTATCTACCCGTTACCGCTGCTTGTGCAAAGAAATAAATAAGAATTAAATAGCACAGCTGCTGGTCTCATTTCATTTGCTTGTATTGGATTTTTTTTTCCCGCCGCAGTGATAAGAAATTTTTATCGCTACTAATACGTGAACGTTGAATATGTATTAACAATAAAAAGTAAAAATGAACGAATCTTATGGGAAGCATGTATTTATCGTGTTATGTGGTCGGGCTAAAAGCCAGATGTCTGGATTTTCTTCATTTTTCTCATCGAGCATTCTGCAGTCTGCAATTTCATGTAACAGTTAGTTGGGCAAAGGCCTATCTGCAAGATAA
Source organism: Maratus speciosus (assembly GCA_963932465.1). Taxonomy (NCBI): domain Eukaryota; kingdom Metazoa; phylum Arthropoda; class Arachnida; order Araneae; family Salticidae; genus Maratus; species Maratus speciosus. Next base: position 152,112,955 of record OZ010792.1, on the reverse strand, counting down.
GCAATTTCGGTTTGTCTGTTACTTTTCACATCCTAATTAGAAGCGCTTACTTGCAATCCACATTTTTGCGGTAATGTTTATCGCCAAAAGCCTTTGTACACTTTCGCGCAGTCACCAAAAGTTGTAAATTGGCGATGCTGTGCAACGCCAAGATTTCTTGTTTTCGTGCAAAAAACTGCACTTCTGTTTCAGCTCTCGAGATGTAAAGTTGTCTAAAAAGAAAGGGCGCTTCGGCGTCCCATGTATGATGGGGTCTCTCTCTGCCATTTTAGCTCCACTTGAGCCACCGTTTTTATAAGATTTTTTAATAAATAAATAGTTCCTGTAATATGGTTGGAGTTTTTGCATTTAAGTAAACGAACCCCACTGAATCCTCTTCACATAAATTTGGCTCATTAGTCGGACTTTCTCCAACCAAAAAAAAAAAAAAAAGAATGCATTTTTATTTGAGAGAGAGAACAGCCCATTCCCCCAACCTTTAAAATATTTTTTTTTTTTTTATGCTGCACTTTCGACGTAGTACTCCTGCATCTTAAAAGTACAATTTTATTTGTGAGGTTTCCTGCCCATTTCCTGACGCTTCGTAAAACACCAGAACAATTTGGAAGATTTATGTGCCGGAGCGGTACTGCTAGACGGCTTCGAAATTGTCTTTCAATTCTAAGCGAAGACTGGATTAACTCTACACTCTGTGGTGCTTCTACATTGATGATTTTGGAATAAAGGAGAGAGTTATGTTGTGACTCATCTACTCCGTTGCCCCACCAAGTTTTTTTTCTCCTCGCTTCACCTGCTGGATGTGAAAAAGTGAAATATTTTAAAATTTTTGATGGTGTTTCTCTACAAAATAAGTTTTGCCGTCATTCCAATACTAAGGTGATTGTTTGGTGCTCCATAGTTAAAGAAAATAGAGCTAATATAACCGCATAGTTTACGGAAAGCCAATAATCTACTGGTTTATCTTGGTATAATATATGCTGCATTATGCATCTGTGTTGGAAGTCAAAAGAAAAATTATTTCAGTTACGAAACAGTTCGTGAAACTTTTGCCATATGTGCGGTTTTTTTTTTTTTTTTTTTTTTTTTATGACTACATCTCTAATTTAGATTCTTCATTCCCAGTGTGTTTGTTTTGTGCGTCTTATCATCTTCTGCATGCAATCTTTAAAAAAAAGAAGATAGCGTTCAACAGGCTCATTCATGTTGTTTAATTCGTTTTCGTGTCATATCTAGGTATCCCAAATTAGGAAACCCCAATCGTAAAATTGAATGACGTTTAACAAGCACAATATTGTTTCTCAGATTGCCTATAGATACTTAATTGATATAGTGATTAATATTTTATCTTTCAGATCTTTTTCTTTTCATGCTATGATAAATATTTCTTTATTCATACTTGCTTAAAAAAAAAAAAAAAAAAAAAAAAAAAAAAAAAAAAAAAATCGTTACATTATGCAGTTCATATTTGTTTTTATTACTGCTTTGTATAATATGTGACATCCGGAAGAGAGAAGATATCGGCATAAATAAATATATATATATATATATATATATATTGTATTTTAAACCGTTAAACTTGCAGCTATATTTCTAAGCTGCTCTTTGCATGTTAATGCTTAAAAGGTAAGTGCTATTTAAGTTCAGTTATTTTATGAATGTTTAAATATACTTTATTTTCATGCATGACAAGCATTTTCTGGGTTTAACGGGCATAATCGTGAAAGATATTGCGCTTCCATTCCTTGTCGCTAAGGCACAAACAATAGCCTTTTAAAATTTATAAAATTTATCTGTGCACATTTTGTTGTTTTTATCTATAGTTATTAATGACATATTTTTAACGAAAGGTGTGTTTCTTTTTTAATTTAATTTCTATTTTGATTGAAAAGAGATGTATTTGTATTTATCTCTGTTATGAATGTTTAATAGGTTAGGTAATATTTCATCTGCTTTTAAAAATATAAGTTGTTACTTACAGATCGGCAGTTGATGTGTAAAGTAAAATTTATGAATAATTGGGATGCATTTCTAAGGGGATAAAAAAAAAGCTAGCAATTTTTTTTAAGTGTGTTGTATTTGATTCATATTAGAAACTTCCTGAGTATCTTGCATTGACACATTGACGCACTTCAGAAATAATATATTCCTTTTATTTTATCTCTAGGCTTTGAAGTTGCCTCTCTGTTGTTTTATCATTTGTTGCACATAAATACGCTGGCTCGTATGCTGTCTGTTAACAGTATGATTTAAATAATATGTTGTGTCATATTGCAACTTATTCAGTATAGTGTCTTTTATGAGTCGTTTTCTGGGGATTATTAGATTTTTTTTTTATTTATTGTTAGTTAAGATGATGTCATTCAGCCTTTCTTAAAGATTGTGATAATAAAAAAAGCTATAGATATATTTATCTTAGATTGTAAAAGACTTACTTTTAAGTACCTTTTACACTATAAGATCTCGGACACACTTTTGAAATTTCTTTTTAGAGTTAATATATAGTATTTTTTTTTTCTATGCAGAAAGTTTTATGTTTTATGACTTTATTATATTTTTTTTTTCACTGATTAAGAGCAATGTGAAATATGTTGGATTTCCATTGTGGTGGCAATTTAAAATAATTATAGAGGAGGTGAGCATAACATTTTTTTTCTCAGTTAGATGTGGGCACTTGATTAGAAATTTACATACAGTTGTCGTAATCATAAGTTAAAAAAAAAAAAATAAAATAAAATATTAGAATCTTTATATTTCACATAAATATTTTCTTGGATTGTGAACTTTAGCAAAATATTTTGTAAGCTTAGATTAGTTTATCCTGGCATACATTTTCTTTAGGCATATTACATAGCTCGAGTCATCATATCATGGTTACAAAAATATTTTTTGTTTCTCTTTTGGCTCTCGTTTGCTTTTGCAAAATACATAAGATGTACAACATAGGTTTGACGTATAGTTTTAAACTGTTATTTTTTTATGTTTCTCGATGACATGCATTCACATTAATACATTGTTGTTGTTTGTTTTTTTTTTTTGGGGGGGGGGGTTGTGTGTATGTTTGATTGCTAATACTTCTGTCATGGTTTATGTGGGATACTTCAGTCATTGCGTTATTTACCATGGGATAGCAAAATGTCTGAGGTGTGTATTTCGATCTATGGTTAAGCAAGTTGGCCGCTAGCTTAATCAGGGATCGGATATGTTTCCTAACATGATTGATTGAGTTACACTAATATTAATTTTACAATTGGAGTATTGTTTACATTTTAAAAATTATTTTTAGATTGCTAAAATTTCACCTGTAATTGTTTCCTAATGCTGATGATGGGTAACACCTTTACACTAATTTACACTTTATTTCTAACTTGCTATGGGCAGATAGCATTGTTAGGTATTAATATCACATTTTTTTTCTCCCCCTCTCATGCACATGGTTTGGGATGTCAGGTTTGGCCTGGTACTTCACACACACACACACATGGACTCGTTCAGTTTTGCTGAATTTTGTTATATTTCAATTAATACTCACCATGGTTAAGGACATTCATTGCCGTCTGTGCACGTTTAGGTTTCTGTTAGCATCATTTGTGTTTAGCTTTAAGATGGCATATTTTTTTCACTGCATTCACAACTTCGTAGTTGTTTTTAGATAGACTTTTTTTAATGGCATGTGTTTTTTTTTTATTTCGTGGGTTCAAAATTTTTGCAGAAATTATAACATAATGTAACTATTGTACAGTGTTTACACAGTCATCTTAAAGTTTTTTTTGCAAGAGATAATCAACCGGGTGTACATTTTTACACATGCAGCTAATGTACTGTTAAATTTCATTGTTTACGCGCGACTGGTGACTCGTTGCTATTTTAGTTATAACATAAGGTATTTTTTTTATTATAACTGACATGATATTTGATATCGGTAAGTGTTTTTCTTATAAAAGGTAGTCACATGCATAATGTGAGCTGTTAGGTACACTTTATTTTTTAAAGGGCTATTCACATATAGTCATTAAACTAAATTGTTTGGCATTTTTTTTTCTTCTTCAAATTTAAAACTTTTTAATTTGTGAGTTCAAGTCTCACAGTTGTCGGATACATACATGCATACCACATAAGGTATATTGCTTTTATTTTTGTCTATCAATATATTTTTTTTCCCCTTTCATTCTTTTCTTGGAACATGTTTGGCTTGCATAGCTTCTACAATTTTTAGTGTAGAGTTATACATTTTATGCACGCTTCTGTTAACTCAAGACAGTAATGAATTTGGCAGATGCAGTTTTGTTTCTTTTTAACCCTTAGTCAACCACTTATTCAACAGTTTTCTTTCACAGGTAGTTCATATGTTGGATATTTGTTTGTCTTTCACAACAATTGTTTTTTTAATACATTTTGGTACATTCTTATACATGCATTACACTAGTTCATGTGTTGATTTACATATTTTGTTCATTTGCTTTTACACATTGTACTTTGCTAGCGATTTATTCGGCAGTATTTCTTTCTTTTTTTTTTTTTCTTACAAGTAGTTCATTGAGTTGTACACACTGGCTGGTTTAGAGTTTAACCAGAGTTTGCACACACATTACAAGTAGTTCATTTGTTTTACTAACCCTTATTCATTGCATTTTGATGATAACTCATTAATTATGTAATTGAATCTCACTCGTATGCAAGTGTCTTGGGTTATTACACATATACTGTCTGTTTATTTTGTTGGCAATTACATTACAAATTTAGTTCATTGAGACATTAATATATAGAGTTCATGTGATATCATACAATTTGTTCATGTGTTTACTTACACATTGTGTATGCTTGCGTACACTTTTGTTCATGTGTTGCATTACAAGTAGTTCATGAGTTTGGGAGTTCCCCCCCCTCCTCCCATACACATACAGTTTCTCCTTTTACTTTTCTATCTTTTAAATTTTACACCGTGTTTCAATATTAAAATACTTTTTTTAGCAAGGTTTTTTTTTTTTTTTTTTTTTTTTTTTTTTTTTTTTTTTTTTTCGTGCATAATGTCAGAACATATCAATGGCATCATCACTTTGTCTCTATACAAAGATTTTATTGTTTCTAGGAGTTATCCGTCACATGACATATTAAACTACACATACATTTCGAATTTGTTTACTGTTAACATGTAACATTTTTTACAATTTCATTGTATATTTCTTACTTCGAGGTGGCAGATCGAGGAAGATATCTTGTTACACTATATAAAGTTGTATGCAATTTATTATTATTTTTTTATAAGTTCGCCAGGGGTTAAATTTTGATCAATACTCGGAAAGTCAGGATGGCAGTGTAAAAATTCATAAAATGCTAAATTATACCATACTGTGAATTTTTTGGAAACCGGGGACTTAGTTAAATTGCAGGAATCTAAAAAATCTACTCCTTATTATTTAGGGCAGAAGCCATAAGCAGATGCCACTAGAATTCACAAAATTTCAATATGTAGGGCTACACTTGTTTGAGCGCGTGCAGCTTGCACAATTTTGTCTCTGGTAGTCCTGTGATTTATGCACAAATTTTTGTAAGTTTCTTATGCCAGTAATGAAGCAACCTAAGATAATACAAATAAGCTTCAATTTTATGAAAGAATTCATCTTTCCTTAAAGTAACAATTTTTTTTCTGGTGTGTGTTTGTCCTTTTTTTTATTTTTGCTTGCATTTATTTAATATTATGATCTCATGCAAGATCAAATTTTTGAGAAGTCGTAAATATAGTAAATGCTTCTCTATATGAATAGTTACATGACTAAAATGCTGGTACCAGCGTCACAATACAATGCCACAAAAAAAAAATTAAATATAGGATCCTGTGTTATCAACTAATGTGGCCAATTTATTTTGTGGAATACTTAATTAAAAAAAAAAGATTATTTTGAATATTATGAGCGCTCAGTCATGGACATAACACAATTCTTGTGAATTATTTTGAAAGCAAGCAAATATTTTTTTTCTACTTACTTATAGTAGTATAAAATATTTTACAGGAGCTAAAGGGTAATAGTTTCACAGACAAGTTAAAATAGATTGCTTGGTAGATATCAACTTAAATAGTTAATTTTACTTATTTTGTCTTGGTACATATTCTGTAAGTGCGAAGACGGACAAAGGATTTTATGTACATATAAAGCTGCAACGTACACGTTTCAGCTTTTTTCTGTTGTGGGGGTGAGACATGTGACAGCGATTCTGTCCCATAGCTATCATTTTTATTCAAAATTAATTTAAAACATAACTTTCTTACTTTTAGATCATATTATCCCCCCCCTTTCTTATAATGAAATATGTGATTAAATTCATTTCTCAAAACCATCCAGAGTTTATTATAGTGATTTCTTTCTTCTTTCTAAAAATCATCTTTAATTCAAGGCGCTCAAATAATCATTTCCTTTTTCCCTTTCTCATTTTAATCTGTATCTACCCGTTACCGCTGCTTGTGCAAAGAAATAAATAAGAATTAAATAGCACAGCTGCTGGTCTCATTTCATTTGCTTGCATTGGATTGTTTTTCCCCGCCGCAGTGATAAGAAATTTTTATCGCTACTAATACGTGAACGTTGAATATGTATTAACAATAAAATGTAAAAATGAACGAATCTTATGGGAAGCATGTATTTATCGTGTTATGTGGTCGGGCTAAAAGCCAGATGTCTGGATTTTCTGCATTTTTCTCATCGAGCATTCTGCAGTCTGCAATTTCATGTAACAGTTAGTTGGGCAAAGGCCTATCTGCAAGATAAAGAATTTCGGTTTGTCTGTTACTTTTCACATCTTAATTAGAAGCGCTTACTTGCAATCCACATTTTTGCGGTAATGTTTATCGCCAAAAGCCTTTGTACACTTTCGAGCAGTCACCAAAAGTTGTAAATTGGCGATGCTGTGCAACGCCAAGATTTCTTGTTTTCGTGCAAAAAACTGCACTTCTGTTTCAGCTCTCGAGATGTAAAGTTGTCTAAAAAGAAAGGGCGCTTCGGCGTCCCATGTATGATGGGGTCTCTCTCTCCCATTTTAGCTCCACTTGAACCACCGTTTTTATAAGATTTTTTAATAAAGAAATAGTTCCTGTAATATGGTTGGAGATTTTGCATTTAAGTAAACGAACCCCACTGAATCCTCTTCACATAAATTTGGCTCATTGGTCGGACTTTCACCAACCAAAAAAAAAAAAGAAAAAAAAAAGAATGCATATTTATTTGAGAGAGAGAACCTCCCATTCCCCCAACCTTTAAAATATATATATATATATTTTTTTTATGCTGCACTTTCGACGTAGTACTCCTGCATCTTAAAAGTACAATTTTATTTGTGATGTTTCCTGCCCATTTCCTGACGCTTCGTAAAACACCAGAACATGTTGGAAGATTTATGTGCCGGAGCGGTACTGCTAGACGGCTTCGAAATTGTCTTTCAATTCTAAGCGAAGACTGGATTAACTCTACACTCTGTGGTGCTTCTACATTGATGATTTTGGAATAAAGAGAGAGTTATGTTGTGACTCATCTACTCCGTTGCCCCACCAAGTTTTTTTTTTTCTCCTCGCTTCACCTGCTGGATGTGAAAAAGTGAAATATGTTAAAATTTTTGATGGTTTTTCTCTACAAAATAAGTTTTGCCGTCATTCCAATACTAAGGTGATTGTTTGGTGCTCCATAGTTACAAAAAATAGAGCTAATATAACCGCATAGTTTACGGAAAGCCAATAATCTACTGGTGTATCTTGGTATAATATATGCTGCATTATGCATCTGTGTTGGAAGTCAAAAGAAAAATTATTTCAGTTACGAAATAGTTCGTGAAACTTTTGCCATATGTGCGTTTTTTTTTTGTTTTTTTTTTAAGACTACATCTCTAATTTAGATTCTTCATTCCCAGTGTGTTTGTTTTGTGCGTCTTATCATCTTCTGCATGCAATCTTTAAAAAAAAGAAGATAGCGTTCAACAAGCTCATTCATGTTGTTCAATTCGTTTTCGTGTCATATCTAGGTATCCCAAATTAGGAAACCCCAATATTGATAAAATTGGATGACGTTTAACAAGCACAATATTGTTTCTCAGATTGCCTATAGATACTTAATTGATATAGTGATTAATATTTTATCTTTCAGATCTTTTTCTTTTCATGCTATGATAAATATTTCTTTATTCATACTTGCTTAAAAAAAAAAAAAAAAAAAAAAAAAAAAAAAAACGTTACTTTATGCAGTTCATATTTGTTTTTATTACTGCCTTGTATAATATGTGACATCCGGAAGAGAGAAGATATCGGCATTTAAAAAAATATATATATTGTATTTTAAACCGTTAAACTTGCAGCTACATTTCTAAGCTGCTCTTTGTATGTTAATGTTTAAAAGGTAAGGGCTATTTAAGTTCAGTTATTTTATGAATGTTTAAATATACTTTATTTTCATGCATGACAAGCATTTTCTGGGTTTAACATTTATCGTGAAAGATATTGCGCTTGCATTCCTTGTCGCTATGGCACAAACAATAGCCTTTTAAAATTTATAAAATTTATCTGTGCACATTTTGTTGTTTTTAACTATAGTTATGAATGACATATTTTTAACGAAAGGTGTGTTTCTTTTTTAATTTAATTTCTATTTTGATTGAAAAGAGATGTATTTGTATTTATCTCTGTTATGAATGTTTAATAGGTTAGGTAATATTTCATCTGCTTTTAAAAATATAAGTTGTTACTTACAGATCGGCAGTTAATGTGTAAAGTAAAATTTATGAATAATTGGGATGCATTTCTAAGGGGGAAAAAAAGCTAGCAATTTTTTTTAAGTGTGTTGCATTTGATTCATATTAGAAACTTCCTGAGTATCTTGCATTGACACATTGACGCACTTCAGAGATAATATATTAATTTTATTTTATCTCTAGGCCTTGAAGTTGCCTCTCTGTTGTTTTATCATTTGTTGCACATAAATACGCTGGCTCGTATGCTGTCTGTTAACAGTATGATTTAAATAATATGTTGTGTCGTATTGCAACTTATTCAGTATAGTGTCTTTTATGAGTCGTTTTCTGGGGATTATTAGATTTTTTTTTTATTTATTGTTAGTTAAGATGTTGTCATTCAGCCTTTCTTAAAGATTGTGATAAAAAAAAAATCTATAGATATATTTATCTTAGATTGTAAATGACTTACTTTTAAATACCTTTTACACTAGTAGATCAAGGACACACTTTTGAAATTTCTTTTTAGAGTTAATATATATTATTTTTTTGTATACAGAAAGTTTTATGTTTTATGACTTTATTATATATATATATATATATATACATATATATATATATATATATTTTTTTTTTTTTTTTTTTTTTTTTTTTTTTGCACTGATTAAGAGTAATGTGAAATATGTTGGATTTCCATTGTGGTGGCAATTTAAAATAATTATAGAGGAAGTGAGCATAATATTTTTTTTCTCAGTTAGATGTGGGCGCTTGATTAGAAATTTACATACAGTTGGCGTAATCATAAGTTTAAAAAAAATATTAGATTATTTATCTTTCACATAAATATTTTCTTGGATTGTGAACTTTAGCAAAATATTTTGTAAGATTAGATTAGTTTATCCTGGCATACATTTTCTTTAGGCATATTACATAGCACGAGTCATCATATCATGGTTACAAAAATATTTTTTGTTTCCCTTTTGGCTCTCGTTTGCTTTTGCAAAATACATAAGAGGTACAACATAGGTTTGACGTATAGTTTTAAACTGTTATTTTTTTTATGTTTCTCAATGACATGCATTCACATTAATACATTGTTTTTTTTTGTTTTTTTTGTGTGTATGTTTGATTGCTAGTACTTCTGTCATGGTTTATGTGGGATACTTCAGTCATTGCGCTATTTACCATGGGATAGCAAAATGTCTGAGGTGTGTATTTCGATCTATGGTTAAGCAAGTTGGCCGCTAGCTTAATCAGGGATCGGATATGTTTTCTAACATGATTGATGGAGTTACACTAATATTAATTTTACAATTGGAGTATTGTTTACATTTAAAAAATTATTTTTAGATTGCTAAAATTTCACCTGTAATTGTTTCCTAATGCTGATGATGGATAACACCTTTACACTAATTTACACTTTATTTCTAACTTGCTATGGGCAGATAGCATTGTTAGGTATTAATATCACATTTTGTTCTCCCCCTCTCATGCACATGGTTTGGGATGTCAGGTTTGGCCTGGTACTTCACACACACACACACAAGGACTCGTTCAGTTTTGCTGAATTTTGTTATATTTCAATTAATACCCACCATGGTTAAGGACATTCATTGCCGTCTGTGCACGTTTAGGTTTCTGTTAGCATCATTTGTGTTTAGCTTTAAGATTGCATATTTTTTTTCACTGCATTCACAACTTCGTAGTTTTTTTTAGATAGACTTTTTTTAATGTCATGTGTTTTTTTTTTATTTCGTGGGTTCAAAAGTTTTGCAGAAATTATAACATAATGTAACTATTGTACAGTGTTTACACAGTCATCTTAAAGTTTTTTTTGCAAGGGATAATCAACCGGGTGTACATTTTTACACATGCAGCTAATGTACTGTTAAATTTCATTGTTTACGCGCGACTGGTGACTCGTTGCTATTTTAGTTATAACATAAGTTATTTTTTTATTATAACTGACATGATATTTGATATCGGTGAGTGTTTTTCTTATAAAAAGTAGTCACATGCATAATGTGAGCTGTTAGGTACACTTTATTTTTTAAAGGGCTATTCACATATAGTCATTAAACTAAATTCTTTGGCATTTTTTTTCTTCTTCAAATTTAAAACTTTTTAATTTGTGAGTTCAAGTCTCGCAGTTGTCTTGTGACGGATACATACATGCATGCCACATAAGGTATATTGCTTGTTATTTTTGTCTATCAATATATTTTTTTTTCCTTTTCATTCTTTTCTTGGAACATGTTTGGCTTGCATAGCTTCTACAATTTTTAGTGTAGAGTTATACATTTTATGCACGCTTCTGTTAACTCAAGACAGTAATGAATTTGGCAGATGCAGTTTTGTTTCTTTTTAACCCTTAGTCAACCACTTATTCAACAGTTTTCTTTCACAGGTAGTTCATATGTTGGATATTTGTTTGTGTTTCACAACAGTTGTATTTTTAATACATTTTGGTACATTCTTATACATACATTACACTAGTTCATGTGTTGATTTACATATTTTGTTCATTTGCTTTTACACATTGTACCTTGCTAGCGATTTATTCGGCAGTATTTCTTTTTGTTTTTTTTTCTTACAAGTAGTTCATTGAGTTGTACACACTGGCTTTTTTAGAGTTTAACCAGAGTTTGCACACACATTAAGAGTAGTTCATTTGTTTTATTAACCCTTATTCATTGCATTTTGATGATAACTCATTAATTATGTAATTGAATCTCACTCGTATGCAAGTGTCTTGGGTTATTACACATATACTAGCTGTTTATTTTGTTGGCAATTACATTACAATTTTAGTTAATTGAGACATTAATACATAGAGTTCATGTGATATTATACAATTTGTTCATGTGTTTACCTACACGTTGTGTATGCTTGCGTACACTTTTGTTCATGTGTTGCATTACAAGTAGTTCATGAGTTTGGGAGTTCCCCCCCTCCCCCCACACACATACAGTTTCTCCTTTTACTTTTCTATCTTTTAAATTTTACACCGTGTTTAAATATTAAAATACTTTTTTTAGCAAGTTTTTTTTTTTTTTTTTTTTTTTTTTTTTTTTTTTTTTTTTTGCGTGCATAATGTCAGAACATATCAATGGCATCATCACTTTGTCACTATACAAAGATTTTATTGTTTCTAGGAGTTATCCGTCACATGACATATTAAACTACACATACATTTCGAATTTGTTTACTGTTAACATGTAACATTTTTTACACTTTCATTGTATATTTCTTACTTGGAGGTGGCAGATCGAGTAAGATCTCTTGTTACACTATATAAAGTTGTATGCAATTTATTATTAATTTTTTTATAAGTTCGCCAGGGGTTAAATTTTGATCAATACACGGAAAGTCAGGATGGCAGTGTAAAAATTCATAAAATGCTAAATTATACCATACTGTGAATTTTTTGGAAACCGGGGACTTAGTTAAATTGCAGGAATCTAAAAAAACTACCCCTTATTATTTAGGGCAGAAGCCATAAGCAGATGCCACTAGAATTCACAAAATTTCAATATGTAGGGCTTGTTTGAGCGCGTGCAGCTTGCACAATTTTGTCTCTGGAGTCCTGTGCTTCATGCACAAATTTTTGTAAGTTTCTTATGCCAGTAATGAAGCAACCTAAGATAATACAAATAAGCTTCAATTTTATGAAAGAATTCATCTTTCCTTAAAGTAACAAATTTTTTTCTGGTGTGTGTTTGTCCTTTTTTTTATTTTTGCTTGCATTTATTTAATATTATGATCTCATGCAAGATCAAATTTTTGAGAAGTCGTAAATATAGTAAATACTTCTCTATATGAATAGTTACATGACTAAAATGCTGGTACCAGCGCCACAATACAATGCCACAAAAAAATTAAATATAGGATCCTGTGTTATCAACTAATGTGGCCATTTTATTTTGTGGAATATTTAATTAAAAAAAAGATTATTTTGAATATTATGAGCGCTCAGTCATGGACATAACACAATTCTTGTGAATTGTTTTGAAAGCAAGCAAACATTTTTTTTCTACTTACTTATAGTTGTATAAAATATTTTACAGGAGCTAAAGGGTAATAGTTTCACAGACAAGTTAAAATAGATTTCTTTGTAGATATCAACTTAAATAGTTAATTTTACTTATTTTGTCTTGGTACATATTCTGTAAGTGCGAAGGTGGACAAAGGATTTTATGTACATATAAAGCTGCAACGTACACGTTTCAGCTTTCTTCTGTTGTGGGGGTGAGTTATGTGACAGCGTTTCTGTCTCATAGCTATCATTTTTATTCAAAATTAATTTAAAACATAACTTTCTTACTTTTAGATCATATTATCTTCCCCCCTCCTCTTTCTTATAATGAAATATGTGATTAAATTCATTTCTCAGAACCATCCAGAGTTTATTATAGTGATTTCTTTCGTCTTTCTAAAAATCATCTTTAATTCAAGGCGCTCAAATAATCATTTCCTTTTTCCCTTTCTCATTTTAATCTGTATCTACCCGTTACCGCTGCTTGTGCAAAGAAATAAATAAGAATTAAATAGCACAGCTGCTGGTCTCATTTCATTTGCTTGCATTGGATTGTTTTTCCCCGCCGCAGTGATAAGAAATTTTTATCGCTACTAATACGTAAACGTTGAATATGTATTAACAATAAAACGTAAAAATGAACGAATCTTATGGGAAGCATGTATTTATCGTGTTATGTGGTCGGGCTAAAAGCCAGATGTCCGGATTTTCTGCATTTTTCTCATCGAGCATTCTGCAGTCTGCAATTTCATGTAACAGTTAGTTGGGCAAAGGCCTATCTGCAAGATAAACAATTTCGGTTTGTCTGTTACTTTTCTCATCCTAATTAGAAGCGCTTACTTCCAATCCACATTTTTGCGGTAATGTTTATCGCCAAAAGCCTTTGTACACTTTCGCGCAGTCACCAAAATTTGTAAATTGGCGATGCTGTGCAACGCCAAGATTTCTTGTTTTCGTGCAAAAAACTGCACTTCTGTTTCAGCTCTCGAGATGTAAAGTTGTCTAAAAAGAAAGGGCGCTTCGGCGTCCCATGTATGATGGGGTCTCTCTCTCCCATTTTAGCTCCACTTGAACCACCGTTTTTATAAGATTTTTTAATAAAGAAATAGTTCCTGTAATATGGTTGGAGTTTTTGCATTTAAGTAAACGAACCCCACTGAATCCTCTTCACACCAACGTCTTGAATTCTTAAAATACAAGGATATCCAACCATTGCTATTTCGGAACAATATGTTTTATATACTTTTAAATGTAAAAAGCATAGATAAATTCATTTTTAAAAGAACACACTAATACATTTTAGTATATGTTCTTAGACAGCCGATTAACTACACCTGAAAGCATGTTTGTTAATTTAGCATTATTCGTATGCCAGTGGTTTAGGTGTTCCAAGAAATTCCTATAAAGTTCTATCCAAGGAATTAGATAAGAAGAAATCAAAGGCTAGAAATAGAGAATGTTCAACAGACGATGATATGGATGGTAATTAAATTTTTTACCAAGATTTAGAAGATAAGGATTTTTTTTAAGTGAATGTGAATGAGTGTTCAGAGTGTCTAGCAGACTACAATAATATGTCAGAAAAATGTGATTGGATCAAGTGCATTCAATGAAACTGTTGGTTATAAAATAGTTTCTCAAAATTCGCAAATAAATATGCATTCTGTCACAGATCTGAGATATTTCTGAAAACAACAAAGGCGCATATGACAAACACCAACCAAAAAGCTGGACTCTGGAACACTCTATCACTTTATAGTATTTAAATTTGTTTCAGAGTTTAAAAATAGGCATATTTAAGAGCCATAATTCTTTCAAATGTTAGGTAGAACATGACCTATTTATCAAATATTAGTTTGTTCTTTTGTAAAATTGCCAATGTTTGTTACATTCATATTTTTTTGTAATTTCTTAATATTAAGTAAGTTAAAACTTTAGTATATCTAAAATATAAAAGTTAATTTTATTCATTTCATTATATTTTATACTTCTTCATAAAAATTATTGTTACATAGACACTCCACACTCTCAGAAATGGATACTCAGATTTCACGAAATTTTCTTCATTTTTAACGAAACCATTTCCTGGGATATGCTCCGAGCGAATATTTCGTCATATTGAGAAAATTACTTTCTTCGCTTGTTTGAGGATAACAATTTCGTCAAAAGTGCTTATTTGAAAAGTGCAATCCGAGGGCTGGTGGTGCCACCTATTGAACAGTTTGGAAGCTCTTGTATCGACAGGAGAAAAAATAATAACTTCGGGCTTCGGGTTGATTCGAACTTACGACCTCCGGTGTGGGAGACTGTCGCTCTAGCTATTATGCTATTGATTCCTCGAACAGATACGGTTTTACATGCATGTAATGGATTCTACTGTATATTTTTATAAGGTTGGTTGTAATTTTATCGATGGTGTTATACTTATAATTCTTGCAAGTTTTAATTAGTAAGACTAATTTATTATTATTATTTCCTATGGTTAATATGAATAATTATAATATGAATAATTATAGTATGGCTTGATTAATATAATTTATTAGGAAAAATTTCTTTGCTCTATGAATGATTAAAATATGGTCTGGTTAATTTGTTGCTCAGAAATAACGAATTTTAAAGTACATATGCGGGAGATTTTATCAATTTGAGTAGTTGGTTGAGATTTTGGCACTTTACTGTTTACAGAAGAGAAGGGAGAGGGATCAATTATGGATATTTAATTTGATAGTTATATGAATTTATTTCTTAAATGAAAAAGAGATCTTGGAATTTTGAAACTTTATTGACCAAATTTTCTTTTTGAACGATTTTTAAAACACAGGAAATTTATTCTTTTCGAATTAAACCATAGCGAGCAAAGTAAAATAATAATAATGATAATATAAATAATAATAAACATTCATAAAAACTTTAAGAGCTAAAAAAATAATTAATGCAGTAACAATAACTACCTGTGTTTCAGCATTTTCTGAAAAGCGCTAAAAAGTGCAATTTTTTAAATAAATTATGACAGGAATAACATAATTTTTTTAAATAAATTATGACAGGAATAACATAATTTTTTAAAATAAATTATGACAGGAATAACATAAACAAGCAAATATTTGCTTGCTAAAGTCACAGGATTTGAGGAGGTACGGTTTCCTTAAAATGCATTGAGGCTGGCCATGAGTGAAGAAACACCTTCGTCAAATATTTGAGAGTTTACGTGTCGTTAAAAGTCACGTGATTTTGATACGAAATGATTGTCAAAAACAACGAAATATAGCTCGAGGACTGCTGAATCGTCAAAATTGAGAGTTTTATTTCTGAGAGTGCAGAAGGCATCTTAGCCCGAGATAGTTGACCATCTTACCCATACCTTGAGATAAGATATCGAAATGCAAGTGTTTACGAAAACAAAATTTGCGATGCTTTCTTTAATATCTGTAAGATGAAATAAGTTTCTAAATCATACATAACAATTTAAACTTTAACATGAAATCAGTGAATAACAAATAAAAACAACAGGCGATTTTTAAAACAATTAAGTCAACAAGTAAAAATTAAATTTAAAAAAATCCAAAAACCAGACTGCGTAAAAAGTGGACTAATTAATTATTCCTCATCAATGTGAAACTATTTTTTTATATTACTTGCCTATTTTTTTATTTACTTGTATTGGTGACTTTTAAGTTGTGTTTAATTGTAAGTTCCTACCTATAAACACTGTTTTGATGGGGCATATAGATGTCTACGCAGGTTAGAGTCGCAGTAAAGCTAGAGATCGTACCTACACAACTTCCAGGCTGTGTTATATTTAAACGGAGCTTCTGACTGTAAAATAGTCAATGAATCATCGACTTCATTTTGAAAGACTTATCTAATGATATGCCACTCAATAGGGTGCGTAAATTTTTTTCGTCTCTACCGCCATTTTGTATTTTAACGGCCGCCATATTGAATTTATAAAAACAAAACCTAGCCTATAACCATCGGACTGTTAAAACGAATCGATAGAGACCTCATTCCTTAAAATCTATCCAGCCGTTGGGATGTTTCGAGGATATAAAGAAATCCGCATACCCAGATACACGTAAAACACATAACCCTTTTTGGCAGTCGGGTAAAAACTACGGCATCTTCACCCAATCTACCCTAATATAATTTTATTTCAGAGACAATGCACAAGAGTTTAGATTACTTTTCATTCCCTCTTCCCCTGTTCTTGGTAGCAATGCATCTAAAAAAACATTTCCTTGTAACATAGGGTACGGTACGCTTAGGGCTGCTCGCTACTTAGTTTCCGAATTCCTCTTGATAATTTTAAGTCTATGGGCATTTGATGCAGTCTCATAGTTAAAATATCTCCTAGAGATTATTATTTTTAACTTCATTTTCTCTGTGTGCTCTTCTGAAATGTTCTCCCTTTTTTGTTAGTTCTGAAAATATTTTTAAAATGTATGCTTAATTTTATATGAAGTTTTAAAATTTTACCCCCAGTTTGTCCGCTTTTAACATGTAAATATTAAATTAAGCATAGATTTTAGAAATAGTTTGACAACTAAAGAATAAAGAGACATTCTTTAAGAAGAGGTCGTCAAAAACAGAAATTAAAAATATTAATAACCTGAGGCGATATTTTAAATATCACAATGCATCAAACACCCATAGACTTAACATTAATGCGGAGAATTAGGAAACTGAGTGACGGACAGCCTTAAGGATCTCCGTCATAGACATTTATTCTAAAATGGGGTCCGCTAGTCGAAAAGTTTAGGAAACACTGGTCTAAAGAAGTAGGAGTGTAACGCACACCATTAAATATAAAATATGATGCAATAATGGAATTCTTAATATAGCAATTTCATGTAGGGGAGACTAGGGAGGGCTGACCATACGGGGGCTTGACCCACCCATCAGTTTTCATATTTAAATGAATGTCAGAGTTTTATCAATAGGCGTCAACTAAAGCTACTGGAATGCTCAAACAACAATCTTTATTTCATAGAGATAATCGAAATAAGTGGGAAAAAATCAACTGTGAAGTGTTTTCAACCTAAAAGTTGTGTTTTTTAGAAATATTTTGTAAGCTTTTTTCAGATAAAATATAATCTATAAATTTAAGTAAGTGTGTTTTAAGTAATGCAGAAATATCGAGCTTTCATTCCATGTATACAGATTGTACAAAAAGTTAGGCTTAACATAACCATGTGCTATTCTTTAGAAAAAGAAAATGTAGGGAGTGTTGACCCAGTCAAAATGAGGGAGGGCAGATCAGATGCTTAAGGCTCCCTCAATTTAGTGGTTTTGGAAATCTTTTTGATATACACTGTGCATAATGAAAGGTTAATGGTTATATATAAAAAAAATATGTAAATTTATTCTGTAAAGCTACAGTAAAATGTAGTGATAGAAAAGAAATATTTAAAACCTGATTAAAGAAAGATGTGAAAAATTACTGTAGTATCCAGTGCAAGAAAAAGTGTAATGAAATATAAAAGGGAAAGTTGATAGGAATTTTTTTCCATTTAAATATTACTTACAACAGTTAAACAGTAGCAGTGTAAACGACTAGAAAGTATGATTGCAGCAGCCTTAACCCTTTCATGGGCAGTGGTATGTTTATGAAACCACTTCATTTTAATTCTCAAACGCCACAATGGTAGCAGAATTTACCTAAAATCTCATCCATTTAATATGTATGTAAAATATATTCTTTTTCTTATTTCCAAATACATTTATCGTAAATTCCGGTGCCAGTCATTTATTTCAACATTTTAGTACAGAAAATATTGATTAACAGCTGAAAGGATTAAAAGATGTTAATAATAAGTAAACTGCTCTTGCGGCTGCAAAAGTACATAGCATTGATCGAAAAACTTAGGAAGGTATGTAGACAAATTTCTTCTGGATGACTATAGTGAGATGAAGCCAAACTATGTGACAACTAGAGTTTTCAGGTCAAGTGTAACAAAAATTTAGGACAAGGAGACAAAAAAAAGCGGGACAGTGGCTGCTAAAATGAAACCCTATGAAAACCGAACCTTTCTCTAACGGAATACTAACTTAAATGCTAAAATTTCATTTTCCCTGTTGTACAATTATACCTCGTATGACAAAATCCTGTTTAAAACTAAATTTTCTCCTTATTCTTGCGATTGCGTATAAAAAGGTTTGTTTAAGCATCATATTTTCTAAAATATTTTTTAATAATAATTAAAGCATGTAGCATAAAGTTATTTTGCTTTTTTTAACTGATTATATTTCCGTTCACAAATATTGCAATATAAAACAAAGTAAGTCAAGCCTTCCATATAGTGGGTCAACCCTCCCATATATGGGGGGGCTTTGACCCATTATTTTCTCATGATTAAAATCAATCATTTTTCAAATGTCTTATATATTACATTTATGTAGCAATTTTATTTTGATAACTGACTGTACAGTGAATAAAATGATATCTAAAACTTTATTCTGCGTTAAATCTTAAAAAAAAAAAATAAATATCATTTTGTAAAAAGTGGATCAACCCTCCCTAGTCTCCCCTATATGACGCACCTTTAAGAATTTTTGTGCACGTGAAATAAGAAAAAAACTGAACTGAAATTTTAACAATTTGTGAAAATGCTTAAATTATTAACATTAATAGCAATATTCGGAAATTGTAACAAAAATGCTTGACACAAATCGAAATATTTTTTTAATATTGAGTAATTTCACTTCTACCTTTATTTTTATAAATCTGTAATAAATTTTGATATATCCAAAACTTTATTGAATAAGCAGAGCGTAATAATTTTAATGTATATATATATATATAAATTTAGGAGGAATTCTTTCATACAACATTTCATTTTAAGAAAACTTTTCATTAACTCGAAGGTACACTTGAAATAATTTTGAGCACAGCATATGTAATGTCAAGCTGTCTTTAGCTAAACAATTTTATTAAATTTCCGTTATTGAAAAGTTAATCGCTAAGACACTCGTATATTAAAATTAAGGCGAATGTTTGTATTTCTGCCTATCTCAGCTGGAAACATATTCATGTTTCATTTTATTAAACGTTGAAACAACTAGTTTAGAAAACTCATGTCTCTAGTTTTCGAACGAGAAAAGTTACAGGAGACATGTTTTTATAATTAGTGCATATGCATATAGTCAAACTGAAAATACGCAACTGGCTAATTGAAATTAATTAAATATAAGTTTTAACGTGTTTGCATCGACGCCTCAAAATACAAACTAAAATAATCCACTAAAGTATTATAATGTCAAATATGTACTTAAAAATAATTTTTTTTTATTTAAAATTTGAATATGTAATCAAATATATGTATTCAAAATTATATGTCCGTTAATTTATAAAAAATCTATATAATGTTTCACATTTATAACACTTTTTTATAATGTAAAATCTGATTTATCCAAATATTTATATTTTCGTTTATTTACTCATCAAACGATTTTTCAGTGTGTCTACTCAATACATATTTATTTAAACTTAAAGGATATTGATTGTGCGATTGTGCGTGGCATTTGCTGACGACATTATTGAACTAATTGTTTGTAAATGTCTTCTGAAAAGGCATTTTAAATGTATACGAAAAATTTTGTTTTTTGTTTATATGCAGAAATAGAATAATTACACATAGTTCTAACAACTCTATTGGTACAGATATGAGCATGGTTTCTTAAGATACAGCATCTATTCTTTATCAATTTAAAAAAGACCCCCCCCCCCGAAAAAAAAAAAGGATTATTCCTTGATTACTTACTGCCTCCAAGTCAAGTAAAAAAAAAAAAAAAATACTGGTATTATTTTACACGAGAAAATTTGTATCTTAAAACATAGTTGAAAATAATCTTCTTGCATTGATTTATATCTTGATTTTTCCCATATGTACAACGGTGGTCAAATTTTTGGAAATTTTTATGTTTTCTGACTTTGTATGCTTATAGCAAATGTTATGTTTCACAAAATACAAAGTCTTATATATCATTATGAAGAGAATTTAATTTTGATTTCAGTACAAAAAACAAAATTCACATATTTGAAAAAAAAAATATGCTTACTTTAATCTTAAAAAAAAAACGCACACTAATTACGTGGATTCTAATTTTTAACTTTCCTGTACAGTCACTGTCCTTGTTCTTGGATCAAATCAAACGTTAATAACAGCCAGAATATCATACTTAAAATTCGAACAAGTCACTAATACTCTTTTTTTCTGTAGAAGGAAAACTGTTTTATTATATATATATATATATATATATATATATATATATATATATATATATATTTGTAATGAAATTACAAATAGGAATTTTTGTTAAACTGTTTTATATTTTAGTAGGAACTTTAGTAAATATTTTTAATATTCCGTCAAAAAGCAATGGCATCATATAAAAGAGTAGCCTGGACTCCTAGGAAGAGAACTAAGATTATTGTGTTACAAGAATGTGGTCTTTCCTATGCTGAAATTGCAAAAACGTTGGGTGGTTCAATGACTACATCTGGAGTCCGAAGTTTTTGTTAACGATATCCGGAGACAAATTCAATAAGACACAAAGCAGTAAAAGTCCGAAAAAGATGCACCACATCTATTGATGTCAGAAGCATAAAAATACTATGTCTCCATGATAGAAGAATGTTATCAGCGGTCATTAAAAGTATACTAAATGATACAAAATTACAAACTATTCTGAGTATCCTGCGCACTCTACTTTAGATCTAAAAGTTTGGAGGAGCATAGCTCATTATATAGAAGTAAGTACAGGATTTTCCTCTTCTTCGTCAAACTTAATTTTTAAAAATTTGTTTCGTCACACAAAGTATTTGGTTTTCGAGACAACAGCGCAGGAGCAGATTGCAAATTTACGTTGGCCAGAGGGAACAAGCGAGGTATTCAATCTTCGGAGAACGATCGTTAGCTGAAAAGGCACATCGTATTAGGTGGTGGCACAGCTGTTGGCTTTTCTGTCATCGCGTACGTTGATTGAGATTCTAAATCGAAAACTATACCACGTGTCACAAAGTAACACTTAAAATGTGACAAAGTACCCGTCTTACGGTAAATAATCAACCCTCTAAATTTTTTCATCTCTCAAATTTACGATAATCTGTTCACCCCATTGTGTGGTCCTCCAGCACACGGTTTAAAATCTGTATATCCCATTAAAAAAACAAAAAAAATGCAATATTTTTTTTACCTTGATGTTACAATAAATGAAAGAGGAATAGTGGACGCATTGCCTCCTTTCCGTTATTTTCTTCCTTTTCCTATTCTCAGCATACAAATTTTAAAGAATGAAATTAATTCATTTTTATAATTTATTTAAATCCTTGATGATGTTTTGGAGAAAAAAAAATCGGTTTTTAAATCTCTTTTGAAATGTTCGCTGCTTGGCGACAACATAGCCCTACGGCGATTGGTAGGAGAACTTAAAGTGCTTTTTCCATTTTCGCCGATTTGCGAACAGGTGCCAAAAAACGTCAGTCTTCCTGAAAAAGTCATCGGAGCGATCTTGATCTGGCCTAGGATAAACTAGATTGACCTAGGCTAAACTAATTCAAACCAATGAATAGCGGACAAAACAATACTCTATAATACGAGCGTTAGGCGAAACTTGTTTACTCTAGGGAAAACTGGTTTATCCTAAGTGCAATAGGATAGGAACTACTCTATCATACAAGCGTTAGGACAAGCTATTTTGCCCTAGGGAAAATTAGTTTAACCTAAGTGCGATAGGATAAATTAGTTTGTCCTACAAAAAATTAGTTTATCCTATGTGCGACAGGATAAACTAGTTTATCCTAAGTCTGTTTGGATAAACTAGACTGTTCTCAAATCAGGTTTGCCGGTAGCATATATATACATTTAAATAAATAGTTTATAAATAACGCATAGTATAAATATTATATAAAAATGTAATATTATATATAAATACATAAATCAAATGTAAAGAAAATTATTCAAAATAGTGTCAACGAGGATTTATAACAATTTGTTTCTTAAAATATTATTTTAAAACATGAAATACATTTATTACATCCCCCCATTTGATATTTTATATTTTCGCAACTAATTTAGAAGGCACCTCTAAAATCTTAAAACAATATCAAATTATCGGCTGCGCATAATTTAAATTCACTTACTTAGATACATGTGTAGTCAAAATAATTCATCAGAAAAATCGAAAATTTAGAATCTCTCTAAATGAAGGCATGCGGAAGTCATCTAGTGTATTAAAATAATATCATCGAACCAGTAGACATTTTCTGATAAATTTACGGAACATATGAAAAAATTAGCAACCGAGTGTTATCCGCTTGTGCAAAATCATAATGTTAAATGAAAAGTTGCAATGAATCTACTCTTGTTAGTCTTATATTTTTTTTCTACAGAAGATGTTGTGCATTTTACAAGACCGTGCCTTGCTGGTGAATTTTTTGTTATAAAAATTGTTATTACGCACTAGAAGCTTTTACGAGGTTTCGAATTTAGAAAACAATCGTACATATTCAATGACTTCAAACAGATTACTAAAAATGATCTGGAAATTTTAAGAACTGTATGATTAAGCGATCGTCCATGAATAGGAAATAATGGGGGATGTTGTCCTCATCATGGCAGAGGACAGAACTTCAAATTCAATGAGTATCATGAGCGTTCGCCACGTTGCAGAAGCGCTAAATCTTCCAATTGCTACTTTTCATAAGATTCATCTGAAAAATCTGTGATATTAACACTTACAATATCTCACACTTTCAACAGTTATTGCCGACATGTTACCCCGCATGTCTAACATTTTCATTGGAATTCCTTACTCGCTGTCGGATTGATGCGACTTCCTATTAGATATATCTATGGACCTATAAAGCCTATTTTTATCTGGATGGTGTAATGGATACAAAGAACTGCCGCATCTGGAGTGATTAAAATCCTCTTTCGATTCTTCCAGTTCCATTGCATTCTTAGTAGGTTATGGTATAGAACAGATTTATTGCAAAATTTATGATCGGACAATTTTTCTTCGAAGAATTAACTCAGAGATGTATGGAGACATGATCTTTAACTGGTGAGAATTATGCATCGATACTTGGTAGTAACAATGTCATGTACCGTGTTTGAGTGCCTTGACAAATTATTTTTCATGCATGATAGAGCTCTCCATTCATTGCTAATTGCGATAAAAAATACTTGAGGTATTTTACAGAATATTGTGTCATTGGTATTTATCATCGTCATGCCTAGTTTCCAATATCCGCAGACTTGAATAAATGTGATTTCTAGTTCTGCGACTATTTAAAGCAATTGTTCGTTCCTGACGAAGCAATTTTATTTCAAACACGCAAGGACAGTCCTTTCTGCTATGCCCTAAACGTTTAAGAAAAAATGCTTCGCGCGACTGTTTACCATTCTAATTTAAGATTTCAAACGGTACTTAACAACAGTAGTAAACACAATGAACAGTATTTTTCGTAATAAATTAATTATGCACTGAATATAATCTAGTATTTTTATACATTATTTAAAAAATGACTAATAAGCTGAAATAAGGTAATCATTTATAAATTCATTTCTGCTAAATATGTTTCTCATATCTTTATTAAGATTAGTTATCAATTTCAAATTTTTGTGATTAATAGCTTTGATTATAAACACTTCTTTAGCAGGTGAATTTTAATTATGTAAGCCGATTATTAATTAATTATTCTTGCACAACTAAATATTTGCATAAAAAGTTGTACCATAAAACTCTAGTAAAAAGTAAGGATGAGTGCAATATTTTGAATTCACTCGGACACTTAAAATCTAACGTACGCGACTTATTATGAAGTCAACCCGGTAATAAATAAGGATAAACGTATAATAATTAAAGTCTTTCATATGCATATGACTTTTAATTTTAAGTCTTCAAAATATTTGTAATTATCCTATTTACATACAGAATTTCTCATTTAAACATGTTTATCTGTAAAAAAAAACTGTTTATCAAATTTTCAATTTTTACGTAAGTTTTGATAACTTACTTCTACATCAAATGGATTTAAAAATAACAAAAATCTGTAAGCATCATGAAATTACAAATAAAAAATTATATAATATGAAATTCTTCTTTCACATTCCCTTTTATTGGCATAAACTTTTAAGTATTAAGAAAAATCTATTCAAATATATTTCCAAAATAAATCTCATTATTTAGGTAAACATTAATTCAAAAGAAATAAAGGAGATAAATCGACGTAAAAATAATTTAAATTATCTTAATTTTTTCCTTGACAAAAAAATCTTTTTCGTGGGACATCAAGCATGTAATCTGTTTATATTTTATTTAATAATCTTCCCTTTGTTCGAATTTCAAAAAACATAAGATTTTTTTTTTGTCTTTCTAAAGAAACAAATTTTTATAAAATAAATGTTTTGTCATTAGTAGATAAGGTATTATAATGATTTCTTTAATGAAGACGTAAACATATTGTATTTTATCTTGTAAAAAGATAGAAAAATTAGCCATCATGATAAAAATTTTCTTTTTAACGTATTGTCGGTATGTTTTATAATGTCATTTTTACCATCTTTCTCCTTTTTTTAACTAAAGTAGAAATACGGAATAGGCATTTAATTATTACCAGACACTTTTTACAAGCTGCATTGTGATGCAGGTATACTTTTAATTTATTTTTACATATATTAACTTTTAATGCTCTAATTTAAATATATGAGTCATTTAAACTTTAATTTATGTTGATTTCGTAAGAAATACTACCTATTACATTTTTCCCTATGTTGAAATTTGTGAAGCATTTTTTCATATCTACGCTGATTATAACGACTGCAACACAAAACCACCAGTTCAAATCTTTATACATATACGTCGTAGGCTAATTGAGAAATAAGGCACTTTGCAAAGAGCCTAGGCTGTTTGCAAATGAGCCGGGCTAATTGGAGAATCATCCCTCTTTTTCTAATTAGCCTGATATTTTTTAGGGTTATATCTTCCAAACTCATACATACATAAAATTAAGTGGCAGAAAATGGCGGTAGAGTTCCTTAATTGACAAAATCGGACAAAGTGCGTGGAAATAGGGGGGGGGGGGGGAGGGATTTTCTGAAAACCGAAAAAAATAATCCCATAACTTCTTAACTAGAATACATATAAATTCGGTTTAAAATTATTATTACTTATAGGAAAAGGCAAAAAATATGTATCACAGATTTTTGATTTTTATATTGTCAAGTTTTTGATTAAACTAACACTTACTGCAAAATAAATAAATAAATAAAAACGAAAAAAAGGGGGACGGGTGATTATAAGAAACAAACCCATAACTTCGTCAATTCACAATGTATCAAATCCGCTTAAATTTATTATAAATATTCTCAATATTATCTACAATGTTTGTGTTAACTAGTTTTTGATAGGATATTCATTTTTAGCACTTTCCAACAAAGTTGAAAAAAGCTTATGACTTCGGTTTTTCTGGCTGTCTGGCCGTCTGTACGCGCTCTAACTCTCGTAAATATATTTTTATTGCTTTGGAATTTTTGGATGTTATTGACGCTTACCATAGCACGTCCCCTATTTGTAAAGACGTTTGTAGCATGTTTAGCTCATCTACAGGGCCAGTCAAAAGTATTCCGTTACATTACGGCCAATCGGAAAAAGTCGTTTCAAATGTTTTTAGTGATGTTACACGTATCCAAACATCTCAAAATTTATATGGATTTATGAAGTGCACTAAAATATGCATTCTGTAGAATATGTGTTGCAAAGAATAGTTATTATTTATTTACAGGGCCACACGTAATTATTCCGTCGCATAATGATATCGGGAGGGAATTATTGGCGGCTTACTTTAAATATGTTAAACTACTTCATAAATAATGAAATGGATATACGTTGCTGAGGTTAACTATAAGTTATTTCATGTATAATACTAATTGCAGAGCATTTACAGGGCCACACAAAAGATTTCAGATACTATATTGTATCAGAAGTACTGTACATTAGCGGTGATTGCTGGAAATGCATATTCAATTATAATATACGCTATTATGTTTCACTGTATTTAGGTATATTGCATGGTATGTATAAATGCTATAATTTATATACAGGGCTTCACAAAAGTATTCGTAAGGGTTACTGGGTATGAGCTCAAATTACTTAAAGTTGGTTTTTAAATGAGTTATGCGTTTTTACGCAGAATTGCATTAAGTGTATTGAGAAATATTTGTAGAATATAGATAGAATGATATACAGGGTCACGCAAAGAATTGGATATATGCCATCTATGGATAACAATTTTTGGAAATATGATTTCAGTATATTTTAGAGTGTTTTAGTTTGAATTAAAATTCAGCCAAATAGTGGTGTGTAATAAGGGTACTAGGTAAACTACATGGCTCTACAACAGTTTTCAAGTATTTTCCATCTATTAGTAAAATTGCTGAAAGAGAAATTTCAACCTGTTATGCGTTTTCTAGCTATACTAAAATTTCCCCTTATATAGTATATATATATAAACATACAGATCAGAAACAGGGATGCGGAAAAGAACTGGAAACACATTTGGCCATAGACGGTAACTGCTGTATCAATTTTTTTAAACATTTACAGAGTTATCTTATTTACCTAATTTCCCTAAATAACGAAGTTTTGTTAAAGATTTCAGCGAGTGTTTGAAAGTGTTTCATAATCTATGCTGTACGAATAATTTTTCTTTCTTTTTCATATTCTCTTACTGCAAATAAATAAATAAATAAATAATATAAAAAGAGAAATAAAAAAAAGAAAAGAAATTAAAACGAAAAAGAAATAGGGGGGTTTAAAAAGGAAAAAAATCATAACTTCGTCAATTCACAAGATATCCAGTACGCTTAAATTTACTAACTCTTAAAGCAAAAACAAATCCACTTCCCCGTTTGCCCCGAGATAAGTCGGGGATAAACGCTCTGTTTTCCCATACCTGTCACCGGTGAAGTGGTTAATAATAGCAAACAGGAATTCTGCTTTTTCAGAATTCAGTGTCGCCCCAGATGAAAAAGGAATATACATACTGCAAGCTAAGCTCGCCAACCCCCCTTCAGACACCACAGAATCTAAAAACACGCTAATTTGATGGGTTTTAAAAATATTAGAGAAGATTGAATTATACTGAAAAAAGCTGCGCAGATCTCCCTGTAAACGGGTTTCCATTCAATTCCATTTGATTGCAAATATTTAAGGCCGATTCAGTTGCTGTTAAGACATCCAATGGTTGTTTTTGTTTTTGATTAAAGAGGATCAGTAAACATTTGAAAAGAAGCTAAAATAATATAAATTAAGTATACAGAGTCTTTGTCTCCCGGTATTTTAAAACAATCTCTATAACAATAGCCAAAGTCATGTGACTATCATCAACAGTTCGAGGCGGACCACTTCGCTTTTTATATTCTACGTGCCATTTTGGTACTTTAATGTTAGCCAGGCACAGGTGATAAGTCGCCAAATATTATTCTATCGCCGTCATTTCATCTATATTATAATAGTTCAAGTTAACAACTGCCATAAACAAATACGGTCTGATCCCTTCGCCGTTCATATGAAAGTTTGGCAAAGATGTCATATACGTCCCATATTGGCGCGATTTTTTAACGACGCCGATTTGGGGAACGCCTCAACAGCATAAACAGCACCATCCGGCTTACCATATAAAGCACAATAACGATACTTTAGCACCAGTTATGTGCCCGTTTCGTATATGACATTGGCGTAAAAAAAAAAAATCGCGCCAATATGGGAGTCTTAAGTTTTCCATTTTGATTAAAAAATCAAATTTTTTTTCGTATAAATCTACATAAAAGTTGCCATGGTCGCAAAGAATTCTAGGTACTGTTACGCTAGCCGGATGCAAAACTCGCCAATAGCTTTTTTTCAACTCGGCACTTAGCATTTTTTTTTCTCGAGTGGTAATATTTGGCCAGATACGCACCGCAGGCTTGGCGTGATTTTTATTTTTTTACGAAAATTTGGCGAAAACCTTGTTTTCAAATACCAGTTACATATGCATTTTTGATATTCCTTAGATATCCCGTCGACCAAAAATCTATCGCCAATCTATAAGATTAAATGCCAATAATGGTTGATCGTATATGTCACATTAACTTGACTTTAAGCAAGTTACACGTGTTTACGTCATCAAGTTATTTTTATTTCGACTTTTTATTTGTATATTTATTATTGTTATACTAATTTATTTGTTCTTTCGTTATTTAAAATAAAAATTATGTCAATTTGTATAACTTGGCGAGTGTTTTGGCGATTTATATAATTTTGCGAAATTGGTCGACGGAATTACAAAGTAGTACCGTATTTTTTAATTTTTATTCTATTATTTTCTAAAGGAAATATAAAAAAAATAATTAATAATCATAGTGCGAAATAATTTATATAATTTAAAAAAAGAAATAAAAGTAAATAAACATTTATTATCAAATAAACAACAATAACCGTGTTACCATATCAATCACAATAATGCCATTTTGGTGTCAATTAGGTACCCCGGTGCGTAGATAACATCTGTGCCTAATTTCTTTCTTTTCTTTCTTTTCGTTTTTTTTTTTTTTTTTTTTTTTTTTTTTTTTTTAAGAAAGAAGTAAAAGCCATCAATTTTAAATGAAAGTTGTGTATTTTAAATAAAATGAATGAAAGGATTATATTTTAAATGAAATGAATAAAATATGAAGAAATGCGACGGGAAAAATGTTTGGCGAATTATCAACTGCGTCTCGCTAACATAAAAATACCGTCAGAATTGATTTCTCTATCAGAATATTTCGATTTGGCGAAAGATTGTTCAAGTAAATTGAATTATGAATAAAAGTAGCATGATACATTTCTTAGGCAACCTTTAAATGTAAGGTAACCTTTTCTGAAATATGAAGAAAAAATATCGGTTTGATTAAAATTTGAGTTGCCATCATTAGAAAAATGTACATAAAATTAGAAAAAAAAATTAATATTTCGAAAACTAATTCGAATTTAAAAATTCTAATACCAGTTTTGAAATCTGCGGATATTCTGATTTTTGGTGTTAATTTCATCGCAAATTATTCCATTTTTTAGGCGAAATCGCCGTGAAACATAATCAGTTGTTTAATCAGTCGATTCATATTTCCGCTTCATGCTCCCGTTTCATAAATTCGTTTCATTAGGATTTTATATATACTAGGGGATCGAACCCGAGCTCCTCGGGTTACAGGATATAGGTGAAAACCATTTTTTTAACTCTAATTATTTTTTTACATGTAATATATATTTTAGTTTGCCCACTAACATCGAAAAGAATTTTTATAATAAAAATGTCAATTATGCAATCAAATAAAGTTTTGAAATTTATTAAAAGTGATACTTTCACATGTCACCTCATGCCAGGAGTTATTAAACCAAGATTTTTGGACTTACGTCAGTCTTTCCGATCATTTTGGTGCTTTAAGCGCGTGGTTCAATCACATGTCTGTTAAATTTGTTTCTTATTTACATTATTTTATTTATTTTTCTCTAGAGGAAGTTTTAATTTTGTTATGGAATATTAGACGGAAACAAATGCTGAACTTTTTACATTGTTTTAAGGGCAAGCGGTTTAACCTGTCGTAATCGAGCTACACGTGATAGAGATAAATTTAAAGTAATTTATGCTTGAAAATTTATATATAGTATATATTACATTGTCATACGTGGCACAGAAATCGCGATTATTTGTTAATTGTTTAATAGCAACGCCCGAATAAAACGCATCTGTTTATTGTGTAATATTTTTAAAAAGGGAATAACAATAAGCAAATAAAAAGTTTAATTAATATCTATAGAAAAAAACAATTTATATAACTTTGAAAAATAAAAGTAAAAAAACAATTTATTCATAAATAAACAACAACATCCGGGTTACCATATCAAGCAAAATAACGACACTTTGGTGCCATGTAAGGTCCCCGGTGCATATATGACATTGGCATCAGAAAAAAGTCGCGTCAACGTAGTGCGTATATGACACCTGTGGCATGTTTTACACTGCAAATAGAAGCGTCTTAAATTTAGACACATATGTGACTGAAAAAGAATTTTAGACACTTAAGTGTCTTAATCTGAAAATTAAGACACTATAGATGTCTTAATTTAAGATACATAAGCGTCTTACCATGACCATGGTGTAAACGAACTGAGAATAATGTCTAAAATATCCGCAAACGTCTTAATTTAAGACACTTCATTGCTTTAAACGTGTCTTAATTTAAGACGTTTTGATTCTTCCGACGCAATAACCACCAGGGGGCACTAGCACTCCCAGTTGCGCATGCGTTTTAGATGTCTTCGTTCGAAGTGGTATACGTTGTAATTCAAACAAAGTTTGTTTTTATGTACGCGTGTATTTTAATTCGTTTTTTGCGAAATGTGAAGTACTGTGATTTTAATTCGTATTAACTTGGATTATTTATTTATTGAATACATACATCTGACGTGTGGGCTCGACATCAAATGTCTCTTAGAAGCTGTCGTCGATACAAGGGCGGGATAGACACAGAACAGAAGTAGACGACGGTTGAAGATTACACCCGGAAATTCTACAAAGCGTGTGCAATGGGCTTAGTGTTAACTCGTATCAATTTATATCAATAATATTGTGTTATTCATCTTCGTCCTGTCGAAGGTGGCAAAAAAAAAGAAACTTTTGTCTGGCGGGTCCTGTTTTTAGGATGAAACATCTCATTCTTTAAATATGGCTAGTCGGATGTATTATGGGTTTACCTTTTAAACTGATGAAAGTCTTTCTCCCTCACTGTGGTTGTGGTAGTTTTTAAAATTTCAAATCGAGGAATATTTCTTACCTCTTGCAGCAACTCAAGTAAGTTTCTTTATAGTAGTAAAATTAGTGTATTTTATGATTTTATTTATTGTACTAAACAAAATCCTGCATGAAATTTAATTAGTTTTGAATCTGTTCGCAAAAAACCCCACTAATTCTAGAAGTATATATTTTTAAACTTATGACGTTCTTTTTTACTACGAATTATATATTCAATGTCAGTTCTTAGTTTCAATGGATAATTTTTATCTCGCAGTAAATGACGGCCACAAGGAAGTAAAGAAAAAAAAAACTTTGAAAGATGACCTAATGCTTTCTTACTTCCTGGCATAAAACCGCAGATTAAAAAAAGATAAATAAAGTAAATGAGACTGGTCTATTATATGAAACTGCCTGTAAAAATATACATATGTATTTGATTTGCAATCAACTCTAATACTGATTTTTTTATTATTTTTAATAAAAAAGTAATTTGAAATTTATAATGGGAAAAAGTAAAAACCTCTAACTAGATTTCGTATTTAAAATTGTGGTAACTTTATTTATATGCACTTATACGAAAAATACAAAAATGACAGATGTTACTGTATATATTTAAGACGAAAGAAGTTTGGAAATCATAAGTTATTTTTTCCTCATGATTTTAATATAGAATATGTACTTATTTGTTTTTATTGATAGTTGAATAGCTTTTGTGAGTACCCTCTGATCTACATAAAAACTTGCCCATGTGGAAATATAATTTTTTTAAAAACATAATTTTTAAATAAGTATTTTCATTTTTTTTGGGGGGGGGAGGGGGGGGGATTTTGCATGAATTTTGGTAAAGCTGATATCTTAAATCTTGCACTGATTATAATGAAAGTTTTAAACTTTTAGAGTAGGACAAGTTTAAAAACGCAAATATATTTAACAAAATACCAAAGTCATTTTTTCCCCAATGTTATTAAAGTAGAATATTTATTTATTTATTTTCATTATTCATAGTTAAATGGCTGTTGTGATTATCAAGTGATGTATATGTAAAATTGCATATGTGGCAATATATTTTTTTATATTTTCATTTTTTTGAGGGGGGGGGGGATTTTTGCAATTTTCGTACATCTGATATTTTAAATCTTTTTCCACATTCAACCGAGTATAATAAATATTTTGAACTTTTAGAGTAGGACAAGATTATAAAATATATATATATATTTATCTATGTACCTTAAAAGCCCTTAATAGCGAACACTTCGGGACCGCGGAATTTGTCCGATAATTGGAGATGTCTACTTTTTTGAGGTAAAAATATACAAATATGTATGTCTGCTGATTAAAAAAGTATTCATTAAATAGAGGTGTTCGCTATTCGAGAATGTCCATTAACCTCCACAACGGATACTCCCGAATACCGGACATCTCAATTTAGACAACTATAATGCAGGGTTGCGTTTTTTGCAAAAGTACTTCTTGATTAAAGGAAGGGCAAACTGGGAAGTGCCCCGTCCCCCTACGACTGTAGTGCCCCCAAATTTGATGTGCAATATTTGTAAAGCTTATATTTTAAATCTGTTTCGAAATTGTACTGATTATAATCAATATTTTGAACTTTTAAAGTAAAATAAGGTTAAAAACAAAATAAATTATAAAAAATCTAATATTTAGATAAATATTTTTTGTTTTTTAATCTTGTTCTACTCCTGAAGTTCAAGATATTGATTATAATCAGTACAATGTCGTAAAAGATTTAAATTATCAACGTAACGAAAATTGTATACCAAAACTGAGAGCACCAAAAAAATCAGGCTGTATTGGGGGGGGGGGAGGGGCAGGACCACAGCCAAATATTTTTCCAGGATTCAACGTGGTCAAACATGGCTACGTATGATGCTTACAAAAAAATGGATGCGATTCAGACGTTTGAAGTGTCTGAAATTCAGACGCAAAAAGTGTCTGAAAAAATTCAGACATTTTAAAATGTCTGAAAATTGAACACTCCATTTCAGACACTTAAGTGTCTGAATTTCAGACATTTTAATTTAGAGTGTATTCATCTAATTTAAAATACAATAAATAAATAAATAAATAAAGGTACTTTTCCAGTATAGGTACTTGGCGACATAGAGAAAAGGTCCATGGCGAGAACAGAATTTTTTTTTTCTGGCAACCGATTTAATCAAAATATTTCTTTCAAATAAAACTACATAAAAGTTGCCATGATAGCAAAGAGTTCGTACTTTTATGTTAGCTGGGCACAATTCTCGCCAATAGCATTTTTTAACTCGCCAGCAGCATTTTTTATTTTTCGAGGGGTAAATTAAAACAATTGCTTTGATGTTGAAATTAATTGGTTTATGGTATTATTTATTCTTTTTCTTTTCTTTTTCTTTTTTTAAAGATTTTTTTTTTTTAAGTTAAAGTCATGAATTTTAAATGTTTCATCTTTAAATTAAAGTTATCTATTCTAAATAAAATGAGTGAAAGGATTATATTTTAATCTGAATTAGCGAAATATGGAGAAAAAAAAATGCGACGGGTACAATGTTTGGCGATTTATCAATCCTGTGTCCGACTAACATAAAAGTAGGGAGTTCCCGATTTCTGTATCAGAATCTTCCAATTTGGCGAAGGATTGAGAAAGTAAATTAAATTATGCATAAAAGTAACATGATACAATGCCTAGCATACATTTAAGGGAGACCAAACTGGTCGCCACGGGCGGCTTGTTATTTTAAAAACCATAATAACTCAGTTAATTAAGATACAATTTTCAAACAAATTGCATTTGAAAGTAGATTTTTTTCTCTATTTGACGGTTTAAAAATTGAAAATGTGCGATATTTAGGAATTTTAAAAAATCGCTGACATAGCACGTTTTTTTTTTCACTTTTTATGAGAAAATGGCAAAAAAGGTACAGAAATATACTATTTTCTTTCCTCCGTGATTATTTTCCTTTACTTTCATTTTAACACTCCACGACTTTCAACAGAAATGGAGTTCTTCAGTTGCCACAATTACAAGAAATGTATTAAAAACTACACAAGAATTAATATCTCAAAATTAAATTGAGATACAGCTTTCAAACAAATTGCATTTAAAAGAGCATTTTTTTCCTTATACGACGGTGTAAAAATTTAAAATGTGCGATGTTTAGAAGTTTAAAAATTTAAAAATTTAAAAATTTGCAGTAGAGAAAATTGCAAAACCAAGATTTTATTTCAAATTTTAAAGTGTTGCCATTCGCAGAATGACGTATGCTCTACGTACAGATATGTTTGTCCTTTATAATATAGACTAGGGGATCGTACCCGGGCTTCCCGAGTAAAGAATATAGATGAGAACATTTTTTTTTTTAATTGAAAACTAATAATTTTTTCATATGCAATAAATTTTTTAGATTGCCCACTTACATTAAAAAAGCATTTTTCATATGGAAAATACGAATTATACAATCAAATAAATTTTTGAAATTTATCAAAAGCTATATTTTCTTATTAGCCGCATGCTAAGAGTTATTTGACCAAGATTTTGCTACTAACGGCATCCTTTTATATTCTGATAATTTCAGAGCTTATACAGGTCTGTTAAATTTGTGTTTTATTTAAATTATTTTATTTATTTATTCATAGGGAAGTTTTTTTTTAATGGACATTAGCCCTATAAGAAAATAATGAACTCTTTATTTTGTTTTAAGGGCAAACGGATTAATTTTTCGTAATCGAACTCTGCGTGATATATATAAATTAAAATGTATTTCATGCCTTAAAATTGTTTTAAAATCATAGACAATAAGTAAACTGAGATGAACTTTGCAAACAAATTCCATTTGAAAAAAAAAATCATATTTAGGGATCTAAAAATTTAAATTGTACGGTTACAAATATGTTAGATTTGTGTTTTTTCAATATTATTCTTTTATTTTTGTTTATAAAAGAAGTATTAATTTCTTTAATTTGTCCTTCACAAATATGTTAGATTAGTGGGGTTTTTTTTTATAATTATTCTTTTATTTGTTTATAAAGGAAGTATTAATTTCGTTATGCAAAAATAGTCGGAAACAAATGCTGAAAAATGTCTGTTGCTTTATGTGCAAAATGTTTATTATTATTATGTATTGAAACCGGCACGTGATAATATAAACTTTTAAAAAAAATCATGCTTAAAATTTACTTTAGAAAATATAATACATCAGTCAATTAAGATGCAGTTTTTAAACATATTGCATTTGAAAGTAATTTTTTTTCCCTATGTGACGAAAATTGAATATGTACGGTGGTCAGAAGATTAAAAAATTGCAGTAGCGAAAATTTCAAGATCGACATTTGATCGTGAAGTGTTGTCATTCGCCAAATGACGTCAACGTTACGCACAGATATGTTTGTTCTTTATAATATAGATACTTAATCAGTAAAATATAATAAAGATCAGTTATTAAGATATGGTTTTCAGTTGAGGCTCTTATGCTTGGTATTCCGAAATGAAAAACAGCAATTTTTACCTTCTCAGAATTTGCATACACACTTCTCATATCCGTATTCATTATTTTCAAAAAAGTTGTAGTTTGTTTGATCATTTAAAAATCATTTTAAGTCAAAACTTGAAGTCACGATTGTCAGCAACACCTTTTATGTGAACAGACATACTCTTTACTTGCGATTCTAATCTCAATTCTGGAGATAGTTTTATCTAAGAAAATTATCGTTTTCTTTTAAATATGACTTCATTTTCACTTAAATAAGCATTTCGCCTAGTGTCTGAAACTTAGTGTCAGTACACATGCAGAATTAAAAACTATATGGAAAATTTATGAGGAAAAAAGCGTGTTTTCAAAAGAAGTATGTCACTTTCCGTTATTAGACCCCTAATATAATATTCTGCTCCTAATGGGATTTTGCGACACTTAAACCCTATAAAACAATTTTTATCAACAATTTTGAATTTTTATCAGAAAATAGCTTGAATAAAGTTAAAAGTACCTCATTGTTTCTCCATTGTCTGCAATAATGAAAACTATCTAATATTCACCATTTTGAAGAAATTTCATAAAATTCTTTTAAAATTAAAATATAAAAGTGGGAATATTTAAAAAAAAAATCAGATAGTGCGATCACATCTACAAATGAAGAGCTTTCAGTTAAACAAAATATATTAGTAAAATTGGTTCAGCAGAACGATCAGGGCAGATGACTAAAAAACACACTTGTGTTTTAAATATATAGACTATATAAAATTAGGAAAAATTTAATTAAACAAATTATGTTATTTTGATAAAATTTTAGTAGAATGTCCTAAAGAATAGCAGTAAAATTTTATTATTCGAGAGAATTTTGGACAAAAACTTCAGTAACATGATATAATTTTAAAAAATGAATTATTTGTTTGCTTGTCTAACTCGGCGAAGCAAATCCATCCAGGAGAGAATCATCAATTTCTGTAATATAAACCGCTTTTATTTGCATGTCACCTCTCTTTTATAAAGACACTCTAAATTTTGTAAATCATTGCGTTTTATCAGTGTGTGATTTTGATTACATTATTTTCAAAAGTGATACATTTACACCTGTGAAGAATTTCAAAGCAGCTGGGCTGTGAAAATGACGCACTTCTACAAAACATAATTCAGGTTTAAGAATTAAAATACACGTTTTTTCATAAAATGACGTCATTTGCATACACTAAAGTAAACCACTTTTATAATCCAGTCTTAAACTTCGTCTATAGAAAAGCATGCATATGACGTCAATATCACGGAATAACAGACAATATTCTTGACATAGCCCATATTTTTATTTCAAAATTTTTTCAGGTTTTATGAGAAAATGGCAACAAAAAGATATACTATCTCCTATTTTCCGTTTTCTTTCAATGACTTTCAACAGAAATGGGGTACTTCTGTTGCCACAATTAGAAAAATGGTATAAAAAATTGCCAAAAAATTGATATCTCAAAAATAAATTGAGATACACCTTTAAAACAAATTGCATTTAAAAGAGCATTTTTTTCCTCATAGGACGGTGTAAAAATTTAAAATGTGCGAAGTTTAAAAGTTTAAAAATTTGCAGTAGAGAAAATTGCAAAACCGAAATTTTATTTCAAATTTCAAAGTGTTGCCATTCGCAAAATGACGTATGCGTTACGCACAGATATGTTTGTCCTTTATAATATAGATAGGGTAGATATAAATATAGATAGTATAAAACATATTTCAGTTTTAAGAGTTAAAACACGCAATTATATTTTATATAAAATGACGTATTCGCATCCAAAAGAATAATTCCTCATTAATGATCTAGTCTTAAACAACATCTACAGTAAAGTATTCATAGGCCGTCATTATCGCTGAATAATACACAAATCCAAAAAAAGAGTTGTCGTCATTCAAGAAACTCGAGAAAAAATATCGGCTATCTAATGAGTCATATGCTTTCATTTGTTTGTAACATTAATTTAGATACTTGAAATTAAATATATTTTATAATAGCTCCGTGTTTCATCAGAAATCATTCATTTTTACTTTTTTCAAAATAGCACGTATTTTAATTAAATTGTTTTTCAGTTGATATAGGAAAATGGCTACAAAAGGATATAATTACTATCTTGCAACTATTTTTTCTTTACCTTCTACAGAAATGCAGTACTTGTACAGTAGCCAACATTATAAAAATTCTTTATAATCTACAAAAATATTACAATCTCAAAAATAATTTGAGATGCCATTTGTAAACATATTGCATTTGAAAGTACTTATTTCCCAATACGCCTGTTTAAAAAATTAAAATGTGCAATGCTTAGAAGTTAAAAAAAAAATGCAGTAGAGTATTTAGCAGTACAAAGATGCATCTACCTATTTTTACACAGTTATTAAGTCTTATACAAAGAAACTTATTCTTTGGAGACGACTCTTTAATAGCTAGGAGAAGGAAATAGCATACGGGAGGCTAAAAAATAGGAATTTAAGAAAAAAATATCGTATTAACACGATTCTAATAAAACCAGCTCTTACAGAAATATAAATTAAAAAATCGTCAAAAGCGGCCGGATACAATAGTTAAACTGGGTTATCTTTAATCTTGAATTAGTTTTTATTTTAGAAATTAGTACTTAACTTCGAAATTTACCTCCTTCCGTAGTCCAAGCCGGCATGGATTTTTTTTTTTTTTTTTTTTTTTTTTTTAATAATCTAACTAGGGGTCTATGCCCTGTGCTCGCTACGCTCACCAACCGCCCACCCACCCTCCCCCTCGCGTAATCACTTCGCTATTCCATTCGGTATCACGAAGCAATCCCTATTTTCTAACCAACACCGGACGTAGTTGTTTCGCATTTCAGTGCTGGATGGCTTCGCGATCCCTTATTATCTATGCATTCAATTTTTAGATCCCACTTCGTAAAAACGCGCTCCACCCAGTTCCTAACAACTTTATTTACTTTTCTCCAAGCGCATAATTATTAGAGCTTTCAGAATTTTATATAATAACTATTAAATATAAAATTATGTATATAGTGTTACGAATATTGTAAATTGTTAGTGTTTGTACTTAAAAATAATGTAAATAGTTCGTAGTTACTTTGTAAGCTAATAATAGTTTTTGTTGCATTGAAATATCTCAATTTTTGGACTTTCTGCAAGCAAATAAACCATATTAGATTTCAATGGGAGTCTATGGAAATTTACTGCTGTCAAACACATACTGGAAATACTGGAAATAGCGCCAAGTTGGCGTTACTTTTGGACACTAATTTTGGTCTTCAAATTTGGCGATGTATCGCCAAGTTGGTGAAGAACTCGTCGACGTTTTACGACGGGGCAACCCTTCTATGGTAACCCCTTATAGCGTCAGAAAACTCTGACCCATCAGATACGTTTTGCGGAATCTACGCAGATTTTCATTGAAACACTTCCAAATCGTTACCTTTTTTTCTATGTAGAAGGATATTTACCGTGTTCTCAATTGGGAAAATTTGCCACATCATTTTATTATTTTGTAGTCGATTAAAACTTGGAAACTTGTGATAAGTAAATTACAAAAAGGCAAAACAGTAAATTAAGGTAAAAAAAAATCTAAATTTAAATGAAAATTT
Organism: Maratus speciosus; assembly: GCA_963932465.1. NCBI lineage: Eukaryota > Metazoa > Arthropoda > Arachnida > Araneae > Salticidae > Maratus > Maratus speciosus. The sequence continues at coordinate 152,073,316 of OZ010792.1, read as the reverse complement.
GTTCTTATTTTCAAATAAAGACTGTTAAAATAAGTTTGTGCCTTTAACATATAGTAATATGGAAAGGAATTCAGATGCATTTTTTCTTGCTCATATTACAAGCTAATGTAGCACTTACTGTACATGGATGTACAACATACGTATTAGGGTGGTGCGAAAAAAGTCAAGTTGATATTTCCGAGTTGCTATAGTGCGTAAAAGTTGCGATAGGTAAATACAAGCAAAACAAAAAAAAAATTATTTAAATCGGACTTTATCTTCCGATCCCGCAAACTGCCTAAAAATTTAAAAGAATTGAAAATTTCCGATTTTTCCAAATTTTTTTCTTTTTTTACGTATATATATATTTTATCGCTATAGTGAAAAATATTTGCAGATTGTAATGTTTAATAATAATAAAAATAAACAGTTGCGTTTAAAGAATAGCTTCCGATCACGCAAGCTCAATAAAAATCGGCAAAAATTCAATTTTCAGTGATTTTGATGAATAAAGAAAATAATCACCTGAGATCAGTTTGCGTTCCAATATTAACATTTGCATATAAATTGTACAATGTACAACTCTTTGCTTGTTTAGATATTTGATAATGTTTAAACAAACCAGAGCTCACCACGGGAAGGTAGCTGCACTTCGAGTTCAAACCACACCCTATCCTCCATCCAACCAATGGGGGTGTTTGCTATTTACATTACTTAAATACATAATTTGTTATAATAGAATCAAAACACTGTATTAAAAAACTAGTGTCGTGACAGTATAAGATATACAATTTGTTATGTCATCTGTTTAAGTCTGACTTTTAGACGCAAATTTGTACTGCGATTTGGTGGTAATGTCTGGTATTATGGACATTGATTTCAGTGTGGCCCTGATGCTCTCTTGATTGGGGCCCACATACCTTAAATGATGCTTCCGTTACCGATTTAATGCACCGCTGAACATCTTACGTGTGGTTGAAAAACTTTTTATCATCCTAGACTGAGATATGACCTGATTGAACGAAGAAATGCATTTCTTCATGGGTTAATCTCCGAAAAAGCGGTGGAAATGTTAATTTTGCTACATTACAATCAATTAATTTTGGATTATAGGAGTGATAAAGATTCAGATGCCTTTACCCTTTGAAACATTCTGCCTGGCTTTTAACAGCCCTAGCTCTCTTATGTGCCTCCTTTTATAAAAGACCATTGCCATCAGTAGGTTTTCCGGGTGAGCAAAGAACGAGTTTCATTTAGTTTCAAAGACTACACTTTCTTCAGGTTGTCACGAAAGTATCGAGATGTTTCAAATGCTCTGTACAGATGAATAGGCCCGTCTGTAATGTACTTGCAGCATTTTATTTCAAAACAAACTGGCAAGTAAGATTTTAAAATAAATGTCAATATGGCTTTAAGGCATCCGATGGGTTTTCCACGCTCGCGTAAAGTCGAAGGGCTCTATTTGCACAAGTGAGCAATCTGGCATGTGAAATTGGACCGGAGTCACACTTTAATAAGTCATTTGGAAAGTTGTAACTGTTAATTGCTTGACTTACGCCAAGAAGATATCTTTGGTCCTTACTCAACAGTTGCCTGTCCACTTCTGGAATTTCACAATCAGTCAATTGAAAATGTATCACCTAGAGCTTTCAATGATATTGTGTCCAAATGGTGTACTAAATGATCTTGGGCCAGTAGTTTCAACATTCAAATGTTGAAAAAGATGGCGGGAAGGTAATTCAACAAAATGGAATAAACAAACAACCCACTGCAGTGGTCGTCAGAGATAAACTTCAAGCTTTCTGATAGCACCACCTTTCTATCCAGTATTGGTATTTGTACCATCACAGCCTACCAAATCTAAGTATTCTAGTGAAACCCCTTGTTCAATAAGACATGATACTATGAAATCTACAATGTCCTTATCAGGCCCGGAGTTTGGAGGCACATGGCCTAAATAAACTGAGACACGTTCTTTTATGACAGGAAAGTGTTCCTCTTTAATAGTTCGACGAACCTTTTTAGATGCAATACTTTCTTTAACTGGGGTATCGTCCTTTCTTCCGTCAAAATATTATATGCCATGTAGTTCATCTGAATCCAGTTGACTTTTCTGTAAATTTTATGGAGTTAGGTGAGACTAGGTGGGAGCGCGTACGCCGACTTCAGCGCTGTTTTGCAACGTGGCTAACGGCAGTTGGGTGCACTACTAAACTTTTCAGACCTGAAACGAACTCTTCGTGGTAAGTTCTAGGTTGTTTAAAAATAACTTAATATGCTCAATAGTATCAATTAACATTTAAATCTTAACCTGAGATTGCAAACTGACCTCAGTTGATTATATTCTTAATGCATGAAAATCACTCAAAATTGAATTTTTGCCGATTTTTATTGAGCTTGCGCGATCGGAAGATATTCTCTAAACACAATTATTTTTATTATTATTATTAAACAGTACAAACTGCAAATATTTTTTCCTATAGCGATAAAAAATATATAAACGTAAAAAAAAGAGAAAAATTCTGAAAAAATCGGAAAATTTCAATTTTTTGGAATTTTTAGGCGGTTTGCAGGATCGGAAGATAAAGTCCGATTTGAAGATTTTTTTTTTTTTTTTGTCTTTCTTGTATTTACCAATCGCAACTTTTCCGCACTATAGCGACTCGGAAATATCAACTTGACTTTTTTCGCACCACCCTAATACGTATGCCCACATAAATCGTAATTTTGTACAATGTGCGATACTTGGGAGAGTAATAGCAATTTCTCTACTAAACTCTGGATGAGTCTACTAGTTATTTTTTCATAAGTAGCTAACTGTTAAATCCAACTGGATACAACAACCATTTTCAACGTATTAACAAATAAATTATTTTTTTTACAAGCGTGACACTTTTGCTGCTTAACATATTATCTAGAAAATCATGTTCACGCTTTAAAGCATCTATTGCCAGTCTACTTTTTAGCATTATACAAATATCTCTTAGTTCACTGTATTGACTGATGACAGCAATAGTTTGAACTAAACAAAAGAAATATCACAGCAACAGCATTGAGATACCGCTCCGTCCCTTTGTTAATAAAATATTACATATTCTAGTTTTTTCGTCTCTTTTTAAGGCATTACCGGATGATAGCTTTATTATTTTTTTCATCCAAGATGCTCCATCAAATAATATGTAGAAGAAAATATCAAACAATATAAAAATAGCAAATAAAGCCTTTGTGCAACAATATTAAAAAGCAGAAAAACCAACGTTTAAATTGCACAAATAATATATGAAAAGCAGCAAACAGCTGTTTCGAATCTACTAGCGAGATTCTTCTTCAGTGCAAAAGGAACAGCGTGCTAGAAAAAGCAAGGCTGTTCCTTTTGCACTGAAAAAGAATCTCGCTAGTAGATTCGAAACAGCTGTTTGCTGCTTTTCATATATTATTTGTGCATTTTAAACGTTGGTTTTTCTGCTTTTTAATATCAAACAATATTTCAAATTGAAGACAAAGACTACTAACAGAAGATCAATTAGAACCATAGTCCAATGTAGATGCTTGGAATCATTACAGTTTGGAAAAAAAAATCATTTTTTAATGATTTCCATTCTTAACATAAATTATCGGATTTTGGATTCAAACCAAATTGCATTCTAGGAATAAATACGTTCAAAGAATGGTGGCGAAACTATGTATTAGTCAATATTAATATTGCCGTGTAACAATCAAAACAATCCCAGGCAAAATACCGTATACAATTATGAAACTATCCGAAATATTAAATACTTCTCTTTAGTATTCTTAATAAAGCTTCATTATAAGATAGTTTAAAGATTTAGCATTTCCTTAAGTTAACAAAAAAATAGTTATTCATTCTAATGTCGGGGCATTTTAAGTATTACTGGAATTGCATAAATTAATTTAAATTTAATTTATAGCATTTCCAATTTCAATTGGAATTGTAGGGATATATGTTATTTTCTGCTATAAGATATACTTTTAGGAGTATTGAATTCATTATGGTCCTATCTGTGTCTTACTAAATCAGAATTATGGGCTCAAATTATGAAACATATTTCTATTATTTCAAAATTATTCTGTCATGTAAACAAAATATTCTTTCGTTTCGTATATTAGTGTCTATTCGTATTGTGGTATTGACCCACCAGTGAATGAGAGGTTATGCTCTCGAAGCTGGTAGATGGGAGGTACTGGGTTCGAACCCAATCGCGCACGTCGGCTTAACCATTCGGCGTTTTCGTGGTTTTCTTCGAACCTTGGGAAACCTTGCGTAAATACTGGTTAGGTTCCCTTAAAAAGACCTCTACGAAAGGAACTCCCCTAGGGCCTATATCCCTCGAGTAGATAATCGGCCATCAAAAATCAACTCAGCTCAACGTTCTGTGTTATTTCTTTTGTTTCTGTTAATGTTTCCTCTAAGACAAAAACTTAGAACAATAGAAATTGTACACAAAATATCTTCATATCCCTTAATATTAACAATATTTTATTTTTGCAGCTGACTGATTCGTAAAACAAAACTTATTTTATATTAGATGTAAATTTCCAACTGGGCGAAAAATGTCCGGACCAGGATACGAATCCGTGATCTCGAACCCGAAACTTATTTGCTGAAATTCGGCGAGGTAAGCAGGCTACCTTCGGCACATTGTTCCATGAAGAATTGGCATCTAGAAGAAATAGAGTGACAAACGACTAAACCAGTATTACTTTTAAAAAGTGCTGGAAAATAGAATATTATAAATGTTTTACGATGATGAACGACAAATGCCGATCGAAACAACTTATGCTAGCTCTTCAACGGACGAAACACTTTTTTCAATTTAACCCTTGTCTATTTTTTTACGTTTGAACTACCAGATGTCACTGCGATCACAATTTATCGTTCAGAATAGTTTAACATTTAAGAAATTGGATTTTTTAGAAATGTTTTGACTGGTCGATTGCACACTGCATCTTCTAGGCAATATAATCAGGAGTATTGCCGGTTATACATAGCATGGCGACCTTTGAACAGTATGGACCTAATAAAGAAGCTTATCTTACCCGTAGCCCGGGCAGATCTGGCTCCCAGGAGCACGTGTGATATGTCATCTGATGTAAGTTGTATCAGACACCGCCGACGCACATCATGTACATATTTCAAAGGAGATGTCTGATACACTGAGCGCGCCTTTCACAAGAAGTAGCTCAAGTGATCATTAACAGCCTCATCCGCACAATACCGAGCCTTCCATATTTCTGTATACTAATTACTTAATAACATATCTTTCAATGCCTTTCTATGTCTCCGATTGTTATTGGTGCCGCTATTTTAACATTTCTATAGTAATTCCTTCATGGTTGAAATGTAATCTTTCAAACAGTGTGTAATGTCTCAACATTATTTTTAGCTTTATAATGCGCATCTAAAGAATTTTGAAGAGGAAATTCATTTACATGGAATCTTACATGAAACCCTACAAAAATAAATTTGGTCATGAGAATGAGGATTGTGATGGGGAAAATTATATAGCCTTATCTCTATGCATATTTCGATGCCTATCGTTCCTGCTATGTGATTAAATTTTCTAATCTCTTTGGAAAAAAATGCTTTTCATAAAAGGTCTAGTCGGATAAGCAGAGCGAAATGGCTCCCATGGTCGATGTTTGAAATAACATGTGTGGTAATAAGGCTCAGCATGACAATACAATAAAGAGTGTTTTTAGCCCCTGACCTTGAACTGTCCTTGAGATAATCGGAGAAGTATACGCTGGCGTTACTATTCTTCAAATACATTTTTTCAGAAAATGCAATTCTTAAAAAAAAAGAAACCGACGCCAATTATTGAAGAATATATTAGTTCACTTTATATATTTTTTCACATTTTTGCACAACTTTTAACATAGAAAAAAAATATTTAAAAAAATCATTTGTGTAATAATTTTATATTTACACCAACCAAAAAATTACAAAATAATGCTCAAAGTATGAACTTTAAGAAAAAAAAATTTCGTTAAAATCGAAGATGCGCTTTTTGAGTTATAACAAAAATAATGCAAGTAACAGCTAAAATATTCGTAAATTTCCCTCTTTTCATTTGCAGAAACACGCTACTATGAATGCATTGGTCAAATCGTGTCATTTCCACGTCGGCGGGATGACCACTGCGCCAAAGTAAGAGAATGTTTCCATACACATCATTTCCCTATAGGTTTGTTTCTTGTTTGTAAACATTCTGTTATTTTGGCATATTGTGTGTCCTTCTCGCGTAATAATATCAAGTCGAGGGTCTAATCGATTGTGCAGCTGAAGCTAAATAGGGGCTGTGAATATATAAGGTTATCAACTGTTTTGCAATTACGAACCCTTTCCCAACCATCCGATATCATATATTATCATTCCTCGAATCCCCTCCACCTAATAATACTGTTATCAGTGTCTAAAACTTCTTTTATATATATATTTTTTTCTTTTCTTTTCTTCTTTTTATACGTTTGCAGTGGTATACAGATATGGTTGTACATTTTAGGTAGGTTTCGTAAGAAATACTACCTATTGCAGTCGTTACCATGGTGCGATTTTTGAAAAATGCCTTCATATCTTTTCATTATATGACCCCAGGAACCCAAAACCACCATCACCTAAAAAGTTTATATATATATATATGTATGTATGTATGTACTAAATTTTGTCCGCACGATAAAAGTCGCAATGATGCACGGATCGTCTTCAAACTCGCCAACAACTTTGAGATGGCTAATATCTCGGCGGGGATTGAAAATGGGCAAAATCAGCCCAAGGGAATGGAAATGGGGAGGGTTAAAAATTTTGAATACCGTCTTAACTAGATTCTGATAAAACCAGCTCTTACACAACAATGACAGGAAAAAATAAATATTTTTCATTATAGCAGTTGCCAACAATTAAAAAAAAACAATAAAATTCTCACCACAACAATTGCTTTTCTTTTGCAAGATTTTTCACGTGAAAAAATGAATTAAATAAATAGTTTGACGAGTTGAAAAGAATTTGAATATTACGTCATAAGTTTTCTAGAGCAAGATTTCAGAATGAAAACCCAAAATGAAATAAATAGTTTGACGAATTAAAAATATATATATATTACGTCATATTGTATATATAATGTACCTCAGCAGGTGAATATGTAACGCCATGTGAGTTTGAAGAAACGCATTAAAACATTATAAAAACCCGACAATGAAAATATTAACATATTTTAACACTTTGAGGTTCTCTGAATTTGTTTTAGCCATTTTTAAACCTATTCCATATACATGCGTGTGTGTATTCATGTATATAAGAATTTTCACAACATGTTTAGCTCCGTAGAGCTCATTCTTAGAGAAGGAACTGGGTTTATCTTTAATGTTGATTTAAGTTTTGTTGGTGAATTTAGTACTTAACTTCGAAATCTACCTCCACCTGTAGGCCCGAACCGGCAGGGATTTTTTTATTCGCATATGTTACTGATTTAAATGAAGGGACAAGAAATTCATAAAATATCACTGTTATGTAAGAAATAACTTTTTACCAATTATGTGCACTGTACAGCTCTTATGTGAAAATCATTATAGACAAATTTTACCATTTCACTTCTTGTTATTATTACGCGAAAAGGATGTGCAGTACGCCAAAATAACCGAACATTTACAAACACGAAACAAACCAATAAGGAAGTGGTATGTATGGAAAATTTCTCTTATTTTGGATCACTGCGCATCCTGCCCGAGTGGTAATGTCACAAATCAACCAACGCATTGATAGCAGCGTATTTCTGCAAATACAAACAAGGAAAGTTACGACTATTTTAGCAAGTAGCTAGCATTGTTTTTGGGTACAGATGTCATATTCGCCTCATATTGGCGCGATTTTTTTCGGTTGCCAATTTGGCGAAAACATCAACAGCATAAACAACATAATCCGAGTTACCACATCATGCAAAATAACGACACTTTGACGCAAGTTAAGTACCTGTTTCCTATATGATATTGGCGACAGAAAAAAATCGCGCCAATATGGGGCGAATATGACATCTGTTCCTGTTTTTGTTATAACCCAAAAAGCACACTTCGATGTTAACGAATTTTTTTTTCGTCAAAGTACATTCTTTGAGCATTATTTTGCAATTTTTTGGTTGATGTAAATATAAAATTAGTGCATTAAAGATTTTTTTTAAATATTTTTGTTTATTTTTTTATGTTAAAATTTGTGTAAAAATTTGAAAAAATATATATAAGGTGAACTAATACGTTCTTCAATAAATGGCATTGGTTTCATTTTTTCTTACTTTTGTACTTTTTTCAGAAAAACGTACTTGAATAATAGAGCCGGCGCATACTTCGCCGATTATCTCAAGGACAGTTCAAGGTCAGAGGCTTAAAACACTATATATTGTATTCTCATGGTGAGCTTTATTACTACACATGTTATTTCAAACTTCGGCCATTGCGTCATTTTGTTATGCTTATCCGACTAGACACTTTGCAATTAAGATTTTTTTTTATCGAATGATTACTATACAGACATACACATTATACTGTGGCGTAGCGTAATACGAGGATGGGATACATAAAAAGATTCTCCAAAACACAAAATTTGTAATAGAGCGAAAAGGTTCGTGCATAAATATCTGCAACGTAAAAAATCTCTAGTAGTCGCTAAGGAAGTGTGCTATATTTTACATTGCCTCGGGCGCTAACAACCTACTCTATGTTACTGGCTTCGTAAACTACATTATACAAATTATAACTATCCGGTTGTGGCAATCCTAAAGCCTTCTTCTATCTCATAAATGTTAATACTTCCTGAAAAATGTAGCGTAGCCGCGGCACTGGTTATGTGATTTGCACCAAAATCTAATCAACAACAACGTATATAAACTTCTATCTAAATCTGAAGTTTGATGAATATCCGTGCATTAGTTTTTGATATAGAGCTATTGAGGAAATCTTAACAAATTACATATGTGATACCTGTTCAGGACCAATTTATATCAGGCAATAACTGAATTTAAAATTTGATAAAAAAAAAAGAATCATGCACCAGTGCTTGAGATACAGCTATTGCGGAAATCGTGAAAAGTGCATCATAGCTGCATCATCTGTTGGTCGATTTACACGAAAGACTAAACAGCATTATTTTATATCAGGGACTAACTGAATCTGAAGTCTGATGAAAATACGTGCATTAGTTTTTGAGTAGAGCTATTGCGACGGTAAAGCATAATGCAGCATAGCAGCGCCACCACTTAGGTGATTTACGCCAAAAGTAATCAGCACCGAATTATATTAAGATCAACGGAATCTGATTTTTTATGAAAATCCGTGCATTAGTTTTTTCAGATATAGCTACTGCGGAAATCCTTAAACGTGCAGCATAGCAGCGCCACCTTTTAGGCTATTTACACTAAAAAGTAACCAGCACCTAAGTATAACGTGTACTAACAGATTCTAAAATTTTAATAAATTCCGTTCATTAGTTCTTGAGATACAACGCTCCAAAAATTTGTGTGACATACAGACAGGCAAACTTACAGACAGACATTTTGTAAAGACATGTTCGTCGGGATGTCTGACCCCGAAACCATGTAAATCTGCCGAAAACTGGAATTTAAAAATGTCGAATCCAACGTTATCGTCTTGTAAGGATAAAAGAATGTCATAAAAATATAATTACATTAACAGAAAAATCTCATCAATATATGTGAAATTTAATTTAAAATTTACTTTACTGTTTCTAATTAATTTTATATGTACAAAATATTTATTTTAAAGATATATTGTCATTTTAAATTCTTCTGAGCTATTTCTTTCGAATTTTCTCGTGCATTTTCGACTTATAAATATCAATGAGAAAATCCATCTTTAGCGTAAAACTATAAATAAAGAATGATTTAATATTAAAATATTTTTGTAAATGCAATTTCAATTTAAAACTTTTTTTGTAAATGTTAAGAACAAATATCCACACTTCTCATTACTTAATAATGCCTTAAAAAAAGTAAACGTTGAATTAGTTTAAACATTTAAAAGAATTTGATTTTTCGCTTAACAAAAACTTATCTTTTGTTATATATCAGGCATATAATCAGTGTTTCATTTATTTAATAATCTTCCCTTTTTTCAGTTTGAAAAGAAACGAACAATTTTATTTTTTCTATTGAAGAAAAAGATTATCTTCAAATGAATATTTTTTCAATAAAAAGGTCACGCATAATAATGATTTAATAAAAAAGAAATATACATCTTTATTTTTTTTTTTCAAAAGATAAGAACATTTAGACAGCGCTGTAAATAATTTTTTTTCCTTTTAACGCATTTTCGTCTCCATTATTATTTAATTTCTTTCTGTTGTTTCTTTTTTAAAAACTAATATTGAGCATATGAATTATGCATTCAATTATTACAAGTAAATTTGTAAGAACACATCTTAGAAGTTTTAATTTTCAACAATATATACTATCTTACGATCTGAAATACATGCAACCGTCTTTCGCTTGCTTGCAGTTACTCTTCCGCTTTACTAGAATGGTCATTTCTTGTCAACCTATAATCTGAAATACATACTACTGTATTTCGCTTGCTTACAGTTGCTCTTTCGTGTAAGTTCATTTCTAGTCATACTACGATCGGAAATATATGTTATTGTCTTTCGCTTGTTAGACCATGGTATGCTATTTCTTTCTCCCAGCTTCTTTTCTCTCCAATAAATAACGTTACCTTGTATACGCCAGCCGTAAAACAAAAGCCGATGTTTCATTGCGCGTTTAAATACTCTACAGCATTTTTTAAAACTTCTAAGCATCGCACATTTTCAGTGTTTATACCGTCGTATTGAGAAAAAAAGTACTTTTTAATGCAATATGTTTGAAAACTGCATCTCCATTTGTTTTTGAAATATTAATTTTTTTGTACTTCTATATTAATGCAAATGACGTCATTTTACATAAAATAAAAGCGTGTGCTTTAAGCCTTAAAATCGAAATATTTTTTGTAGTAGAGTCCCTTTTAACCGAGTTATTTTCTTCTGATGGACTGGCGGCTTCTATTATTATGAAACAGCCCTTATAAATGAAGCGTTAGGTGATGATGAAAGAGCAGCCGTAAAAAGTTAGAACTCTGATTTTTATGGCCATATATATATATATTTTTTTTATTATTATTATTATTTTTATGGCCATTTAAAAAAAAAATATGGCCATTTATTTCCCATTCTGACAAGAAAATCAGACTTCTAACTTTTTACGACTGTTCTTTTATCTTACCCTAAACGCTTCATTTATAACGGCTGTTTCATAATAATAGAAACCACCAGTCCACCAGATGAAAATGAAGTACCGGAAATTCCGGGGGCGACACTAAATTCTGAAAAAGCAGAATTTCTGTTCTCTAGTCTTTTATTTATAGTTTCTCTTTCACTCTACAAGTAAGGTTATTTCTTGTAATCCTACGATCTGAATATATGTTACTGCCTTTCGCTTATTTACAGTTTATCTTTCTCTCTATAGGTAAGGTCAATACTAGTCATCCTACTATCTGAAATATATAAGTTATTGTTTTTCGCTTGCTTGCAGTTGCTCTTTCGTTGTCTATCTGTACAAGTAAGGTAATTTCTTGTCATCCTACGACTTGAAACATATGATATTGTCTATTGCTTGCTTACGGTTTCTCATTCTCTGTACAAGTAAGGTCATTACTTGTCATCCTACGATTTGAAATACATGTTATTGTCTTTCGCTTACTTTCAGTTTATCTCTCGCTGTATAGGTAAGGTCAATGATAGTCATCCCTTGATCTAAAATATAAGTTATAGACTTTCGCTTGACTACAGTTGCTCTTTCGTTGTCTATCACTACAAGTAAAATAATTTCTTGTCACCCTACTACCTGAAAGACACCCTACTACTGTTCATCTCGCGCACAAACTCGATCACAGTGAATGTGCTGTATCTTTCTTTGGTTTCCTGACTATATTAACATAGAAAATACAGTAGTTGCGTAAAATTAACAGCACAATGTGCTGGCAATTTGGACGCCAGCAGTTTGTGCTGCAAAAAAATGCGTCCAAATTGCCAGCACATTGTGCCGTTAATTTTACGCAACTACTGTATTTTCCATGTTAATAGAACGTCTAATTTTAAACTCTTTTAATATATAGAATTCTTGGAGATACCAATCGTAGAACATGAAGGCAATGATATGTTCATCACTGACGTAGTTACCAGAAATAAAAAATACAAATATTTCGTATTCATGGAAGATAGAATAGAACCACAAGCGAAAATCTACAATAACCTCTACGGAGGTGCTCGCAATTTCAAAAAGCGTTCTTTATTTTTAGAAGGCGCATAAACCAAAGTATTTTAGGTGACATTATAAAAACGAAGTTTGTTTTGCTGCTATTAATTTTCCTCAATGTTTTCGAGTAGATTTTGTAGTCCGAGAAAACACATACCTTTCGGCACACGATCGAACCGCAGCCGGCAGTATCTGTTGACTGCCGGTATCGGCACAATGCTTTCGGGGAAGTGTCGGCAGCAAGTCAGTAACTGAAATTTAAGAACCTGGTTTTTCGAGTGCCGGTTACCGTAATCGGTCCCATTATGGTTTTGGGTCCCATTATGACAAGCGACTTACACCGGCAAGTGACGCACGATCGATATGCGATTTCTGATAGTGGCTAGATTAGATATGCCAACATCGGAATTTTTAGTCTTAACCGACATTTTTTTCTTTTTCTTACTTTTATTTGAATTTGAGTTTTGATAAGAGATGTATATTTCATACATTTCATATAAAAGTCTAACAGTGATAATCAGAAAATTGTTCAAAAATTATCCTATATTTATTTATTTAAACTAGTTCGATGTGCTCAAAACTTTCTTCTATCTTATATATTTTAATATTTCAAAATGTTGTTACAAATGTCAGTATTTCATTTTTTTAGTTCAGTACTATATAAACTTTGACTTTCATCTTAAATTCCTGCGTCAGTCAGTTAATCTCAGTAAAACGAGTTTATCTCGATCACGATATTTATTAAAATCAATAGTTTTTCGTTATTCTGTTCTATATCAGCTGTTCGCGAATAGTCGACATATTAGGATGGGAAGTTCCCGTCAATTCACGAGCCACCAGTGTACAATACAATTAGGAAAAATCAAGAAAATTAGACAAAATTTGCTTTTATACTGCCACTTTTGGCGGAATATTTCCAAATTTAGTGAGAACCTTCTGGTCATGGCCGAAAACATACCCAAATTTTTTGGTTAAATTCTATGCATAACTGCATACACTTTTCGATGGTACAATATTCAAAATGAACAAAAACTGCTGTTACAGCGCCCTCTAGTAGTGTATTTTTTCCAAATTCAAGGAGGAACTTCTTGCCTTGGCAAAAAACATACACAAAAAAATTGGTTCAATTCTATGCATAATGTAATACACTTTTCAATTGTACAATATTCAAATGCACAAAAATCGCACAAAAATCGATATTATAGCAGCCCCTTCAGGAGGGATTTTTCCAATTTCACAGTGAACCTTTTTGCTATTTCCAAAAACATACACAAAAAATTTGGTTCAATTCTATTCATAACTTCATACACTTTTCGATGATAAAATATTCGCTATTCCAGGGCCCCATACCAGCGGATTTTTTCCAAATTGAGGGAGGACTTGCTTGCTACAGTCAAACACTTAAAAAAAATGGTTCAATTCTATGCATAAATTCATACACTTTTGATGGTAAAAAAGCGACATATACAGGGCAGACTCACATTTTCTATAAGCATTTTTGGGGGATCTCTGACCCCTAAAAGTGTAAATCCGTCGATAACCAGAAGTCAAAAAATTTTCCGATTACAACACTTTCTTCTATTAAAGATAGAAGGGCCCTATACCGGCGGATTTTTTCCAAATTAAAGGACGACTTGCTTGCTACAGCCAAACACTTAAAAAATGGTATTAAACCATTTTTTATCTATGCATACTTTCATGCGCTTTAAATGGTACAGTAGCGACATACACACAGACAGACACACATTTTCTATAAACATGTTTTTGGGATCTCTGACACCTAAAAATGTAAATCCGTCGAAAACCGGAAGTCGAAATTTTTTTCTATTACTATACTTTCTTCTATCTTCAATAGAAGAAAGTAAATATATATATATATATATATATATTGAATTCCTTTAAAAAAGGAATTTCAATTATTTGAAGCATGAAAAGTATTTTTTGAACTCGTTCCTTAAAATTATTATTCATTATAAACTTAATCGTAGAAAGAAAAAAAAATTCATATGTTAATTAAACTTATCTTGTAATCTATATTCATATTATACAGAGGAAAAAAATGTTTATTTGTAGGAGGTAAGCTCTGGAACTACCGAACCGATTCCAAAAGTAATGGTATCAAAAGGATGGTGTTAGTCCAACTTAGAACATAGGCTATATCTCATGTCGGTGCCACTACCCCAAAGGGGGTGTAGGAGCAAAAAACGTTCTAAAAATGTGATTTTAGAGTTACTGAAGGCCCTAGAAATATGAAATTTTGAATATTAGTTACTTATAAGATATAAATGATGTCTAAGAACAGTTCTTAAACAATTCGAAATTTAAAAGGGGGGAAAATGCACAAAAAGCGTTCTAAAAAACGTTCTAAATGGTAATTTCTACACAATCTCAGGAAATACCAAACCGATTTAAAAAATATTGGTGTCAAAATGATGGTGACAGCGCTTGCTCTAAGATAGGCTATTTTTTATGCCAGTGTCACTACCCCAAAGGGAGTGCAGGAGCAAAAAACGTTCTAAAAATGCGATTTGCGTGTTACTGAATGGCCTAGAAATATGAAATTTGAAATATTAGCTATTTATTACATATAAAGGATTTCTAAGAACAGTTCTTAAACAATTCGAAATTTGAAAGGGGTGAAAATGCGCGAAAATCGTTCTAAAAAACGTTCTAAATGGTGGTTTCTACACCATCTCAGGAAATACCAAACCAATTTAAAAAATAATGGTGTCAAAATAAGGGTGTCAAAATGACGGTGACAACCCTTGCTTCAATATAGGCTATGTTTTATGTCGATGCCACTACCCCAAAGGGGGTGTAGGAGCAAAAAACGTTCTAAAAATGCGATTTTAGCGTTACTGAAGGACCTAGAAATATGAAATTTCTAATATTAGTTACTTATAAGATATAAATGATGTCTAAGAACAGTTCTTAAACAATTCGAAATTTAAAAGGGGTGAAAATGCACAAAAAGCGTTCTAAAAAACGTTCTAAATGGTAGTTTCTACACAATCTCAGGAAATACCAAACCGATTTAAAAAAATATTGGTGTCAAAATGATGGTGACAACGCTTGCTGTAAGATAGGCTATTTTTTATGCCGGTGTCACTACCCCAAAGGGGGTGCAGGAGCAAAAAACTTTCTAAAAATGCGATTTACGTGTTACTGAAGGGCCTAGAATTATGAAATTTGAAATATTAGCTACTTATTAGATATAAAGGATTTCTAAGAACAGTTTTTAAAGAATTCGAAATTTGAAACGGGTGAAAATGAGCGAAAATCGTTCTAAAAAACGTTCTAAATGGTGGTTTCTACACAATCTCAGGAAATACCAAACCAATTTAAAAATTAATGGTGTGTAAATAAGGGTGTCAAAATGACGAAGACAGCCCTTGCTCCAAAATAGGCTATGTTTTATGTCGGTGCCACTACCCCAAAGGGGGTGTAGGAGCAAAAAACGTTCTAAAAATGCGATTTTAGCGTTACTGAAGGGCCTAGAAATATGAAATTTTGAATATTAGTTACTTATAAGATACAAATGATGTTTAAGAACAGTTCTTAAACAATTCGAAATTTAAAAGGGGTGAAAATGCACAAAAAGCGTTCTAAAAACGTTCTAAATGGTAGTTTCTACACAATCTCAGGAAATACCAAACCGATTTAAAAAATATTGGTGTCAAAATGATGGTGACAACGCTTGCTGTAAGATAGGCTATTTTTTATGCCGGTGTCACTACCCCAAATGGGGTGCAGGAGCAAAAAACGTTCTAAAAATGCGATTTACGTGTTACTGAAGGGCCTAGAATAATGAAATTTGAAATATTAGCTACTTATTAGATATAAAGGATTTCTAAGAACAGTTCTTAAACAATTCGAAATTTGAAAGGGGTGAAAATGCGCGAAAATCGTTCTAAAAAACGTTCTAAATGGTGGTTTCTACACAATCTCAGGAAATACCAAACCAATTTAAAAATTAATGGTGTGTAAATAAGGGTGTCAAAATGACGAAGACAGCCCTTGCTCCAAAATAGGCTATGTTTTATGTCGGTGCCACTACCCCAAAGGGGGTGTAGGAGCAAAAAACGTTCTAAAAATGCGATTTTAGCGTTACTGAAGGGCCTAGAAATATGAAATTTTGAATATTAGTTACTTATAAGATACAAATGATGTTTAAGAACAGTTCTTAAACAATTCGAAATTTAAAAGGGGTGAAAATGCACAAAAAGCGTTCTAAAAACGTTCTAAATGGTAGTTTCTACACAATCTCAGGAAATACCAAACCGATTTAAAAAATATTGGTGTCAAAATGATGGTGACAACGCTTGCTGTAAGATAGGCTATTTTTTATGCCGGTGTCACTACCCAAAATGGGGTGCAGGAGCAAAAAACGTTCTAAAAATGCAATTTACGTGTTACTGAAGGGCCTAGAATAATGAAATTTGAAATATTAGCTACTTATTAGATATAAAGGATTTCTAAGAACAGTTCTTAAACAATTCGAAATTTGAAAGGGGTGAAAATGAGCAAAAATCGTTCTAAAAAACGTTCTAAATGGTGGTTTCTACACAATCTCAGGAAATACCAAACCAATTTAAAAAATAATGGTGTCAAAATAAGGGTGTCAAAATGACGGTGACAACACTTGCTTCAACATAGGCTATGTTTTATGTCGGTGCCACTACCCGAAAGGGGTGCAGGAGCAAAAAACTTTCTAAAAATGCGATTTTTGCGTTACCGAAGGGCCTAGAAATATGAAATATGAAATATTAGCTACTTATTAGATATAAAGGATTTCTAAGAACAGTTCTTAAAAAATTCGAAATTTAAAAGGTGTGAAAATGTCCAAAAAGCGTTCTAAAAACGTTCTAAATGGCGATTTTTACGCAATTTCAGGAAGTTCAAACCGATTAAAAAAATAACGGTGTCAAAATGATGGTGACAACCCTTGCTCCAACATAGGCTACATTTTATGTCGGTGCCACTACCCCTAAAGGGGATGCAGGAGCAAAAATGTTCGAAATTGTGAATTTTGGTGCTACTGAAGGCCCCAGATAAATGTAATTTGGCATTGTAGTTACTTATTAGATATAAATAATCTCAAAGAACATTTCTTAAAATATTCGAAATTTAAAAGTGGTGAAAATATGCGAAAAGTGTTCTAAAAACGTTCTAAATGGCGATTTCTGCGCTATCTCAGAAACTACCCAACCGATTTCAAAAGTAATGGTTGGAAACTGATGATGACAAACCTTCCTCCAATATAGGATCTATTTCTTGTCGGCGTCACTACCACCTTGCGGTTGCATTTTAAAAAAACGTTCTAAATTGTGATTGATTTTTGTGATACTGAAGGGGCTTGCAACTTGAAATTTGGCATTTATGAGATGTAAATACTCTCTGAGAAGAGTTCCTTAATCATTTGAAACTTAAAAGGGGTGAAAATGAACGAAAAGCGTTCCAAAAACTTTTTAAATAGTAATTTCTACGCAATCTCAGGAAATATAAACCGATTTTGGAAGTAATGGTTTCAAATTGATGGTGACAGTCCCCGCTCCAACATAGCTTATATTTTACGTTGTTGTCACTACCACCTCGGGGTTACAGGAGAAAAAATGTTATAATTGCTTTTTTGTGTTACTGAAAGGGTCTAACAATTTAAATTTGGAATGGTAATTACTTCAAAGATGCAAATGGTTTCTAAAAATTTTCGAAAGATAATTCCAAATTTAAAAGAATGAAGTGATTGATAAGCGTTCTGTAAGCGTTCTAAATTACGATTTTTATGCAATCGTATGAAATACGAAACCGATTTCGAGCATAATGATTGCAAATTGATGGTGATAGAGCTTGCTCAAACATAAGCTGTATTTAATGTTGAGGATTGCAGGAGCAAAAAACTTTCTAAATTGCGATACTGAAGAGGCTAGAAACTGTAGTTATAGCAGGGTAGTTACTTAGCTGCGGTACTGAAGAGGCTAGAAACTTTAAATATAGCACGGTAGTTACCTATAAAATATAAATGTCCTCTATGAACAGTCGAAAATAAATTCGAAATTGAAAAGGAGTGAAGCGAAGGGAAGGAGCGAAAAGCATTTTAAAAGAGTCCTAAATTACGATTTCTATGGAATCTCAGGAAATAATAAACCGATTACAGAAATTGTTGGTTGCGAATCAAGAGTGATAGTCCTTGATCCTATACTGGCTATATTTTATGCCGGTGTCACTACTACCTCGTTGGTAGGAACAACACGAAAGCCTTTAAAAACATCTAAATTCCGTTTTCTATAGAATATTAGGAAATACCAATCGATTTCAAGGTTAATGTTGGCAAATTAATGGTGACAGTCTCTGTTTCAACATTTTTCGAAACATTCTATTTCATCTCTGTTTCAGCATTTTATGTTTGTGCCACTAACACCAAAGAGGTGGCAGACTGTTAGACAAGAAGCTTGGAATTTGACATGGTGGTTAACTTTAAGATGTATATATGTTAAGATGGTTTCTAAAAAATTCAAAACTTCAAATGAATACTGAATGAGCGTATCAAATGAGCATAAACGTCTCAAAATACTTTCTAAACTATCATTTATTTGGAATTAGTTTTAGTTCTCCTTATTAATTAAAATCTCATTTCTGTCTATTGTACTTTTATGATGAAGTTTAGTCAAACTGTGGCTTAATTTTTATTTTTTGAATTATTTCAAAAAGTTTTCTAATAAAAAATATTGATGCAAATATAAATTGGCATGTTTCAACTAATACGCGAGCAAAGCCGTGGGGTTTGCTAGTCATATATTAATTTAAAAAGCAATAGCTAAGATTCTTATTTTATTTAAAATTCAAATTATTAAAAAGTATTTTAAATTATTTTAAAAGCTATAAAAATATCAAAACATCCACCCATCTTTTTAGCATTAAAACTTAAAAGAAAATTTCAGATATTTTCCCCTTCTAAAAAATTATATACCAAACGAAAAAATCAAAAAAAAAAAAAAAAAAAAAAAAAAAAAAAAAAAAAAAAAGAAAGAAAGAAAGAAAAAAAGAAGATAAATTAAGGGGACCGTGGACCTTTATTTGAGCAAACATCGGCCCCCAAATCGACATTTCTTGTTTTGTGTATTATTGTTCTCCATTTTTACTACGTCATTCGTGGAAAACCGCATACAGATGTTATTATTTTACGCAAAGTTAAAAGTGTTTTAATTTTGTTCATAAACATTTTTTTGGCATTTTAATGTAATTTAAATCTGTTTTTCTCAATACTGATATTTCAGCCTTCTTTTTTTTTTCTTTTTTGAAATTCTCCTTGCTACGTAATTTTCGATCAAAATTCATGAAACTGATAAGGAAGTATCCTGATATTGCATAAAAAGAAACTGTGATTGCATTTTACATTCGACTTCATTAAAACAATTAATTTTGATTTTAAACTAATTATATGGCAGAATTTTGATGAAAATCAATATGGAATTCAGAAAAAATATGTCTAAAAGAGTAGCTATTTACGGTATTAAAATATCGATGCACAGATTTGTTTGTAATAGAGTTTCACATGATGAAAATCCAAAATCGAGGAAATATCTAAAATATTAAGAAGCAAAGAGCGTTTTAAAATTAATTTTTTTTTAAGATCTTAAAATTATAATAAGACAGGAAATTTCTTTTTAGGTGATCTATGTACTTATAGTGAAATGTACAATTGCGCAAAATTTCAAATCTTCATTATGAAAATTAAAAGAAATCTTTTTAAACTTCCAATGTCCCCTTAATTATTTTATTTTAAGATAAAAAAAATGTATATGTAAATTAATAAATATTGCTACATAATCATTAAAATATACTCTACATTAAAATATCTAATGACATTAAATGAATTCTTATTCTAATTAAAAGTGATTAATTCCAAACTTATTTTTTTAATTAAATTAGTTTTTCTATGTTGCAAATATATATTTCATAAATTAGCTCATTTAATTACATTATCATTTCTAAAAAGAAACTTGTATTAACAGGAAAAAAAAAACATTTAAAATTAATTTATTTTATTAAACAGTTAAGGATTTTGAAATTTATATGAATTAGTCAGGAATATTCGTAACTAATTAATATTGCAACATAATCATTAAATATATGTTCTACTTTAAATCACCAAACGACATAAAATGAATTCTTATTCTAATTAAAAGCTATTAATTACCAACTTATTTATTAAAATAAGATTTTCTATGTTAAATATATATATATATATTTTAAGTTAATGCAACGCATGTAATTACATTATAATTCCTAATAAGAAAATTTTATAAACTGAACAAAATCTATAAAAATTATTTTTATTATTAAATTCTTAATGATTCTTAAATTTATAAGAAAAAACAATTTGCTTTAACTAATTCGCTAAGATATTTATTTCATCCAATTAGATAATTACTTAACTTTTAAATACACTCACATAAGGCAATTACAGAAATAAATAAATAAATAAAAATAAAAACACTTCAGGATTCTAATTTTTCCGTCTAATATTTACCTTCAACGACAAACCATTATTTATCGAAATAAATTCCACTTATGACCCCATAGAATCCTCCCTTCGACAAGGCTCAGAGGCTAAGAGGTTAAAGTTTTTACCTTCTTTTTCTCTTCCAGTACTGAATTATGTTCTTTTGAAAAATTAACAAATATTCATGCCAAGATTGCTCATAGATGGCGAGATCGAAACAGAATTTTTAATACATATGCTCGTGTCAGACTGCGGCCAACATTCGTATGTTTAGCTATCGGTGTGCTTTCGGCATAATGTCTGCCGATACCGGATCGGCTGCGTGCCGGATGAATAGGTCCGCTTCGCGCGGCCAACAGTGGGCCGTTTTGATGATCTAGGTTAGGGATGCACAACATGTGGCCCGCGATGGACTAACGTGTGGCCCGCGAATTTCGTCAATTTATAACTGGAAAAATTGCAACTTTTGAAAATTCGTCGCAGAAGGAAATTGCGCATTTCATCAATTTCCCGCGGGAAAATTTAAAATTTCGTCAGTCAGTTAAGAATTGAGAATTTTGTCGATCAAGTACGGAAAAATCGGAAAATTTCGTCGATAGAGCGCAGAAAATTCGTTATATTTGTTGATGATGCGCTGAAAAATGGCGAATTTTGACGATCGGTAGCGAAAAATATCAGGAATTTTGTTGATGAGGCTCACAAAAATATCACGAATTTTGTTGATCTGTTCCTGAAAAATAGAGATTTTTGTCGATCGGCTTCGAAAAATCGCGAATTTTGTTGACCAGGAGCAGAAAAATCGCAAATTGCGTTGATCGGAAGTGGAAAAATAGCGAATTTTCAGGATCGGGCATAGAAAAAACGCGTGTTTTGTCGATCGGACTCTGATCGGAAAATTGCGAATTTCGTGGTCGTCACTGAAAATTTGCAAATTTCGTTGATCAGGCGCCGAAAAATTCGTCATTTTTGTTGATGATACGCGGAAAAACAACAAATTTTGTTGATCAGCTACGGAAAAATCGCCTGTTTATCTCAAAAAAAAAAAAAAACTCGAAATTCGTCGATTAGGTGCGGTAAAATAGTGAATTTTGTATCTGAGGCATAGAAAAATAGCAGAATTCGTTGATCGGTACAGAATGTTCGTCATTTTTGTTGATGATGTATGGAAAAATTGCAATTTTTTATGATCCTCTGCGGAAAAATCATCTGTTTCGCCTGACTGTCTGTAATCGAGAAAAAAAACTCGAATTTCGTTGATTGGGCGAAAAAAAAATCTTATATTTCGCCGATTAACAGTGAAAAAAATCCAAAATTTCATCGATAGTTCCGGAAAAATCGAAAGTTTTGTCAATCGGGCTTCGAAAAATCGCGAAATTTGTTGATCGGGCACGAAAAATTAGCAAATTTTGTTGATCACGTACGAAAAAATCGCGAATTTTGTCGATGATGCTCGGGAAAAATTGAAAATTTCGTTGATAAACTGCAAAAGAATCGTGAGTTTCGTCAGTTTACCGCGGGACAAAATCGCGCATTTTGTTAATCAGGAGTGAAAAAATCGAAAATTTCGTCAATTGCGCACGGAAAAATCGCGAATTTTGTTGACCGGGCTCCGTAAACTCGCGAATTTTGGTGGTTCTGCAAGAAATTATCGCGAAATATTTCGATCACGAGCGAAAAATATCAAATTTTGTCGATCGGGAGCGGAAAATAGTGAATTAAGTCGATCGGGTGCGAGAAAAATCACGAATTTTGTCTATCAAGAGCGGTAAAATCGCAAATTTCGTTGATCTGCTACTCCTCTTCCTTCGTTCATAAAGTTCATATATATATATATATATATATATCTATATTTGGCATTAGCCACATTTAAGGCTGTGTTTATTTTTTAGAGCTTTTAATAAAACAAAATTTACTCTCCCGAATAAAGTCAAATAATATTATCACTTCTTGAAAATAATCATTGCTATATCTGTTATATATACAAATGTAAATACTGTTGATATATCCTTACCAACTGAATTGGATATGTTGACTGGGTAGTGGAATATAGAGTGGAACCCCCCCCCCTCTAAAACCATACTGTTTATCTGAATATAGGCCACAGACAACCTTCACAAAATAGAATTCTGTAAGTGTTATTGATGTGGCCCTCGACATCCCAGACATTTTTTGTAACTGGCCCTTCTCTTAAAAAAGTTGTGAAGATAGCTGTGAAGATAGTTGTGAAGATAGATGTGATATAGCTGTATGTCCGTATTTTCGAGATCCGTACGAGTTTTGTCGAAAAATTTGGAGGTGTCGATTAATTAAGACCGTAAAGAAGCCATTTGCGCAGTTGGTTTGAGGGAGTTTCAAAAGTTGCACTACCTTTCCCTAAATTTAAAAGCACATCGTGACTATTTTGTTTTATTTGAAAGCACGAGTTTTCTGAACATATGTCACAGGTTTGTCAAGGTCAGATTTAACCCATTTTGTTTGAAAATAAGCGACATTAAACCCGCTTAACTTGATTTTTCAAAGGTTGTAATTCTGGATGATCCTTGATTTTGAGTACAAATTTCATCTTGACTTTTAGGATATTATTTAGCATTATTCAGCAATAAGCATTTTTTAAAATCGAAGTGTCATTCCTAAAGTTTTGAAAAATTAAAAAAAAAAAAAAAACTCCTGCAGATGTATGCAGATACTTAAGTTTTATTAATAAAGAATCATCATATTGACTTGCAGTACATGTATGTATGTTTAGCTCAAATCTTGTTAGTCACATTTAAACCACTTTTAATTATCCGATTGAACCAAAACAATAAAAACATGTGTAATTAGAATGACAATACAATATTATTTTAATTTAAAGAACGAAATTTGTTTAGAATACTGTTTCTACAGGCCTTCATAAAAATTTAGATTGAAATGTGCAAGTTAATTTTAAACCACTCTTAATAATCTGATTGAGGTGAAAGTTTGCCTACATGTCTTTTTCTGATGAAAATTATATTAAATTATAATTTGACGAACCTAGAAATTATTTATTTGTTACAGGGCCACACAAAAGATC
The DNA here is from genome assembly GCA_963932465.1 of Maratus speciosus. Taxonomy (NCBI): domain Eukaryota; kingdom Metazoa; phylum Arthropoda; class Arachnida; order Araneae; family Salticidae; genus Maratus; species Maratus speciosus. The sequence continues at coordinate 152,049,468 of OZ010792.1, read as the reverse complement.
GCGGAAAAATTCTTGATAAAAGGGAGAAATGTTAATTAAATTTCAACAAAATTATTATAGGTTTTTGAGATGCACAATAGCATTTTTAAAATTGAAAACAAAGTGCGTAGTAGTTGTATTTCTTTTGCAAGGACAGATAAAAATTTCGGATACATTACCGTCTATATGCAGAAATTTTATTTCAAATTCAATAAAATTTATATAGGTTATTTATTCACGCAACAGCATTTTTTCAACCCAAAATAATTTTGGTAGCATTTATTTGTCTTACAGGATTCCACAAAACATTAAAGTTTTTTTTTTTTTTTTTTATGATTTTATTTTTAAAAAAATTATTTTTCATGATAACTACACACATTTCTCGAGCAAATCTGAGTAGACAATAAATGCAAAAAAGAAATGAGTGTTAACTTACATGTTTGCATTAAATTATTTTTTACTTAAATTTAAAATAAATATGTATAACGCATTATTTATAATGTATTATACAAGGTGCTAACCAAAGGGCTTCCCACGTTCTTAATTGCCGAACGGTTGCAACTATATTCATAAAAGTGGTATCAAAGTATAGTAAAGTGGCTAAGAGCTAACAGATGAGAATGCTTCCAACGCCATCTGGTGCAAAACAACTGAAGTAGTATTCCTATCTCGAAAACGATATTTATATTCATAACGAGATTAATTTAGCATTCATGTTCACAAGGTGTCGTCATTCACCTTTTCCCATATTTCGAACCATTTTCGCGATAGGAACGCTAATGCCGCCATTTTTTACCAGGTGGCGCTGTAAGCGGTTCCATCTAGTAGCGCATAGCCTATTTACTATAATTAGGCACCACGCTTATGAATATAGATGCAGTCGTTTGGAAACTGACTTTAATGTGCACCCTGTATATTTATTTACCTGTATTTTAAGATATTGTTGTTACATAACCAAATCTTTATCACTTTTTGAGTATTTTATTAGTGATGCATTAAAAAACAGCAAAAACTAATTAAACTTCAATAGAATAAATAATTTTGTTCACCTAGATCGTCAAAACTTCCCACTGTGCGGCGTATCAAAAGGTTACGAAACCGGTGGCGGCAGCCGAAATCGTGCATATTTTGCCGGTAGTGGAAAGCGGCTGTCTACCGATTGCTTACCGATAGCTCTGTGTTTTCTGGAAGCATCTAAACAGCTTCCTCAACACGACACATATGTTTTCGTGCTGCTAAGAATTTTTGCAGAAATATTTTCATGATATACCACCAAGTTTAGTAGTCAAATATAAGAAAATTACGGCATTATTATTAACGTTAAAATTAATATTATTATTATCGTTAACATCATTATGATTAACATAAAATAATTTTTGTTACTCCCACATTTATAAATTCAGTTATTTAACTGAAAATTCTTAGTTGAGAATTGATAGCATCATATATCTCGTATCGAGAAAATTTATTAATGTAATGTACAAACTTCTTAGAAACTTTTTCAAAAATCCGTGGCAGTAAAAAAATAATAAATAATAATAATAAAAAAATAATAATAAAAAGCAATTTAACAAATTACAACAACCATTTGGAAAATGATTTTTTCAAAGACTAAAATTTAAGACATAAAAAATCGCACGGAGTTAATCAAACATAACGTACGCCATGAATTAAACATTAATAATGTTATTACACGTAAAAATTGCAAGCGAAAAAAATCACCTGCGTCTCGTCAGATTTCCCGAAACTTACGTATTATCCACCCTGTGTATTGTTTTATTTTATGGTGATTTTTTACAAAGTTTTATTATTTTAATTGCTTCAAATCGCCAGTTTTCGGTGCTGTTTCGCAGCATTTTTTATAGTTCAGTATGCAATAGTTACTAAAATAAAATCAGATAAAAACTGTAGAGTTTGATAACGAAATCTAAAATAAGCTTATTTTTTATATAACTATATTATGGCCAATCCATCTTGCACAAATTCAAAAACGGAGTATAGTAGAGTGGAATGCATTACTAGACATTGGAGATTGTGCAAATTGTGAGTGCTCTTACAAGACTAACCAGCTGAGCAACAGCATGTATTTAAATCTTTTTATGATATTTTTTGAGACAAATATATAATCGATCTCAAATATACATTTCTTAAATAACACACAAATGTGTGACATATTTTCCAGTACATATGTTCCCTTGTGCAAAGAATAACAGCGCTCAGTTGCTGTAACTTGTAAAGCTATTCTAAGATTCCTGCAGTCTTGTGTAAGTGCGTTTTAGTGTCCTATTGGAGGAACGAACTTTCCAGATCCAAATACTTCCAGAACTACTATCTGGAACTACAAGAAAAAGAAGAAAAGGGCATAAAAACCATGCTATTATTTTATTTTTAGGTTTCCGTACTTGAAAAATTAAAACAGAACAATCATAAGGTCACTGCTTTGTCTGTCTGTCCGTCTCTCACAGCCATTTTAACTGCAAGATATGGAATGTTGAAAGTTCAAATTGGCTGAAGTAATAAAACTTATCCACATATCGTATGCTGGTTTTCGTCACATCGAACTCAAAAATACATTTCTTTTAATTTTAAGTATTATATTTTCAGATATATCGTCGAAAATGTAATGCAAAAATATGTTCCCCTATCCACTATTTTGGAGTCTACTGAAACTGAATTTAAAAAAAAAATACGTTTAGTAGAAGTTAATTTGCTGGGAAAATATAGCAATTACATTGGGACACATAGTTTTCGAGAAAATCATTTTTCCGTTACGCACAAATTTAGATTTTCGGGCGTTCAGCAAAGGTAAAAAAAAAAAAAAAAAAAAAAAAAAAAGCAGCGCTGTAGGTTCCTACAATCGCAGGTCTTCTTAAAATATCGTCGGTAATTAGCCGATGTATTAACCTTTAAAGACACGGACTGTTTGGACATACATAAAGACACAGGCGGCGAACACTATGCGCCAATGGCTTTTAAAAAACAGAAAATAACTTTTAATAATATATTTGTGTAACGCAATGCCAACAGATAACAATGCAATGCCATATATTTATTGTACGGAAACCTCTTTGCGCGAGTAATACTCGCACATTACAGGTTATATAAAAATAAAATTATCTATTAATTCAGTTAGTCTACGTATAAATATCCGTGTACTCTTTCTGTTAGAACTTAATTTTGAATAGAAATTCTCATTTTAAATTGTTGAAACAGGAATTTAGTGAATATCCACCTTCAATCCAAAGACTTAGAAAACTTCCGCCTACTAATCTGTTAGTATAAAAGAATCACGGTTAAAATTTTCACTCTTCTGGAAAACAAGCCGCTTCAAGTTCTCGTAACGTTTTAGTAACATAAATCCTTTCAAATCGTACTTGAAGAAGATTATAAACTATCTATGTTCGTGATCAATTTATTTTGTTTCATCGTTCGAGAGATATATCTATAATAATCTAAGATTTCCAATTTCAAAAATCGGCCTTTTGAATCTACTTTGGAATATATAATAAATCGTTTAATCCAAATTCAGGAACCTATAGCAAGTTTTTTTTCCAAATATATGTGATACATTAAATGAACTAAAATTCAAATGCACAAGTTGCTTAACTATTATCTGCTTATAGAAAATCCAAGCCTCTGTGTGTCCCCCACAGTTCTGGTTGGACCACCTCATTAATTGCGGCAATATTAGGCTCCCTATGGAGAAATTGGTATCAGCTTCAACAATGAGTATTTATTGAAAAGTACTAATATAGGGTTACTACAACAGCTCCAAATTTTGATCAACTTGGCAAGATATTGCCGAATTTGGCAAAATACCGCCAAATTTGGACACAAAAAAGTTGCCATATATGAAGCCAACTTGGAAATAGCTGGCTAATTTAGCGAAATTCCCATTGAAACCCATAAATCTTTATAATCGAGCTCACTGCAATTTAATTTAAACTCAACGCATTTAAGTTGTTTTTTTTTCAAAGTCTATAGGTCAGAATTTAAAGAGTAATATACGAAAATATAGGTCTTTACACCTTCATCCCGATTCTGCTAATAAAATAATCGCCATTAGACGGCGTTGTACTACTTGAGCTCCTATCAGATTCTGATGTGCTTTAAATAGCCGAATACAGAAATGAAATTCTCGGCACTTTTCCAGTATAGGGTCTTTGCGAAATAGAGAAAACTGTCTTGGCGAAGAACGAAATTTGGCAACATATATTCTGGCAACCTACTCACTATTGCATTTCATATACACACGCATTTTTTCGATATTTATATAACTTATTTAATATAAAGAAGTTTGCCGAAACAGAAGTAATTTGTACATAAAAAAAACAATACTATATATTTAATTAAAATACACATATAAACAAACGAAAAATTTCACAAAGTTTGTTTTCATAGCTGTTTGTATCATTTGGCAACAAATCTCACTTTCCGATGCCCAAATTCCGCAAAAATATTTTTTTAAAAACAACAATGCCCCTATAGTGTAAAAGTACCAAATTCCATATTATTTTGCGCTCTCTGTACTACATGCAAGGGGGAGGACGAAAAGTTTAAATATTAGGTTTTGAAATTTCTATAAAGAACTATGAAACTAAAAATTTAAGACTAAAATAAATTTAAAGTACGACTAAAAAATTTATGTAAAAATAAATAAATAAATAAAATTAAAATAAATGATTTTTTTTAAGACATGCTTTCGTTAACATTCACAAAAGTGCACAAAATACACATATATATTTAACCCCGTGAGTACGCATTTATTTCAGGGCTGCCTCTGACATTTTTTCATTTCCAGCACTTTCCCTAAACAAAAATTTTCATAAATACTTTGACAACATATGCAAGGGAAAATGTACTAAACTTTGTTTTTATCTTTAAATAGTGGTATGATCAGAATATAAAAATAGGCGCCAGTGGCCAAATGCATGACGAGTCTTTGTCGCCAAATGTACCCAAGGGGATAAATGCGCTAAAAAGTAGAAAATAATTTTTGGGCCAGAAAAGAAATTGTTTTCTTTTCTAATGTCCAAGAAAAAAAAATGGATGCGTGGGCGCCAACTTTACACACACACACACATATACATATACATACATATGTATATAACATAATATAATATTATAAAATAAGTTAAATGGCATTGGCGCATTTGAAATGAATGAGTAATGGATGAAATGGATTGATATGAATGAAATTTCCAGTTATACTGTCATTTGCAATGACGTTGAATAATTCACAAGATCAAACATTTTCTATAGTTGGACTGTATTTAAAAGAACAGTTTTTTCTTAATGCATAATTATATGTAAGTATTTCAAGATGTAAAGTGGAAGGGCAGTTAAAAATTTATGTCGAAGATAGTGAAGACGAAGGTCAGAATTTAAATAATGAAAGAAATTTTACAAAAAAAAAATCGCACATCTTGAAGTTTTGTGGTCAAATTTTAAGTTATTCTTAAATTGCATTTTTAATGTATTCATTACATACATAGTTTTTCATAAATGTGTTTCGCTTTTAAAATGTGTTATTTTCATCTATCACTGCGAAACAAGCGAGAAAAACACATTATTGCTCATGTATTGTATAAATCTTCATATTTCGTTTTCCGTCATTTTTGACGGGCTATCTTTCTAGTGTTAGATAATATTGAATGAAAAACGCTTTTAGAAAAATATTTGGACCATGACACTCGTTGAATCTAGGAATATTTTAGTGTTCATACATAAGCAAGTTCTAAAGGTATACTTATTTCAAGCCTAAGTAAGAACTCTTAAATAAAGTTTTAAGCTGCGTTTTCGCAATATCATAATACACATATATCTGCAAGATATTTAAGCATAATCATATATAGCGTATTAAAACAAATGATATGTTTTAGAATAATTGTTTTATTGGGAAAAAATTATTATTTAATGGTTCTTTTATATAGGAGTGCAAATGGAGCTCTTGTACAACTATGCTCCTTATAAAAGTTACAGAAATGTATCACTGAATTATTCAGAGAAAGCTTGCATTAATCCTTATTTCAGACGTTATTTGAATGCACAGTAGTAGTTCAATAACTATTGATACTCTGGCATAAATTACTAGACGAATGACGCTATCATACATCAAAATCTCTTCCCGGTTTTTAAGTGATTAAAAGTGTAGTATGCTATTTTTTTCATACACTAAACTGAGATGTGTAATTTCATCCAATTTTCACGATTATGAGACTAAAATCAAAAGTAATGTGACAGCGACAGTACCGATGATCATTTAAAGAAATTAATGCACTAAACATTGCAACGAAAATACCATTTTAATTTAAATATATTTATATGTATTTTAATTACGTAAGTAGATCAGTTTAGACATGCTCTATATTTTTTGCTGAAATTTAATTTTCATATTATGAGATAGTGATAACAAACATCTTAAAATCTGTACATAGAAGAATAAATAACTAAAATAATTATCTTTTAAGGTTTCCAATAGCCAATTTTATGTATGCGTGTGTTATTTCCAAATGTATTTTATTCTTCGTTCAGAAGAATTCTTTTACTCCATACATAGTAAATATAATTTCATGGATTTTGTTTTGGAGTTAATAATTTTAGTTTCTATCTATCCACTCTCTCTTATGCATTGTTAAGAAATTATAGAAGATAACCGTAAAAAATGCATTAAAAAAACTAATTTAAATATTAAATTTTGTTTTCATTTCACAATGTAACCAGTAATAGATGAGAATAACCGTTGCTACATAAGGAATTTCATTATATATCAAGACATGAGAAATGTCGTAAAGAATTATCAAAACCTTTCAAAAATTTATGAAATTACTCTTTATCCTATACAATAAGTATTCAATCAGCTAGATAATTCTAAACTTCTAAAATATTTTAAATATTTGTCTGTGTCATCCTCTGACCATAAAGCTAATATTTATCTAAATATTGACATTGTTTCGATATCTCAGCAATTACAGAAATTAATTTAATTGCAATTTACAAATGTTCAAATTACCCATTGGCTTTTCATAAATATCTGTTAGTGTCAGCTATAATAAATACCCCAATGAGTATTAAATTCATTAAGATTTCTCACCCGCAAATAAGGAAGTATATCTCTATTATTTTTATTTTTTTAAATAAAAAGTGCTTACACATTTTTAAAATGTGGTACATATTAATTTTTTAAACGATATATATTATTTCTTTTTTTTGTGTGAATGATTCCTATTAAATAACCAGTGGGCAAGGGTGATTGAGTATCGCAAAGAATATTTCGTTTAATATTCCTTTCAAAAGTCTTCTTTTCCTTTAATTAAAAAATCCAAATCGTTAATTTATAATTATTAAATCTTTATCATTTTTCGATAAGAGCAGAGATGACAATATCATTAAATTTTATTTTATTTACTATTAAAATTGGAAAACATATTTTCAATACATTTAAAATACATTGATTTTCAGACAATTGTAACAGCATATGTTTTTATATCAGAAAAGCTTTTTTCATTACATGATTTAATTTCAGCTGTTAAAAAAAGGTAAAAAAGAAAAGAAACACTTAAAACGACAAAAAAAAGAATGTAGTCAACTTATTTAAAATTTCGCAATTTCTCAGAAAAAAGAGTTTTTGAATTAAAAAATTATTTGATGAAATATATCACAAATTTTGGCCTTAAAAAGAAAAAAAACTGTAAAATTGAATCTTTTAGATATTAAGTTTGAATATACGCATATTAATTTTCTTTATTTTTTATTATTGTAAAATTTTTAGTTTGTTGTAACTATTACAAAATAAGAATTGTTTCCCAATCCCTCCCAGTTTCAGGAAGGTATTCCATATTTAGTGAGGAAATGAATATTTTAGTTTATGAACGGAAGTTATTATTTTCACAAAAATATATGTCTCTTGTGAGCGTTACAAGGAAACACTCTTAGTCCCGATTTTATGCAAAATTCCGCAAATACAAAGCAATATCTCTTAAACCATATACTGCATATGAATGACATACAAAACTTTTGAGAGATTATCATACACCTATATTTAAGAAGTCTTAAATTTTATTTAGTATATAATAGTTTCATGAGTTTTTATTTTTATTACAAACTCCTTATATTGAATACAATGCAATAAAGATATCACGATAACCATTTATAATACTCTTGTATTTTATTAGAAATCGAAAGAAGTACACTGGTCTCCAAAAGTTAAGATACCGGTTCTGGATGCTGTCGACGGTACACGGTTTGTAGAATATCTACCAACATTTTTGCTTATATTTAGCTGTTGAACTTATGGGATGTAAAGAACATGTTTGATTTCATATTTCTCGGGGAATATTTAGTCGGGGGACAATTAGACGGGTAATAATATATTCAATAATAAAATAATATTTGCGATCACTTATGTATCAGAAAATGCTGTAAATGGTTTGTTACGTCATTAAATAACTATTCAGATTCGTTTTAACGTTTGTGTGCAATTTTGTAAACATTGCAGTCATATTCGTGAAAATGTTATTGTGTCTTCGAAAAATTCAAAAGTTTTTTTGTTTATAGCATGCAATGCAGAGTTTTCAGTCAAATTTAATACAACTTTCCGAAAACCTGACAAAGAAGAGTAGCAGCAGTATACTGATATTGAAACATTAATATATTGAATATTTAATGAGATATGAGCATTTGTATGAAGTAATTTTTAACTGCGCATGCCTAGGGGATTTAAAAAAATTTATTTCATAATTTGGTATTCAGCTATTTTGGGCAACTTCTATAAAAGTCCAGTCAAATATTGCAAAAACTCAAAAAGATATAGTGAGCTGTTTGAAAAGTTTTGGAAAATCCCTTATAGTAAAGCTACTTTTAGGAAGCAACTCACTATATCGCCCCTATCTTTGTGAATGTTCGCGATATTTGACTGGACTTTTTAGGTAAGTTGTCCTAAATAACATACTACCAAATTATGAAATAAAAATTTTGAAATCCTCCGTGCAGGCACAGTTAAAAATTATTTCATACAAATGACCAAATCTTATCAAATATTCGATATATTCATGTGTAGTGTTGCTACTGTTTGTTAAGTTTTCGGAAAGTTGTGTTAAATTTGGTTCAAAACTCTGTATGCTATAAACAAAAAAACTTTCGAATTTTTCACAGACACAATAACATCTTCATGAATACGAGTTCTATGCTTACACAAATGCACAGAAACGTTGACAAAGACCTAAATAGTCATTTAACGCAGTAACAAACTATTTCCAGCATTTTCTGTTACATAAGTCATCGCAAATATTATTTCATTATTAAATTTATTAATATCACCCTAATTGCCCCCGACCCCCCGACTAAATATTTCCCGAGAAATATGAAATTAAACATGTTATTCACATCCCAGAATTCCAAGAACAATTATCCAATAATGTTGGTAGATATTCCACAAACCGTATACAATCAAAAGCATAGAGTCCCTGTAACTTAACTTTTGGAGACCAGTGTATTTCACTTTAAACCTTTATCTACTGATGGTACTTATAAGTAACATTAAAATAATTTGTTATAAAATTCATTTAATACATCGATTAGTTGTAATACAGTTTAGAATGAGTTATAGATACACAATTTTATCTTGTTCCAAAAGCATTTTTCGATACGCAGAACAACAAAAAAATAAATAAATAAATAAAATAAAATAAAAAGATGATTTCTATTGCCTTTGCATCTTTTTAGCTTTCTTGGTTGGTGGTGGGGGGGGGGGGGGGAGGGGGAATTATTCAATTTGGAAATATTTCTATATTTCTATTGTAGGAACATTATATTTGTACATTTCATAATTCTATAAAATACTAAGAAAAATATTTAAAATAAAAGATTTGAGTGGGTTATAAATATTGCACAAAATCAATGTAAATTCAAATTTAATTAATCCTTCTAAAGCCTTCAATCCTTCTAAAATCCTTCTAAAATTTATTAGATGATTATGTGAATGTTTTAATGCACTTTAAACAATTCACGAAAAATGCTTTTGAAGATAAAATTTCCACGAATTCATAATTCAGTACATAAAGGGTTAAAAATTGCACTCTGGAAAACCAAGTGAGACTTTTTTTTTTTTAATATACTTTTAGCAACACATTTTTTAAAAAGTGTACAGATTTAAACTATTCTTATATACACATATATATATATATATATATATCATACATATATATATATATATATATATCATACATATATATATATATATATATATCATACATATATATATATATATATATACAGGGTGTTTCACAAAGGACCCCTAACTTTAAAAATCAATAACTTTGAAACAGTGATAGATAGAAACATGAAACCAGTGGTATGTTTAATAAAAAAATCGTAAGAATCTTATACATAAATCTCAAAATTTAGTTCAAAATTGCCCCGAAAGATAGCGCTGAGAGCGTTGAGAATCCTTGGGTGTGTTCAAGATGAACGCGCGCCGCGCGCTCGAGCTCAGGAGACAGGAACATGGAGTGAGTCTTTATCGTAGATGGAATAAATGCTCAGCACGTTCATGAAAGGATCTTGGATTTGATTAATTATAGTGCTAATTATAAAGATAATCTGTTGCAAATGAAAGGTGAGCTAGAAAGCTGAATGGATAGAGCGTTGATCTCGAGACTATGGGTTATGGATTCGAATCTTCGCGCACCAAATTGTGTTTATGATTTTTTCATTTTATTCGTTGCTTTATATTTTTCATAATAAATAATATATTTTTGATAAAGAAAATTTTTTATGTTAATAATACAGAAGCATATGTGAATTTTTATCGAGACTAGGATGCAGATCATACTTTACGGTGTTAAAATAAACATGGAAAATCTCTCTATTCTAAAAAAAAGTAACTACCACTGTCACCGCCGGCGGTTTTGAATTTTTTGTGACCGGAGGTCTTTCTTCGTTAATATTAATAAACATAATGCATACAAAAATATGAAAATCGGTAGTATTATACAGAAATGTTTGCTAAATACGCTGATGTAGACAGTTTTCAGATCGAAGAATTATTTTAAGAGATATTTAATGCTAAAGTTGGACAAAATCGTTCCACTAAAAAAGTTTTTTGGTAGCAAAAACTGTTCATAGGAATTTAATCATTTTTAGATCATTTTATGCGTTAGAATTTGCCGGAGTGCAGATTGCATTAATTTGTTTTATTTTGAGTAATTTTTTGAGGTTTTATTTCTATTTTAAGTTCAGATTTTTAGCATTTCTAGAGAAATTTTTTACAGATTTTAGAAAGTGATATTAATTTAAACTGTTGCCAACTGTATAAACAGCGGAAGCAATAACGTTTGCTTTAAAAAAAATATATTTATACGTGTAAAAAATTAAAAATTAATTTACATGTAACTATTATAAACAGAAAAAAAACATTTGGAATTAGAATTAAATAATTATGTACAAAAAGGTGGAATTTATTAAAAATTATGTCATAAAAACTATAATTACACGTGAATTTTAAGAGAGAAAGGAATTTGTAAAGCAATAAATTTATTAACATGCGTTAGAAGTCTTAAATAGGAGAAATTACGTCTTATTTACGTCACATTACAGTTATTACATTGAACACAAAACAATATTGCAAAACGGTTTAAATTTAGAAATTGCGCTAGACATTTATTTGATATTTTAAGAGGATACTTTTCAACTATTTTTTTAGGAAAGAGCAAATATTATTTAATTTCTAACACAAGTATTTTCACGTGAATATTAAAAAGAGAAAGAATAGTTTGGTCAAAATTACGTCAGATTAAAAGCGATTAATTTAAAATGTCTCATTTAAAAGAACTTTCTTTTCACTTTGCTAAAAAATACCAGCAGACAAAGACTCTGTTTATTTAATTCCTTTTATATTAGCTTATTTTGAAATGTTGTTACACGTGTCTACGTCATCAAGTTATTTTTATTTCGACGTTTTATTTGTATTTTTATTAATGTTGTACTAATTTATTTGTTTTTTCGTTATTTAAAATAAAAATTATGTCAATTTGTATAATTTGGCGAGTGGTTTGGCGATTTATATAATTGGGCGAAATTGGTCGACGGGATAATCAAGTAGTACCGCAACGGATTTGGCGTTAAATTTCCCCAATCAAAGAGAAATGAATTGAAATCCGTTTCTAGAGAGATCGCCACTGTTTTTTAAATTATAATTCAATCTTTCGAAATCTTTTTAAGGCCGATCAAATTAGCGTGCATTTAGAATCTACGGTGTCTGGACGGGGGTTGACGAGCGTAGCTCGTAGGGGGCCGAGCCCCCTAGTATTATAAAAATAAAATGTAATAGATGTATATTATTTTAACAATCCCCATGCAGTAAGGGAGTTTGCAACATGCAAACTCCCTTATTGCATGTTGCAATATGGGATAAAAACGTTTTTTTGGAAAAACCATCCTTTTTTAACTTTTTTTTCAAGGGGTTAATTGCGATATATTTTTTAATTGATTGCAACATTTGAGACGTAAGAGTACAATCTTTCAAAACATGCCTTCTATTTTTATTTTTACTAAGCGGATTGGACGATGTTAGTTAATAAATAACGACAAAATACACCCGAAATACTTTTTTCCATTCTTCATTTGCGTATCAGCGCCATCAGCGGATGCGTCAGAGATTTTCCCGTTCGAGATGAATTTTTAATGAAAGTGAGTGACGGTTGACAATTAATAACTCAGCTGTTAATTAGAATTTTGAAATTCTGAGAACGAGGTATATCTGGAGAGACTTTGGTCTATTCTGACAAAAATTTTGAACCTCGTACGTAGATTTTGCTAGCCATCTCACACAGGCACACAGATACACAGACAGAACGATTTGTTCTTTTATTAGCGTAGATTTATTTGTAATCTACTATACTAGAGGGACTTCAATGGAATTTGAACTGTTAGTTAGATAATCTTTCAGAGAAGGTTTTAGTATATATATTTCTTAGTTTATGATTGCATATTTTAACACCGTGTGGATAACAGACCAAAATACATCATAAAACATGAGAAACAAATGGCACTCAAAATCACGCTAGTATAGCAAAATACCTGCTTATAATTTCAGTAGAAAATTTATAAACATTCTAATCATACTTTATTCACTACAAAACTAGACGACAAACCTCATATATTTTATCTCTTCTAGAAAATATGTGTTTAGGTATTTTTAGTTAAAATAATGTACTGTTACATTTTATTTTTATACTATTTTCCATGCTGATTTTAACACCATATAATATAATCTGAATCCTAGTCTCGATAAAAATTGACATGTGCTTCTGTATTAATAACATAAAAATTTATCTTTATAAAAAATATCTTACTTATTATGAAAAATATAAAGCAACCAAAAAAATGAAAATATCATAAACACAATTTGGGGAGCGAAGGATTCGAATCCATAACCCCTAGTTCGAGTTCAATGCTCTATCCATTCAGCTGTCTACCTCACCTTTTATTTGCAACATATTATCTTTATAATTAGCATTAATCAAATCCAAGATCCTTTCATGAACGTATTGTACATTTATTCTATCTACGATAAAGACCCACTCCATGTGCCTGTCTCCTGAGCTCGAGCGGGCGGCGCACGTTCATCTTGAACACGCCCAAGTGTTCTTAACGCTCTCAGCGCCATCTTTCGGTGCTAAATTGAACTAAATTTTGAGATTTACGTAAAAGATTCTTACGATTTTTTTATTAAACATACCACTGGTTTCATGTTTCTATCTATCACCGTTTCCGAGTTATTGATTTTTATAGTTAGGGGTCCTTTGTGAAACACCCTGTATATATATATATATATATATATATATTATTTTATTTATTTATTTATTTATTTTTTAAATTTAACATAACTTATTTATATTAAGACTTTTCACTATTACACATTTTCAGACTACTGAAATTTCGAAATTGTACTTTGACAATATGCATAGTATTATCTTCTTTTTCTCTTACTTTCACAAATAACTTCTAAACTCAGTTTCATAAAAAAAGCATGAAATTTCGGATTAATTTCTTTCATTTGTCATAAATTTCATTTAAAAATGAAGACAAAATTCTCATTAAGTTCTTTGTAATATTTCAAATTTCAAAGCTTTTTTTATTTACTTTAAACGAAATATTTCATCAAGAATTCTCACTTTGATCGTTTCACCAATTTAATTTGAAATGCTATAATACCTTTAATGTGATGGTACGATAATTACTTACTGAGGGTATCCGGAAAGCAAACTCTATTAAAATCCAAATGGGAATTTACGCTTATCTCATTAGGAAATTGGAATGCTGTTTACAATAGCATTGACAATGAATTTATCATCATCATGATTAAAATTTCACACTTTTTAAAAGATACTCTATCTCATGCGTTACTCTAATTAATTACTTTTACATTGTTGAAATTATTTGGAAACATGACATGGCAAGATATTTTCAAAACCTAAACCTCTCTATTATTAACGTTAAATTAATAAAGTTAAGTTATTAGTTAATGGCAGCTCATTTGTAGGTAAAGGATGAGTTTTATTAATATTTTATTAACTAAAACGGTACAGAATATCATTTTAAAAACCGCAAATTTAAATAAATCTTTTACGTAGTTGTTTATTTTATTGGAACATAGAGGTATAAAATTTATATTTGCTTTTCATAACAAAGTTATATAATTGCGGCGTGACACCCAGATGTGTTTATTTTTAATTGAATGGTATAATTCGGCTCCATCGGAGTAAACAAAATCAAATTTTATTGTAACAGTATAAAAAATTGATAATATAACTTTTTTTAAATTCTATGTTTCAAGCATAAAATCATAGTTTTAATGCAGGTAAAATTTTGCCTCAAAACAGGTGCAAGTTTTCAAACGCTTTATTTCTTTAAAAAGAAATAGCTCATTGTCAAAATGACGTAATTTTGATGATCTTAAATAAAAAGGACGTAACACTAAAATAACATAAAAAATACATCCCCGATTTATGAATGAAATTAAATGCTTAAAAAATATATCTGATGTTTCATTTAACACGTTCACGCTGGCGTGGTGGGTTACACTCCACTGTTTCAGAGTTATGAAGTCCCCGGCTTTTGCACACCACTGTTATTTTAGAGAAAATGTTGTTCTTTTAAATCGCCCAAATGTTCTAATTAAATAAAACAACATATTCTGTATTAAAATACTGGTATCCAAAAAGCCGGAGACTTGTGAGCTCTGAAACAGTCGAGTGTGACCCACTGCGCCGGCGTGAACGTGTTAACCATCTCACATTTATTGTTTCTGTGAAAAACCTTAACTGAAAAAAAATAATAATTGAAAAACTACATTTCTTATAAATTTAAGCAATAATTATACACTTAAATTTAAATTTATCTTTTTACATTTAATCTCCAATGTTGAATTAAAATTATATATTATTAGAGGATTATCGACATATGCTTTTTGCTTTGTAAAAAAAAAAAAAATAATAATAAATAAATAAATAAATAAATAAATAAAATATTGCTGATGAAACTTTATTGTTATTTTTTTATTTCAGAGACTTCTCTTGAAAAATTTTATTTCATAAAGTTTCTTTTTTTTCAGCATTTCATTAAATAAAAACACTTCAGAATTTTAATGGGAAGGAAAAGTAACATTTAATCATTTTTATTATTGTACCCTTGATATATTTTATCCACAGACGTTGAGTTCTATATTTAATACAATCACAGAAATATCATTAAACTTTACAAAAATGTGGTATGTCGGACACTAATATAAATTTAAAATTATCGGCATTTTCATGACATCCTTGTAATTATGTGAACAGATGGTCATAATTTCAAGGCCCATTACCCCTTATTGTACGAGGAGGAGTTGTGAAATATACAACCTGAATTTTTTAAATACAATTATTAGATTCTAATTATTACATCCGTGAGATAATATTGAAAGAAAAGTATTGCTAAAAATATTTTTTACCCATTTTTCTGCAGCTACATAAGATGACATGGTTGATTTCCACGCAAAAAAAGTGTAGATTAAATCCAAGGAATTTGCGAATAAATAAAAAATCTAAACACAATAAATGCGCTGAACGACGACTTATCGTGTCTATTCAGCGATAAAGGAACCAGATCTTAGGCTGTTTGAAATAATTACATAATGGATAATAAAGAGATAATACAGTTAATTAATTACTAGTAATTAACTATAATATGATATACACTAGTTACCAAAATAATTATAAAAATATTTGTGAAAAAATATTTTTATGTTTATGTTCAATGATTTGTAACACAACATTTTATTTTATTACTATAACGATTATCATGTTATATATGTTTTCATTCTACTCCCCCTCCCCCCGCGCAGTCTTACTTCAAAATTCAATTTAATACTTTGTATATTTTAAGGTACTATTTTCTCCCAGTGCGTTTCCTAAATTAAATCTAATATTTAAAATGTGTATCGCTTGAACAAATTGCCCCTCACACTTAAATTAAGCTATTTTTAATTACTCATTTACTTTAATAAAATAAAACCAGTTAATTATGTCTTCCTTTTCTTGTTTGAGCTATTTTCTGACATATATTTAGCCTGTAGATAAAACGTTACGATTGTCAGTTCATACAAAAACATTTTAGTTTTTCAGCTATTCTTATTTGGTAATGTGTCTGGCGCATCATCAAAAGTATTTAACTTGCAGTCTATTCATTACATTTATTCTCGCACTGCACCCAAAAATCCAGACCGTTAAATTCATATGTATTAGAATCCTGCACAGAGCAGCAATCTACACTTCAGACTGAACTTTATGTTCACATCTGTTTTACCAACCGTATTCACATGCCTTTCACCTAACAATTCTTTAATTTCTACAGCCTTTGTCTATATTCGAAACTTTTTTCCGTTATTACTTATAACGCATCATATCCCAAGTGCAATGTTTTCTTTTTTTTTTTTTTTTTTTTTTTTCATTTCCCATACCACAAGAATCTAATAACCGCAAAATATGGTACCCCTAAGCAATTCAAATATGTATAAGGTCACCGCTTGTATTTGTCTAATCTTTACCAGCCAATGTTTTGTTTTTCCCTTGTGCATAGCGCAAAACACTTGTATATAGGCGATATTGTATCACTTGAATTTTAGCTGCGTAGTCATCACTTCTGCTCTCGCCCTCGCCTCTGAATGTTGTGTTAAAAAGAGGCTGCTGATTTTCGCCTCCTGTTTGTACCTCTCTCCAGTGTTCGTTATGACACAATAAAGTCATATTCGTATTTCATATTGGAGTTTCTTTAACATCTTGCACCCATCAGGTTATTGTGGTTTGCTTTTTAAGAACTGTTACGGCTTAAAGGACAATTTCCTTTATAATTACTACCAAATAAATGTTCAGTAATGGAATGGTATTTTGATCAGGAATATTCTGCATTACTAGATTAATTTTAACATAATTATTATAATTGGTAAATAAATCATATGTAATTTTCCCAACTGGGCGAAATATGTCCTGGCCGGGGTTCGAACAAGGGATCTGATGGCGGAACCCGCCAATGCTCAGGAAACCGAGCTATAACAGACGGATCATGAGGATCTAATTCACCAAATTAACCATATAAATTATAGAATTTTCTTTAATATATGAATGACCCCAACAGAATCAATCGCAGGTAATGGAACTCCAGTAAACGCTGGGTACGTAATTACACTACATTAATTTTAATACACTTATTCTAGTTGATTAATAAATCATATAAATTGTAATTTTCTAACTTGGAGAAAAATGTCCAGGTAAGGATTGGAACTTGAAATCTCTTGGGTGATCTCTTCAGTCAAGTGATCTACATAATTTGATTACGTTTAAGGTATATTTAGAATTTCCATACATAAATATTTATTATAATTAACAGAAAAAGGTTAAATATAGAGTTTGTCTTTCAAAGCTAACTTACTTTGTAGAATTTGAACCCTTATCTTCAAGCCATGCTAACAATAAATTTCATATTTAGGACTTTCGTTGCAATTACAATTGTTAAAACGTAAATGAAATATGCAAATAACTGAGTGCGACAATGAAATTTATGAATATCAGGTATTCTTAAAATAATTAATTTAATTTTATCAGAATATTGAAATAAAAATGTGTTAAAATTCATGAAATTGAAATTTGAGATATTTATTATTGAGCTACTTTATATACTAAAAATTTATTTTAATAATAATTAAAAATTAAATAATAACTTTGAGATACTGAATATTCAATATGATATAAATAAATGATGATATGTTCACCAACTTATTTTAAATACTTTTAACTTTTATCGTAATGAAAACGAGAACAAAATAACGAAAGACCAATAAAATATAAATTTTTCAAAAGCAATGTTTATTCCTTTGTGTTTAAAATCAAATACTTTGATTTTGACTATTCCTTTAGCTCGTGTTTGCTTTTCATATTCGCAGTTGGCCTCGATAGTTTCTTTTTGATTTCTGAAACGTATGGATCTAGGTGAATGTGAGGTTTCGGATTCTTTATATCTATTGTTTCTGCTCTGTCTATACATTCAATAATTTTAGCGACTGATTATTTCGCAGAATTCTGCTTTTCTAACGATGTGCTTGGTTTTAAATTTCAACTGTTCGTACTTTTTTTAATGCTTGTACTGCTTTTGCTTTTTTACTTTGATAAAATCTTTATGTATTTTTACCGGACTGAAAAGAAGGGCTATGTGTTTCACGCGTGTCTGTGTATGTGGATTTCTTTATACCCTCGAAACATCCCAACAGCTGGATGGATTTTAATGAATGAGGTCTCTATCGATTCGTCTTAACAACTCGATGGCTATAGGGTAGGTTTTGTTTTCATAAATTCAAAATGGCACCGTAAAATACAAAATGGCGGTAGAGACGGAATAAAATATGCACCCTATTGAGTGGCATATCATTGGATAGGTCTTTCAAAATGAAGACGATGTTTCATTGACTATTTTACAGTCTGAAGCTCCGTTAAAATACTATACAACCTGGAAGTTGTGTAGGTAGGATCCCTAGCTTTACTTCAACTCTAACCATCATAGACATCTATAGACCTCATCAAAACAGCGTTTATAGATAGGAACTAACAATTAAAGAGAACTTAAAAGTCATCAATACAAGTATATATATATATATATATATATAATAGGTAAGTAATATAAACAAGTAATGTAAAAAAAATAATTTAAGTCAATTCCAACTTAGGTCAATAAGATATTTTTTTCTCCCATTCTTCTTTCCTCCTGAGTGGCGCTTAAAATGCCTTTACCAAGAAGAGGGCTCTCTCTATTATTGAAAATTAATTAAATTAATTTAATTAATGA
This sequence comes from Maratus speciosus, assembly GCA_963932465.1. Taxonomy (NCBI): domain Eukaryota; kingdom Metazoa; phylum Arthropoda; class Arachnida; order Araneae; family Salticidae; genus Maratus; species Maratus speciosus. Next base: position 152,030,115 of record OZ010792.1, on the reverse strand, counting down.
ATTAATATTTGACAAAAAAAAACTGGATTAATATCAAGTGTCATCCACTACAAGTTACAAAAAAATATTTGACCTTGATTGGATGAATAATAATTATTTTATTAACGATTGAAAATTTGAACAAGAAATATATACATATAGCGAGAGTGTGAGATAATAGTAGGAATTGAAAAAAAAAATAGTTTCACATTGATGAGAAATAATTATTTATTTCGCTTTTTACGCAGTCGTGTTTTTTGTTTTTTAAAATTTAATTGTTTGTTTTATATATTCTTCAGTTGTTAAGCATTCTACAACGTTTTATTCTACTTTATTCTATGTCTGTTTGGCTGGATTTTGATTTGTTGTTTAAAGGGTTTATACAAAACAGCTTCCAAAAGCATGATATGGATTATCTTCCGAAATGTATACTTGTGTGATTAAGTTTATACTCCGGGCCTTGCTTGAAGAGAATCTGATCTGTTCATGACTTTTGGGTTTTAAAAATATGTATTAATTGTATACAAAAATTCAAAGTCTGTGTAATGTTAAATTTGTTTGGACACACATATCCCAAAATATTTGAGAAGTTGTATTACAACTTCATGGTACTTAATATGAGATATTGTGCTGACAGAATTATGGTGTCGTTCAGTGTTCGGGTTCTTAAAAGTGCATAAGAAAAACTCCAACCCAAGATACAGGAACTAGAATCTTTATTTTAACATTTTTGACATAATACTAAAGGGTAATTTACTTAGAACTATAAGATGGGAGAGAGAGGAAATACGAGCAAGAGGGGTACGCCTGAGCGTACCCTCAGACCACAAGGTCTTTTTACATCTGTACCAATTGAGAGCCGAAGTTCAAGAGAGCGATTTCCTAAGCAACATATGAGACTTGGCGCACAACACCGCCAAATTCTGAGCATTAAAATTAGTGTACGGAAAGCAGACAAAAGGTGATATTTACACGCCAAAATGATTAACCCAGAATCTAGCATCCCAACAAAAAAACAATAAATAAATCGCGTGATGCAGACAGATTGCCAGAAAAACGGTTCTACATATGTATATTACCGACGCCACTAAGGCGGCCATGAATTAACAAAACAAAATGATTATGTTCGATGAATGGTACCTAAAATTGCGAAATACTGAGAAAGATATGTTTTAACACTACTGATAAAGAAAATTAATGTACATGAAAAGTAATTTAAACACCGCATCAATAATCATTCATTTTGTATTTTAGATAAATTATTTCAACGGTCACTTCCTTAAATAAATAAATGAGAAATAATTACATCTCGCATGGGCAATGCCAAAGAATAAGAAAACAAAATAATATTCATTGAAATCCGCAGCAGGTGCATCTGATTTATCTATTTATATTTTATTTTTAACGGCCGTAGATGTTATTAGGAAAGCTATAATAAATAATTGAATTGAGACATACTGCACTAAATCCTAGAGGATATTGAAAGAAAGAAAAAAACAAACTGATAAGTTTCTAAATGGATTTTAAGCGTCGAGTTAAATAATAGATTTTACCTAACGAAGGGGAAAACGACATGTTTCGAAAGCCAAAAATAAATGAATTAAATTAATTTTGAAGCAATAAGGATATGTGATAGATCTGTATCACAAGAATATTCAGCATTAGTTTTGAATTTTTAATTAGCCGTCGTTATTAATTCATCCTTAACATTAAAATAAGCAAAGTATTGTCTTGACGTAAGAAAATTATCATTAATAGTTCATTCATTAAAATCACTGATTTAAATCAATTTAATTGAATGAAAAACGTAAATGGAAAAATCATCGCTAATATCTAAGCTTTTTTCAAGCAAGTCATGGGTGCGTATGACGTGTGTAGAAGCATTTATTTCGCCTTTCTGGATATGTAACTTTTTGTAGCTGAGATGGGTAATTGAATCAAAAGATGATTATGGAACAGCACACCGATTGGTTGTGAAAATGCCAGATTTTATTAACTGCATTTTAAATTAAAGTGTTTGCATCAAACGTTAGAATTTTCATGCTTCAGACATATTTTACACTGCAAATAGAGGCGTCTTAAATTTAGAAACATATGTGCTTTTTATTTTCTTCTTCTTTTTTTCTTCTTTATAAACTCTGTGCTAGTAATATTTGCATCCTTTTGCTTTCTCTTATTTGTCTGCATAGGACTTTTGACCATTGGAATAGGAGGTATTACATTTAACAGTTTAGACTTTGATAATTGTAAACTGTCTACGGTTACCTTATTCACACGCGGTGAACCAACATTGTTGTTGAGAGTATTTTGATAAGTAGCAGAATGCGTTAATATACGTTCATTTAAATGTAAGTTCTACTTAAAATAGCAGTGATGAATTTAATAAACCGTAAAACAAAAATATATTTTGCGGCATCTCTCCTTCAATCTCGGTGCGGCACCTGTCCCATAGTGGCGGGCAAAATACCGCACCGCCATTTTGTGTCACTTGAGCGACGCGAGAGAAATGCAAGCACATGTCTGTATTCTACGAGGGTCTACTCGACAGTTGCAATCGGTTTTGAGATGAAATCTCTGTTTATTTGACGTAAGATATGTAATTAAACTTTATTAGAATAATTTTAGCAACTCACCACGCAGGTTCGATCCATGAAAACCGGCATAAATATGTAAATAATGACAATTAAACGGTGGAAAAGCATACAACGCAGTTCACAGCACAGAGGAACACCACGAACTCCTTAAATTGCTTTAGGGAGCGCTAGTTTCGCCTACACAATCTCTGCGGCATCTGTCCCACCACGGCGTCTGTCCCCACATTACCCTATATTAAAATATTAATCCTCAAGATTGAGTTTCCAATTAACAAGTAATATAAAAATTTTCTGTTTAAGTCAATTCCTACTTAGGTCATCAAAGAAAAATTTAATACAATCCCTTAAGCTAACATTAGCTTTTGTTGTATTAAAATATTTCAATTTGTTGATTTTCTATAAGCAAGTAAACCCTATTGGTTTACAATTGAAGTCTATGGGAATTTGGCGAAATATTAAAATATTTTTCGATATATCGTGAAGTTGGCGTCATTTTTGCCGACTCATTTTGGTCGCCAAATCTGGCGATAAACTTGGCGGTATTTCGGGACAGAACAGGGTCCCCCACCTATGGTAACCCCCTTATAGGTATGAAGATGCATTATATATTGTTCAATAGCCAATGGTTGCTATTTTTTCTCTCATATAAAACTAAAATTAATCAATTAAAATTTAATTAATGAATTAATATTTGAAAAAACTGTATTAACACCAAGTGTAATCCACTACAAGTTAAAAAAATGTATTTGAACTTGAGTGGATGAATAACAAGTATTTTATTACCGATTGAAAATTTGAACAATATGTATATAGGGAGAGTGTAAACTAATATTAGGAATTGAAAAAATATTGTTTGACTCACATTTATTTTATTTTCCTATTATATTCTTTCGGGACTACAGAATGAACATTGTGATTTCATCCTTTTCTATAACTTCAACGCTGTAACTTTAATAAAAGCGACAAATTGTTACAGATAATCAATAGCATGCAAAATATTTTTGTGATCTTATTATTGATAAAAATCCTTTCACTATTTTAAAACATTATGTCAACCGATTACATTTTCTATAGTCAACTGCTTACATTTTCTATAGAGCATGCCTGTTCTCAGAACAGGCTTTTTTCATCAATTATATGACAATTGAATAGACATTACAGTATCATTCCATACTTCCTTGAGGGTTTTTAAAAATTAATCTTATTAAAATTTCTTATTTGGTATATTTTAATATTAAATGCATAATGATAACACGAATATTTAGTTTCAATAAATAATTGTTTTATGAAATGATCATTTGTTAATTTTTTGTTCACTAAATAACTCTGCAGAGGAAAATACATTAATAATCAATATGCCCTTATTGTAATAAATTACAACCGTTTACTAAAGAGTAATTCTGATATTCAAGTGGAACTAATAATTAAAGGATGCAAAACTTCAATTATTCTTTTCATATTTATTAAAAGTATATCAATCTATAAAAAATATTTTTGTTTTGAAAAGGTAAGTAGCATTGTTACTGCAGTGTCTTTGTTTTGTTTTTATTGCATCGAAACACTTTCATAATGCTATGACTAATAATTAAAGCCAAATTTTTGTCAAAGTTGTCTTCTTAAAGAAAAAAAGAAAATGGTGTTTAACGCTTTTATAAATTTTTAGTTGTGAGCGGTTTATATTGAAATAATCATATGTAACATGCGATATATCTTTGCAAATATGCCTACTCTTTTAAAGAATAACTTCTATATTGTTTTTTTATTTAAGAAACAGCTTTTTTCTAATTTGTATTTTATATGAAACTAAGGAATTAAACTTCATTTCTATGCCAGAAAAACTTCAGGATTTTAATTCTAAAAATCACGTTCAGTTCTTCTACACATCAATGTAAAATACTCAAAAGATTAAAATGGCCCAATATTCATGAACTAAAAATTAAATAAACAAAGCTGGTTCTATTTATGCTGTACTCCATTTAGCCGTAATTACTTCCGACGGAGTAAATGTACTCCGTTTCGAAATGAATTCACATGGAGCTGTTAGAATGTATAACCAGTTATTTAAGCAAATAAAATTTACTAGTGAATTTGTAAGTGTGTGTAAAGTTTAAACAGGAATAATAATAGGATGAAATGGGGAAAGTATTTAAGATTATTTTCTTTAAAATTAGTTTACTTTAAAATATATAAATGTTTTATTGAAATTTTAAACTTCATTTTGACGTATTTACATTCCATTCAATTGCAGTAGGTGTTGCTTTTATTAAATAAATCAGTAAATAAAACGATTTGTTTGTTTCAGAATTAAATACAAACATTTTTATTTCTTATCTATATAATACTAATGGATTTTTTTTTCACTTTTTAAATGTTTAAAAGTAATTCACGTAGTACAAAGTGAATTCCAATTAAAGATAAACAAAGCGATCTTTGAATATACATAATATAAAAGTAAAACATAAATACCTAAAACGTAAAAAAAGGCTTATAATCTGCAAAAATATAAAAGTTAATAAAAATTACTAAAAAGTATTGAATAATATTATACTATTCAAAATAACCATATAAATATATTTACTTTCTCCTTGCTTTTGACAGATAATTATTTGTGTAATATTATTTCAATTGCAGTATTTTGTAAAGCATTAACAACATTCGGTGAAAATTATTTCGACCAATCACGTGTTCGGTGTTTCTAAAGAAATGGACCTTTAAAGGCTGGTATGGTAATTTCTGTAGAAATTCAACATTTTATTAAACACATATAGTAAGATCTATTTGATGAAATTTAAAAGAACACGTTAAAAGTGCGTTTCTTCAAGTTCAGTATTTCCGACAACGGACGGTTACGAGTTTTGGCGGAAGGGTAACTTTTATATTCATTATTGAATATATTTTTAAATACCTTACAAATCTTACTAGGTTGACCCCGTCAATAGGTCTGATACCATTCGACTAGTTGATCCAATTGTTGAAATATTACGCGATTTCAAGTGGAAATGAGTTTTATACCTAGCACTTGACAGGATAAGCATAGATAAAACTTTGTGCGAATTTGAATAAAAAATCTAAAATCTTTAACAACGATTTTACGCACAAATAACGTAGAGACACGGCAAAAAATTCTCATAGGGTCGTTTCGTGGATTCCTGGATCCCCTAATATATCACTGAGGAAGGGGATCCAGGAATCCTCGATTAAAGTTTTATCTATGCTTATAATCTAACTTCAACAGGCCTTTTTCTCTTTTTTATTAGTATTTTTAACTTTTTTTTAAACTTTTCATTGCGGGTTGGATGTTTTAGCTATTCATTTATTTATTTAGGATATGTCATTTCTTTAGTCAATTGTTTTATGAATCTCCGTCTTAAACATTTCAAATTCCTTAATCATTTGTGGTTTTTAATCAATTGCAGACGTCGCAGAATTATTCCTGGGTTTATTATTGTTACTAGTAATTTATTTTAGTAAAAATGAATCAGTAGGCCTTTATTTAATTTTCGTTTATCTCTTTTAAGAGCACTTATTCAGGATACTCGCACACGTTTAGCCAATATTGAAAAGGAATTGTACAGACTCCATCTTTCTGCAGCTGATTCTTATCATAATTTTTCATCTTTTGATAAACTTTCTTGTAACAGAGAATGTTCTTCTGCCCATTATCATAAAGTAAGACTTGAAAAGAAATATGAAAAATTATCTGAACGTTATTATTTAGATTTTATTGACAGAAGTTTCTGTCCTTTTTAATGCCCGTATTATACTTATACGTATCTTATACCAATATTTCAGGCATTATTATCGTAATAGCCATCAGAGTACAGACACATTTTTCTTATCTGTTATTACATATATATATATATATACACACACACACACACACACATATATATATATATATATATATATATATTTATATTATATATATATATATATATATATATATATATATATGTGTGTGTGTGTGTGTGTGTGTGTATATATATATATATATTAGGGTGTCTCAAAATATAACTTTTAAAATTGTGAACTCTCATCCGCTAAAAATGTTCTTCTAGTGCATATAAAACACCTTGAATTGTTTCAGATTAAAAAATAAAATATTTATAGGTCCCCCAAAATCATCTTACTTACATAACAATGGCCAAAATAATGTGAAATGCGGCAATTTTTTATTAGCTACATTAAAAACCATTAATGTTCAAATGGCCTTTTTTTTCATTTATGAAAGCTGCTTATATATTGTTTCAAACAAATTTTGTATAAATTATGTTTTTACTCTGGTACGAAGAGATGTGATATATTACTGAAATCAAGAAAAAATGTGATTTTGCAGACACTTCTACCTTCTGCATAATTATGCACAAAAAGTGAACTAGGGTGAACAATTATCTTACAATTGGGATATAAAACCATCGAAGAAGAATATTTTAAAGTTATCACAAACTTATTTACACATTCACACATTTTTTATCAATTTCATTTCAAAACGATTTTGGCGACTGCTCTTTACAAAATTTCTTTCTGTGCATCCCAATCTCTACGACCTGTAACAAAAACTGTTCTTGCTCTTCATTCTTTGTTGAATTTATAAAATCAACAACAGCTTGTTCAGCAGCCTCATCTACACACGGCATGTTTTTAGCAAATAGTACAGCCTGTTTTATAGGATGAATTTTCGGGACAATCTTTGACTGGTACACTGAGGAAACAATCTTCAATTTTAGCCGTTTCAAAGAAACTATTAGATATACATGAATCATCCAATTTGAGAGACAGTATTTCTAATTGATGTGAATTAGAACTCCTTTCGTTTTTGCGTTCAAAACTAGCTTTGATTTTTGATTACCAGAAAGAAGATCTGAAAAAAGCTAAGTGTTGCAGTTCTCCACTCACATACCATGAATGGCGTAACATCGTTTTTAAACCAATATTGCTTACCCATCATTTTCTTTCAACCTTTGAATCAGTGAAACATCATTAGGAGGAGCATCAACAGCAGATTGGCAAGTGAACCAAGACTGCAAAGTGCAAATATACACGCACATCAAACCGTTTAAATTGCTGTATTCCTTGAAACTCTTGAGCAGTTAATACCATTGTGCTTTCATTTCCATCAAACAATAACTTCATTTTCAAGGAATAAATTGCCATCCAGCGAGCTCGGTGAAGAGCACCTGGTTTTCGAATTCAGAATTTAATGTCTAATTCAATCATTAATGATGCAAGATTTAAAATTTCTTTGTAATCATCCCGAAGTAATTTTGTAGCAGTTATTACCTGATTAGAAGTAAAAGTTTTTAAACTGTCTGATGCTGTTATGATGGGTACTGATTGCTTTTTTTGGTTCATGATAGTTGAGCTTAGACCAGTTTTCTAGTAATCTGTTAAATAAAAAGATTTCAGGCCCAGTAGATTGTCCAAAACACACACTAAATGCATCAGAAAGTAGAACCTCAAACATAAGATGTTGACATGCTATCCACAAAAATGTTTCTGCCTATTTTTTGTAAGGAATTGTACGTGCTCCTTAGAATCGTCTACTATTTGTATGGGCTGTATCGACACACATGCAAATTACTTGAGATTTACATTTCTGCGATTTTAAGAGCTCGAAAATAGCATCAGCTGCTTCTTTGCCAGTTTCTGACAATAACTTAGAAACTCCAAGAAGCTTAATACGTTTATCTTGCAAAGAAAAAACTAGTACCACTAAATGATCAATATTTTCTATGCTTTTTTATGACAAATCGGCTAACAGTTTCCTCCTCAATGAGCAACTGACTTTGATGTTCTAAACTGTGTTTTTAATTGCTGAATTGTTTCTTGGTGAAAATTTTTGGCGTTCTCGATGAACAGTATTATTTTAAGGCACTATGGATTTTTACAAGCGGGTCAGACGTCATGGTAGAGGAAGAGCAACATTCCTTGTTTATTAAAGATGCTATTATCATTGTGGATCTTTTATGCTGGTCTTAGTCCAATCTAAAACACCAGCAATCTTGGAGTTATAATGGATCTGCGACTGCAGAGCTTAGATTTATTTCCTTTGGGCTTTGTATTATCATCTAAATGTATTCTTACTACAACTTCTTCATCAGAGGTTTCTTCAGAAGATTAATTGGCTTCATCGATATCCAAAACCGAAGACTTATAAATAATCAATGAAACTTTCCTTTAACGCCTGCTGGAGCTGTCATCTATTATTAATGTTAGAAACATTGTAGTTCATGATATTAATTTAATGAAATCCAGTAGATTAATAAAGATTGAAGAGAGTTAGAAGAGTAATGATCAGAAAAATGAAATATGGTCCTTGGATAGTAATTTTATAAGTTTTCATAAAAACAATTAATGAAAATATATCATCAAACTAAATCATTGTTAATCATGATAAAGTGTTCTTAAACAAATTTTAGGATTAAAAAAATTTGTAGGAGAAGTATGGTAGAATTCTGCAATCCTGCATATTAATTAGAAATGAAAATTTTCCATAAATTCCCTATTTCCCATTAGCTTGGGAGACTCCTAAAACTTTGTGAAATGACTTGAATTTTTTTGTAATATCATATTATGACAGAAAGAACATTTTTAAATGGTGAGACATGGCATTTTCAAACTTTTATTTTTATGGCCACGCCTGGGACACTCTAATATATACATACATACATACATATATATATATATATATATATATATATATATAAATCATGACGTAATTAAGTTTCATTTAAAAATTCTTTATCTTGTTTGTATACATATGGGTGGGGCTTGTGAGTGCTTAAGCCATTTGGTAGGCCTCCCCACCTAGCTGACCCTTGTTTGTATACATATTAAATCAATTTCCATAAAATACATTTTCTTTACTTTTTCATAAAATCTTTAAGAGTTATTTCCTTATTTTACTTAAAAACATATATTTCAGCAGGTTTTTAAATATGCTACATAACAAGCAGTGCATCGTCTATAACTTTCCGCTTCTCTCTGAAAAAACGTTTTCACCCCTTTTCGGAGACACCCTCAGTTTCAAATGGTGTTGTTCAAGGTTGGAAAAAGGGGAAAACGAAAAAGAGAAGAGGGAAAAATAAGGGAAGTAAAGGGATCTCATGCGAAACTGCAAAACAACACCATCTGAAACTGAGGATGTCTCCGAAGAGTGATGAAAACGTTTCCTTACTGCTTGTTGTTGAAAGTTGCGTTGAAAATTGCTTAGCAAGGTTTCTTCAAAAATTAAAAACCCTCATTTAAAAAAATAAATGATAGCCCGATAAGTTTTGATATTAGGAGGAATTTTATGCATTGATTCTTGGGAATTACGAATAGTCATTACTAATTTTAGAAAAAGAAAGAAAAAAGGAAGAAAGAACGAAAAAGAAAAAAACACTGGTCATTAGATCATAATGAAGTACACCGCTTACAGTCTTAATTAAAATATTTGCGTATAATAACTAGATTATTTTTGGCGTTTTAGAAGGGAAAACTGAAAATAAATTATGTTAGATAATAGCTAAAATTTTTAATACTAAAACAATTATTTTCGCAAAAATCGTTTTTAAAGTACGATTAGATATTTTATGAGTTATAATAATATATTTAAAATCGCACTTTTAAGGAACAAGTCGATTTTTTTAATCAAAATAATTTAGATCATTAAGTCTTTTGTCAGAACTAAACTAATAATATACTAATAATAAACTAATATGAATTTCCCATTTTCTCCAAGGCATTAAATTCGTGAAGAAAAGAAGCATTTTCTTTTTTCATTTTCTGAAATGCAAGAAAATTTGTTGATAATAAATGTTTCCATACGTCTCGAATAATACTAAAAAAGATTAAATTTGCAGATTCTAGGCTTTTTTTATTTTAAACGGTTTTACAAAAAGTTATTCAGTAGTTGTAAGGTACCCGCTGCGTAAGAAATTAATTTTTTTATGGCAGTATTTCCAGTTTTTCGATTTTTCCGAATTATAAATTTAAAGAAAAAGAAAAAAAAGCGCCAATAGTTGTTATAATGGTCTACATTTAATATTTAATATACTCTGTTTTCAATTTTTTATTTAAATCAACAAATCGATCTAGTCTTTACACCAAGAATTTAATTAAATTTGTTCTATTTATTGAAACATGCTTTTAAGTATAACTAACTATCTATTCGTTTATTCGTTAATTCTAAAAAAAGAGTTCCTTCTAATTTCTAGATTGGTTTGCAATATATATCAAACCTTTTTTTTTTTTTTTTTTTTTTTTTTTTTTTTTTTTTTTTATCGTTGAGAAAATGCTAAGAAATTTATACTCACTTTTTCACTTCATATATAACTTCTTTGCATAACGTTGTCCCTTCTACCACTAGTGAAAATTGACTTTGCTTGCAAAATAAAAGAAAGAGCTTTGGGGAGTTGGAAGAGAGGGAGACAAAAGACCTTGAAAGAGAGTGAGTAGTCACGTGATTCGTGAAACAGTAGGGGGTATTGATAGGGACGCAAAATGTCGGGTATTGATCGCCCCATGACATCGGCCGATAAAATTTTCGGATTAAAAATCTTGAAATCAAACCGATTGCTCAGAGTGATTTCCAGCCGATATCAGCATTGAATTGCCTGAAAAGAGGATGATCTGTTGAAATCATATAATGTCACTGGGCGACTACCAATATTTAGCCGACAATTCGGATAAATGGCCGAAATGATTTCGACGTGTTTTGCTGTCTGGGTAGCTACTATGATAATAATGCCTGAAATATTCGTATAAGATAAGTATAAGTATAAAAAATAAATCTATCTGAACGTTTTACTCGCAGGATCCCTGAAAACTTACCTATTGTAAACAATCAAACTGTGGTTAATTTGTCTGACTTTGAATTGAATTATAATCATAATAATTCTTTAAAGATAAACAACAATTTTGCAGTCAATAAAAATCCTGAAATTCCAAATATAATTGCTCCAATTGAAAGGGATTTCGAATTCAGTGCTTTGTCTCCTATGCAAAAAGATTCCTTTAGACACCTCATTAAAAATAATGTTGATTTCATTGCAAAACTGAATCAGACGAATTTGAATAATTCAGCGAAATTTACTAACAAAACTCTTAAATATATTCCAGATATCATTATAACTAAAGCAGACAAAGGAGACCAAATTGTAGTACTAAATAAAACTTACTCTGCTCAAAATGTTATGAAATTAATAAATGAGCGGCTTTAAGTCATTATTTAAAAAATCCATCTACCTCTGAACTTAAAAACATAAAATCTGCGGTGAATTCCTCCCCTACTATTACTGATTCTAGCAAATATCCTTTCATACCTTCTGTGTTAAACTGTGCTCGTTTATATGCTTTACCTAAGGTTCGTGAACCTGATATTCCGTTTCGCCCCATAGTTTCCAATATTGGTACTGCCTCCTATAAGCTTGCAAAACATTTAATTTCCAGGTTTCCCCCCCTTACTCATGGTTGACAATATTTATCCGTCATAAAACTCAGTTAAAATTGCTAACAGAACTCGTAACTTCGATCCAACAGGTTACTATGGTTTCGTTCGATGTTAAATCTCTTTTTACAAATGTTCCTGTACAAGATGCTTTAGATTGTTTGAGAGAAAGATTAAATGAGTTTCACCATTTTCAATATGAAATTGAGAACTTGATTTCTTTAACCGGTGTTTGTTTGTCTCAAAATACATTTGCGTTTCAAGGGAAGCTTTATAAAATGTCGGAAGGTTTAGCTATGGTAACCCTTTAAGCCCAGTTTTGAGTGACATTTATATGTATTATTTTGAAGTTAAATTATTTAAATTAATAGAATTTCCATTTTGTACACGTTACGTAGATGTTTCTTTTACTAGATTTATATAAACATGATATTAACGCTGTTCTTGATTTATTTAATTCAATATATCGATGTATACAGTTTACTTTTCACTTCGTCTAGAGGTCCTGGTAATTCGTAATGCCTTTGAGTTTTTGAGGACAGTTTACCGAAAACCTTTTGCTGTAAGCTTACCCCCTTGTTAAAAGTCCAGTCATCCCCCACATCAAAAACCTGCTGCATTCAATACTCTTAATTTCCGAGAACGTAAAATTTGTTCAAATTCTGAGTCATTTAATAGTGAAATTAACTACATAAAAGCAGTTGCCATATCGTGGATTTAGTTTGAATATCATTAACCGTATTTTATCTAAACCTACGATAATCACTGATTTTGTTCCAGTAAATAAAAATTTTAAAATGTTACTGTCTTACCTTATTTTCCTAAAATCAGTACAGAAATTTCTCGTATTTTCAATAGGTTTAGTTTTAAATTTGTTTTCTCTCCAACCAATAAAATTTCTTTCTCCAATCTTAAAGATCCTATTGACGACCATAATACCTAGGGTATTTACAGAATTTTTTGTGAGTGTGGCCTCTTTACATTAAGCACATGAAGCGTGTACTTAGAATTAGGCTGAAAGAACACCAGAATTGCGTTAGAAAGCAAGAATTTGAGAAATTTACAACAGCGAAGCATTGTTGGAATTCCAACCACCAGTTTAATTATCCAGAGGCTAAACTTATTCAAAAATGTAACTCAGTTTTTGATCTAGGCTTTTCTAATCTCACTATTTTCATAAACATACTTCCTCCTAAGTGAATGATATGACCAGAATTCCTTTTCTTTCGCCAGTGTGGAGGGATCCTGCTCAGTGACTCTCTTTCAGTTGGTTCTGGTGCACTATGTCATTTTTTAAAGATATATAAACTCTTGTTTTCGTCCTTTTCAGTCAGTCCATAAGCCAGTACTTGGGGCTATAACCAAGGGGTTCTTTGAACCCATTTATATTCTTTTTTTTTCTCTCACTGAGGAAGGGGATCTAGGACTCCTCGAAACTATCGTATGGGAATTTTTTGTAGTGTCTGTACGTTATTTGTGCGTAAAATCGTTGTTAAAGATTTTAGCTTTTTTACTAGACATGATATTTTTGTTTGAATGTTAATGTTGTCACATTGTTCTCAGCTGTCTACTGTAAAAGGAACAATTTTATGATTTTCTTTTAATTAGAAGTGTAAACATTTAGTTTTTAATTAATCGAAGACAATTACGGTAATTTAAAATAATCAACTTTCATCTTGCCTATTCCATCTAATACTTTTATAAGACTATTTCCATGAGTAATTCTAGTGTAAGTCAAATGCCCAGGTAGCACACAGATATCGGCCAATGTCCCGATCAATATTGCCCAATATCTCGAAAGTAACTGAATATCAGACGTCAAATTTACAATATCTGCCGATATTCACAGATGTAACTTAAAATTTGTTTTTAAAAGTCAGTAAATGTTTACATTACTTACAACATTATACTACGTAAATAGAATTCTAAACAATAAAATTTAACAATATTGCGATTTTTAGAAAACTTGAGTTTTTAATGCCTTATTTTTAATATTTTATTTACATTGGCCAATGTTGTAAAAATGATATTAGTATTCCTACATTCAGAGATATATATCGACATTCGTAAAAACAATATCATTTTTCAGACATTTCAAGATATCTGTCGATATTTAGCATATTTGACGAAGTTTGTGATCTTGACCAAAGTGAATTTAAAGTTCTCAAGGACCGCTCATTTTTATCGTTTTCGTCGAAGAGTATTTGATGGAAACACCTACCATGAAACTTGCATTAGATAAAAAATTTCTTTAAGAATGTATAGTTATATATATATATATATATATATATATATATATAAATCTATTGAGATTGGTATAGAAAATTTTCTGTAGTACAATTTATATAGAAACTTATAGAGACTGCAATCTAGAAATTTATCAAGAAAAGCATTTCATTTTTAAATCTATTGATAGTGCTATATAAAAACTTAATAAGGAAATCTGCAATTATTGCTCTGGAATCATTTGTATTTAAAAAAAAATAATAATGTAATGCCTATAACGATGTTAAAATATAACAATTGTTAGTTTTATAAAAAAAGAAAGATGCTTTTTTTATTACGTAATATTTTTACATAAAAAAGAGATGAATTTATGTTTTTTCAATGGATACTACATCTATCATTTTAAAGTGGTCTCGAATTTTAGACTTTTAAAATAATTTTATTTTTCTTATTGAAAGAATAAAAGTTTACTTTCAAAAGTAGGTCATTAGTTTTCAACATATTTTGTTTTTAAATTTCTAACAAATTTAATAATAAAACGTGATATTTAAAAAATCTTTGCTAAAAGAATGTAAAATAAAAGAATTGGATTGTGAATGAAAGTATATGAGATAATTAAATTATAATTTTGTCAGACATTTTTTTACATCACTAACAGAAAAATCTACTGTCCTATTCCATAATAAGATAAGACTAGGAATCTCTTGAGCATAATCTCCTCCTAGCACAAAGAGAAGTTTACGTTCACCACATTTGAAATCGCATTCTTTGGGATTGAAAAAACAAATTACTATCTAAAAAATTATAATTTAATATTTAAAAAATGTATTCTGGAATATTATGAAAATATATCGGTCATTGACAAATAATGACATTAAACAATGCAGAAAAATATATCACTTAATGTCGCAAACTGATATTCAGACATGTTGAGAAATATTGGCCAACATTGCCAAATATCAAAAAATAACATTCGTGGAATATCTCTTTAGGGAGGTCATTTTACGTTGGCCAGTATTACATTTTGATATCGGCCAATCCAATATCTGATTTTGATATGTGCCTATATCTTTGTGCTGCCAGGGTGCTACGAGTTTTGGCTACCAATATTTTAGAACGAAAAAATGTGACTTATTTTGTGGAAGCTATCTCATTAATTGAATAAGGCCAAGCAAACTTTTCGAAAATAACGGTGGCCAACAAGCACATCAATTATCAGCTGTGTGACTTACGCTACAAACATCCATTGAACTAGCCATAAGAATTATTGTTAATCACAGCCCAAAGATAATATTTAAAAGATTTATTTTTAGATTTTCGATTGTCTTCTTTCGCCTGATCAACCACTGGAAAATGACAATAAAAAAAACAATTGATTTATAATTTTATCGCTATTTAATTTCAGCAGGTCTCGTTTTTGTCCATTATAGGACATTAACTAAGGGTTTTAGAAATAAAGTAAGTTTACTTCTAAAACTTAAAAGGAAGGAAATATAATAAAAACCCCGTAGCACTGATTTTATTTGATCAACTACTGGCTCGGCAACCTATTTTTTGAGCTATCTAACTTTCAAAGATCTATTCTTTGATTTTATTATGACAACATTCCTTCATACAATATCTAATGGAAATGGATTGTTCTTTATAGAAAATCTAAAATATATTTAATACGGAAATATTCGTATTTAATATATTATTATTTATAAATTTATCCCATAAACTGGAATAGTCGTTGAGAATTTCCGTGTAGATATAAGCCCGAAATTGGTAAAACAAACACTTTATTTCATATGAACGTACAATCAATGATCTATTTACATTTCTTTTAAATCAGTTCCTATGTTTGCATCTACAATATATCTGCTATACATAATTATATAAATAACACGGATTCAAAAATAATAAAACAGACACTATGGACAGTCGTGGGAAAAAAAAAAGTAAACACCCCCTACTATCTCTGCAAAAAAAAAAAAAATATCGTAGAAGAAAGTGACTGGTACCACACGATTGGTAATAAAGTCTACTTTAAAATGACGTATGTAAAATTGACTTAGGGGCCATCTACATATTAAAACAAACCACATTTTTTTTTTTCAATAGCAGTACATAATTCTGACAGCATAATGAACTCTACACACTTCAATTAACTTAAAAACGAATTTTTATGCAATTCGTATTATAAGTTTCCGAGAAATTAATTATTTTGAAACGAAGGTGTTTTAGGGGCTGTTTTCAAATTGAAGTTCGATACTCGATTGTTGGCCGAGAGAGCCCCCTTCTTGATCAAGGCATCTTCAAGCAGTCATTGAAGAGTGCTAGATTACAGGATAGCATAAGAAATTTCAGAATATCTGGTCACTTCTGTCATAGACGGCCCCTTAAACCATCATTTTGCCGTTTTTTAAGCATAATTTAAAAACTACTTGGAAGAAAAATTTTTAATTTTGGATTTCCATAAAGTATTACTTAATAAATCTAAACCCATCCAAAAAATTGTAGGTTGCAATTCATAAATTTTTCGAATATTAATTTCATAATTTATAATTCATATCATAAAATTATAAAAATTGCAAATTCAACGTAATTATGTTTGGGTATTTTAGTATTATTGCTACACAAAAAATTAGCACATTAGAAGTATAATTTCAGGAGATATTAATAAAAATATGAAACTGTAATTTAACAATAGAAGCACTAAATATTGAATGTTTATAATTCAAAAACTTATCATTCAAATGACTTGAAATTTGGTGTCTAAACATAGTTTGAACGGAAGATTTGAAATATCTTGTTAAAATTGGGTATTGCCATTGAAAAAAACTGAAGTTTGGGCTCGTTTTAATATGTAGATGGCCCCCTAAGCAAATTTTATATACATCATTTAAAGTAGACTTTATGTCCAGTCGTTCCGTACCAGTAACTTTCTTCTACAATAATTTGTTGAGGAGTTAGTAGGGGGTGTTTACTTTTTTTTTTTTTCCACGAATGTACATCCTCATAGCATGTTTATTTACAACTGAACAATCACGGATATTGTTGCCAGATCCACGTAAGTAAATTAAATAAAACTTTGAGATGGAACAGGTAAATAAAACATGGTGTTTGATACATGGATTTGCGAATAAATTTCAATATCCTCCTTTACAAGTTAAGGCGTACAACTTGTTTTATTTTACGCTTAGGACGTTCATGTATATTTAATTTAACTGGTTGAGAGTTAATATTTTCTTTATTACATTCAATTTCATTTGAAGGAGAGCTTGTTGATTTTAGTGTTAAATTACGATCGGTATCATTTTGAGGTTCATCAGATGGTAAACCAACATCCTTATTTAATGATGGAAATTTGTAAACTCTAAATTGGCTATCACAATTATCCGTAAATCTCCTGTTATTGAAATGACCAAAATCGAAATCAGAATCGAAATTGCTATTATCCTTATTAATAATATAACTACCAAAATCATAATTACTTGTATCCACAATTATTTAATCCAAATGACTTCTCCAAATTAAATCCTCATCAATTAGTTTACACATATATGTTCTATCAGTCAACACTATATCAATTGTGCAATGAACCCAACTTTCTTGTTTGGGTTTCGGTAATATCTACGTAATACTTTTACACCTACTTTAAATACTTCCACCCTGGTACCTTTAGTAACCATCATAACCAATTTATTTGTTCCTTTCAGCAAATTTAAACTAGTTTTCACTTTATTTTTAAAAATTAAACTTGTAGGTATGACCCCGGTAGACATGTGAAATGAATTTCTATAGTGAAAAAGTTACCTATTTATTAAAATTTAAAAGCTTACATTGCTATTATTTGGTGTTTTTAATAATTTACCCAAGCTAAATTTAAAGTTTTTCATAGCGTTCACAGCTAGCCCATTAGTAGCCGGATGAAATGCTGGAGATGTCAGATTTTTTATCCCATTCATTTGTAAGAAATTAATCAATTCCACTAATTTTGTTGCAGTGACTGTCTTCTGAAATTTAGTTTAAAAAAAAAGTCTAAAACAACACTATTTACAAAATATTGACTACACTATTTGAAGAAAATTCAGTAAACGTTCACGATACACGAGAGCTAATATTTTGAAAACTTGTTTACTGGTTCAATGTGTCATGCTGAAAAACTTAATTACATCATTAAAAACAAGAAAGAAAAACTTTTGTCACTTTTTGGAATCCAAATATGCCTTACAGTTTATTACAATTACTTTTCCTATTACTTTACCATACTGTAACTACTGAAAAAAAAAGATCTTTTAAATTCGGTTTCATAGTAAGACTGTTTTATTCTTTAACACATAGAATTTACGTGAAAATCTAAGTACATTTCGAAAAGTTAGAGATCGGACAGGCTACAGACCAAAGAAACAAAGTTATAAACAGGTTTTATGTGTGCTGGAAAACCTACAAAATATTCTCGTATATTTTCACAACTTTTTTTTTAACTGAGGAAAGGAGAAAAAGGTGTGAAAAAAAGTGGGTAAATTCAATAATTTAACGAATTTTTATAATCAACATGGAATAGAAATAATAATATCAAAATTAATCTTATTCAAACTTTTATACTCATACATGCATTACCTATAACGCTGGACAGAATTTAATGATTTTTACATCAGTGTTAGGGTTCAAAAACACTGACAAGATTGAATTCGTTAAAATTAAATTTATGAACTATATAATTTAGAAATCCTATAGCAATTTTTAACCGTTTTCGGATGTAGGTACATTCTATATGTGCATGTATACATGTATTTGTGTATGACATCTAAAAGTATTCTATATACCGGAAAAAAAATCAAATACCATAAATTTCTAAATTGCGTTAATGTATTTTCATTTATGTCAATTTTATCATAATGAAACTTGATAAGAACTCCTCCAGTCAATGTCTTGACAAATATTTTTGCTGTAAATACCTCATCTTCTTGGTTAGTCACATATTTTTTAGGTATCTAAACAATATAATAAGAAACATTTCAAAAACATTATTCTAAACAACTGCATTAAAAACTCCAAATACTTTGATCTATAGTTGGGAAAACAGAAACACAAAGAATATAAAAAAATAGGAATTTTTCTTTACACCATAAATGTTCTATTACAACTTTAATGCAATGGAGTTAATAATTTTAATGTGCAGATACACTACATCCCTAGAGTGCAGAATCATTTTTAAACTAAAATATATTTAGTACATATTTTCTTTAAATACTGACCCCGTTATACCAGCAAAACTTTTCTTTGTAATTCGCATTTTCACAGAAAACTTTGTATTATTTAAAAGTGTAGTTTATTTAAAATACTTGAAACAGAAAACTAATTTTATTTTTATCATCGTGCTTTATAAGCAATGCAGCTTTCTTAAGATATTACAATGTACGAAGTCTGCAAAAATCACAATTAAATATAGAAAAGAGGAAACGTTTTCAACTATGCGTACTTTATTTAATGTTAACATTTCTATTTAGATATAATTACTTTCAGGTTGGAAGTAATTACAAATGTAAGTTCACTAAAGAAAGTCTCATTTCCGACTTAGTAAACGTACTCTGTTTTGAAATAAATTTGTTAGATTTGTTACAATGTAAAAGGAGCTATTTAGGAAAACGTATTATAATAATGAAGAGGTAATTGAGTGCTAAGTTAAACTATGAATTGTAATTTGGTTTGTAATTAAAATATAAATTTGTTAAAGTATTTTCAGTTAAAGACAAATATAATCGAAATGCCGGTTTTAATCATCTAACAGTAACCGAAACGCATTTTGTACATATAAAATACGTACAAAAATGCAGGCTGTTTAGAAATGAAGATTTTCTTTTTGTCTAACATGTAATGAATGATAAGCACTGTAAAACAAATATGAAACTGTCATTGAAATAAGCAATATACAAAGCATTACATTAGGAATACTTTTTTATTCTTTGTTCATAAATCCGTCTAAATATCTCAAAAAAAAAAAAAAAAAAAAAAAGGTTGGAATCTGCACGCCAAACTTGGCAAATGTGGTGTGTTCGTACTATAACTACTTTTATAAATATTTTTTGCACCGCATATTGTACTGAATGTTTATTTTAGTACACTTCATAAGTGCATATCAATTTCACCCTACTCGAATGGCTGTAACATCATTAAAAAATACTTGAAATAATGTTTTCCCATTGGCCGTAATGTAACGGAAAATATTTGTCTGTCCCTATAATTAAACTATACATCCGATTTTAGTAAAATTTGAAATGAATCGACATAATTTTGCAACTATTATATATTTATAATTTCAGACCATTCGGATAGGTGGTTTTTGCCCTGTTATATGTGGACGGACAGACGGACTAAACGACGACTTTAGGTGCTACGTATTTATATAACTGCGAACTTCCTAAATGACTATTCAGTGTTAATTGATCATTCCTTCGTTTAAAAATTCTTGTTTTTGTTTATTTCCTAGTTTCATTTTATTTGATGTTTTTTAGAAATTCTAAAGGGAATATATTTTATGGATTCCAATCTTTCAACAAGAAAGTTACTGCCTTTATTTGATAAGGGACCACTACAGTCTCATCTTTCTGAGAATGTTTTAATCATTATTCAGTGCAATAATGCTCAATGGTTATTTAGTAGGTAATTCGTATTTTAAATTAAATTTATTCATAATTACTACAGTGTATGCAAAACTTATGAAGATTTTCGTGACAGTGTTTTTAGTCAATTATGCGAAAGGACCTAAAAGGAAATATAAAGCGAACTCAAAATCTATGCTTAAGTAGGAGACATTCATTAAAATTTGAGTGTAAAGTCAACGTCCCCTAAATAAGGGAGAAAGCCTTGGCACGCTTTGTTGTGACGTCACGAAACGTCACACGAAGCAGATAAAGCGGCTACATACGTGTTCTTGACCACTGCTGCAGAAAAATTCTAACAACTTGCATATTTCAAATTCGTTGGCTCGTGGAATTGTTAAATATTATTTGTAAATAATGCGTAATAGTCCCACAAGCCAAAAAAATTGAAACATGCTAGTTGTTGGATTTTTTCTTTGTTTTGCCTGCTACCTCTGGCGTATCGTACGTCACAAAAAAGCATGTCTGTGCTTTATCCAATCAAGGGGGCATAGGCAAAGCAACATCGATGAATGTACACGTTCTAGCAGAGAGAGTCAACACCCCCTAGATATTTAAGAAATCCTTGACACGCGTCACGAAAACGTAACACAAAGCAGGCAAAACAAAGGAAAAATATATTCATTGACTCGTGGATATTCACGTACCAATGAATGATTTTTTCTTTGTTTTCCTGCATTGTGTGACGTTTTCTTTACGCGTGTCCAGTAAGGTGGAGTGAAAAAACGAAAGTTGGCATTTGGATTTTGGATAGCAGCCAAAAGTTGCCTTTTAGTACCTCTAATATATGTGCAAAATTTCATGAACATTGAAAAAGTCCTTCAGGGCTCTACCAGGATCTTTATATTTCCATTGTTTCGCGCAATGTGCTCCTATCATATATGGTGCATTTACAGAGTTTTTTGGTAATCTCGTTTCACATTTTTACATTTAAAATGTTTAGTGTAATTCCCTTTATTATTTTTACACTTTAAATCTTTATTTTTAAATATTTGAAACGTTTTATTGGGTTTTAAAAATTGTTTGTTCTGATTTTTAGAGTCATTTTTAAATGTTTGCGTGTGGAAGCAAATCGAAGTTTACAATTACTAGAAGTGCAGTGAAATATCCCTTATTTGGTGCCCCTTCAAAACTAAATAAAGCTGTTTTGCCAACAGGGATGACAGGGATGACCGCCCCGGGAACCCAGCTTTCGCTTTAGAGTATAAGTGCAATCCCGGAACAAGACAATAATTAAACACAACAGAATGGTAACGATAAACCGTAGTCACAGGTAATTAAAATCCCAAGAGAAAAGATCGAAGAAATTTGGAAGAAAGCATCAATTATTGTAGTTTCCCAGACGCGTATTGATCAAATGATAGACAACAATTTTTCTGAATACCAGAGGCTTATTCGATTCCGCAAGTCCAAAAGAAATGATGAAAGGTTTGAGATGGATTACATCGAAGAACAGAACACGTATCTCTAATTGAAGAGTTAAATTCACTGTATCTGGGAAACATAACTCCATCTTCTGCATCAGGAAAGAATATTGCAGAAAGCATTTTAAAATATTGCACTGAAAACAACTTAAACCAATAAACTTATGACTACAGGTTGTGACGGAACAACTATAAACACTAGGAGAAATAAAGGTGCTATCAGATTTTTTTTAAACAAAGATTAGTCGTACCTTGCAGTGGTTAATATGCCAGCTTCAGTCAAATGAATTACCACTGTGTCATTAATTTTCTGAACTTGATGGACAAATTACAGCCCCATAAGCCTTTTCTGATCCTATTGGATTAGCGATTTTCCTATTGGAAAATCGCTGGATCAATGTGAACAATAAGCAGTTGTGAAAAAAAAAAAAAAAAAAAAAAAAAATCTGCTCTTGTCTGCCAGAAATGAACTGTGGAGAGTTAACTACAGACCAAAATTATTTTTACGTCGTGTTCCAAACATTTTGATCTGGCCAATGCTCCTCGCATTCCATGTAAAATGTCTCACTCTATATGGTCGACAACTGTCAATTGACTACATAGATTGCACATTGGAAGTCAGAATCCTTCTCAAAATCCGAAGATTATGGCTGAATTTGTAATGAAAGTATATTTGCGTATGTCGTTTAACATTAAGAAAGATTCTTCCTGCAAAATAGAGCTCAAAATGTTTTTTTTTTACAATTAAGTTGTCTCCTTACTTCAGGGAAGATTTAAAGAAGATTGTTGATCACGTTATTCAACGAAACGTATACATCTGTCATTGGAAAAAAATTAATAGGGATGATAACTGATAAAAGAAACCATGTTCGAGAACTTGGATTCCGAAGAATATTGAAGGCAGGGGAAATGGAGTGTTCAACAATAAGAAAGTTTCATATTCCAATTCTGAACTTCATGCTATCTTCCTATCGACGTAATTAACATTGTTGACTCATCAAGAATGTGAAATCACATCTCCCCGCATTCTTAATAGGGTATCAAAAAAGGAGCTGAAAGTTCACATGAAAAGATCGGATGTCCCATCTTTTCAATTACCCAAGTTTCCGTGTCATATTCAAGCAGTTGAAAGATGCATGAAATTAGTTACTGAAGCATCAGTAGCAGGCTGTAGGAGTAGAGGCAAGGGACGGATATATGCGAGCAAAAATCAAATCATGAAAGGTAATGCCCAGTTTTGATGCCAAAGGCCAATATAAATTGGAGTGAAAGGAACGATCATTTTACAGTACATCGTATATATTATTTTTATTATATTACTCTATTTTCAGAAAAATATCTTTCCTATATATTTAGAGAACTATCATTTATGTCTATTCGAAAAATAAAAGTAAGCTGTGTAATTATAATTATTTTTCTTTATCTTTTTTGCGCAATGCAATTCGTATTATCTTTACCATTTGAGGTGTTAAAACACGACGACACTTCGATTGTTTTCTGATAATACTTTAATCAGTCATTTTTATGGATTATTTTACTGAAATCTGAAATTTATTAAAAAAATATTTTTTTTAACAATTTATACTACATAGTGAAATTTTGGTTTTTCAAGTATAAAGGGCATAATGTTTAAGTGATGGTATAGACCTAAAGATGAATTCCAAATGAAATGAAAATTTAACCTTATATTCAGTGTGTCAAAAGGCAACTTTTTGGACCTATCTGAAAAAAAAAAAAATCCAAAAATAATTTTTTTCGCTCATTTTCACTCCACCAGGCTTTCTCAAATATCTAGGGGTCATTAAGAGAGAAGAAAAACAGCAACAGAAAGAAGGAAGACAGGGCGATTGCCTGAGAAAGTGGAAACAATACCACACTGCTTAACAGTGTAAAGTTCTTGATCATATTCCGAGATGTCAGTTACTTTAGGCCAAGTCTTCATTTGAATATTTATTTATTAGTAATACATTTTGATATATAATATTCTAATTGTACTTTATATACTACATAATTCATTTAATTGTTTTCTAAATTAAGAATTAATATTATAAAAGAGTGGTAAAATAAGAAATTGGTAGAATAATAAGAATTGAAAGATTTTAAATGTAATCGTTTGAAACTGTTTTTTTAGTTTTGACAAAAGAATTAGGTACAGTAGATCCTACCTAAAGCGACCACGTTCCGTTCCAATAAAAATTTATTGCTCTGAGAGGTGGCCTCTTAATGGATGTCATGTTTAAATATAGATTTTAATTGTTGAAAAAAGTAACAATTAGTGTTACTAAAATTTATTTTTAAATTAGGAAAAAATAGGAAAATTCAATTATCAAGACAAAAATTAATTACATAAGTTAATTACTGCACAGTTTAAGTAATGAATATATTGAGGTTTGCTTTGATTTTACGGTTTTATCGTCTACAACTTTTATTTCTAATTCCTTTCGAAGTTCAGTAAATAAATGCAATATATATATATATACATATATATATATATTGGACGGGTGATTGGACAACTTATGAAGATTTCATTAATTTATCTATTTCTTTCAGGGTTTCCTGACAGAATAGGGCAGGGGAGTTTATTGACCGTCATCCTTAATTTGTCATCAGAGATAAATTCATTGCCTAAAAATACACAAAGTTTAAACATTTAAAGTTTGCCGGGATTTAAAAAAAATCTAAATTTAGATTAGAAATTTGATGTATAATGCACTTACTTGAATTATTTTTCTAATAAAACCATCTTCAAGCGACCAGAAAAAAGCGGACTTTTCTTCAAAGAAATTAGTCTCTCATGGAGGGAGTTCAACTGGGGTGGTCTCAGAATAGAGATAAAATTAGTATTGACCCTATGGGAATAAATTTCGTTCCATGAAAAAATGGTCGTTCAGGGAGGTGGTTGCTTAATGGAGGTGATAGCACAGGGAGGTTTCAATGTACTTCGAGTAGATGATAACTCTAAACACCACAGCAAACTGTGTAATGCGTGTATACTGGAAAAGTAATTTTACTACGATGCAATGACCGATATGTTCCCCAGACACAAGAAAGATACGAAATCTGTGATTGCGCATACAAATCAAACATAAAAGAAAGCCTCTATACACGTGCGCAGCTTATATTTTAAATTAAGAAGATATGCCGATCATTGCCAATGTATACGCGAAAACCTCGTGAAAAGAATATTGGAAAAATATGTCAAATTATAATAGTAATGGAAGTTATTTTAGAAAACTTTGATAATTGAGAAACAGCTAATTATGTGTACTTCAATAATAATAAAAAAATAATAATGACAGATTTTTTAAGATTATGGTGGACACTATCTTGTTGAATAGATTTAATTTCTTTAAAGCATTATCTTTTTTAAGAACATTACTGTGAAGGTAACTTCCTTCACGTATATCTCCCGGAGATATCGTCGGTACCATGTCAAACTATCCAATGTGAAAATAGCCACTTTTCAGGAAGGCAAAAAAAAAAAAAAAACAGTTTTAATTGTGGATTCAAAATCAACGCCAAGCAGCAGTAAACTATTATATCTTTGGAGTGCTGTTTTATATCCTGTTTAAGCGTGTTATTGAGATAAATCATTTGAATAAGTTTACTCGCCAAAAAATCACATTGGACAGTTTGATATGGTATGCTTATCTGTGTATTTTCAGCTTCGATGAACTTTTTTAGCCTCGAACTATCCAATATGCCACATTGGATAGTTTGACTTTGAAAAAAATTGCGTTTTTCCCTGGTTCGCCATTCCATAGTAGCGAATATGCCATATTGGATAGTTTGACTTGTTAAAATTTTGTGTTTTTCCCAGATTCGCTGTTTCATAGTAGCAATGTGCCGTATTCAATAGCTTAATTTGAAAAAAAAATTAGTACTTACATATACAGTGAAACACCGATCTATCGTTCCCGCATCTATCGTTTTCCCGCATTGATCGTTTTATTTCTATAGTCCCTGCACAAATTATATTTAAATAATGTTAACCAAACCCGCATGCATCGTTCTTCAAAAAGCCTTTTTCCCGCATTCATTGTTGTAATTTTTTTCTCCTCACTGAAATGAAAGTGAATGTGAAGCAGATCCATGTGACATACAAACTGGAATTACTTCCTTTATCCTAAAATAACTCATTTGTATTGTTCAACAGGAGGGAAAGAAAATAATAATGATGGTGACGATAATGCAGAAGAAGAGTGGTTGCTTGTAGCAGAGTGGCATCTCGTGTGAAATTTACCAATTATATTTCCATTGATCAAGATGTTGCGACATGTGATGTCCTAAGCATAGAAGTGTGCGATGATGCAAAAAATGAAAATTATCACGAAGAAGCAGACGATAATGTTCATGCCTATGAAGCCGAGCCTACACCATTGCCATGTCTGTCTGATGCAATTACGGCCTTTGAAACAGTACGAACTTTTATACATGCACAGGAAATTACAGAAAATGACCTGTTAAATGTTGTACATGTTGAGAATTTGTTGTTTAATTTAAATAATGAACGAAAAACCCAACATAAAATTACTGATTTTTTTAAATAAATATAAATTTTCTAGAACTTCGATTTATTTGTTTTACAATTTGGTAAGTAACAAATTAGTATTTACTAGTATACTGCATACATTGCATGTAAAAATAATGCATAAACATTGTTTTTTTCGCGTTTTGACGTTAAACCGCATTCATAGTTTTCCCGCATTGATCATTTTTTTTCACGTATCCCTTGAAAAACGATGGATCGAGGTTCTACTGTATAATATAAAACTCTTAAGAATTTTTTTTAATAAGTTTAATAACGAATATACAGTAAATTAATAAAAAAAGGCTTATTTTTAAACACCTTGTTGATTTCATAAAACATAAGAAAACAAAAATATCTCAAATAATGGGGTGGATCAAGGCATTTCATACCTGTAATTATAAATAGTAATCTTCGCGCTATTTATTATTAAGAAAACCATGGGCCATTTTTATACCACTATTTTGGAATAGAAATTTTTGATTTCTTTAATCTCCATTAAAAAAGTTTGAACAAATGACTTTGAAGAAAATTTGGAAGAAATTCATAATAGGCTCTCTTAATATAATAATTCCAAATGTTATCCCGAACGTGGGGAATGACAAAGGGGTAATCCGTTTATCCAAGATTTTCTTGATCGTTAAACAATTTTTTGAATTTTGGTTAACTTTTCTGTCGTCTGTCCGTGCTCTAACTTTCGTAAATATACTCGTATTGCCATATAATTTATATTTTTGACGTTTACTGTGGCATGTCTGGCACTGAAAACGGAGCTTGTAGATTTATAGGTCTTTTACAGGGACACTCAAAAGAATCCCGTTACATTACGCTTAATGGGGAAAGAAACGTTTGTGGTTTAGTTTAATTATATTACACTATTTCAAACATAAAAGAAATTTATACACATTATTGAGGTGCGCAGCAACATGCCTACGTTAGAATATGACGTGTACAAAAGTTATCGTTCATTTACAGGGACACACAAAAGATTTCGGTTAAAGTGTTGTCCATTAGTGATAATTGCTGTAAATGCGTTTTATATTATGATATGCGTTTTAAAACTATGTGCATACTACGTGGTATTTATAAATTCTATAGATTGTATACAGGACTACCTAAAAATTTGTAAGCATTGCTAAGTATGACTCAGAACTGCTTAAATAAAGTTTTTAATTGTGTTATGCATTTCAAAGCTGAACTAGTTAGTATATGAGGTGTTTGTGGAATATAAGTAAAATCATGTACAGGGCCTCGCAAAAAACTAGAAACATTGACAAATATGGATGATAATTTCTGGAAGTATCATTTTAGTAGTTTTAAGCGTCTTTTAGCTTGCGTTAAATTTTTAGCTTATTATGTGGCATACATAAAAATCTGTAAGGTAATATACAAGGTTGTACAAAACAATTCAGTTATGCTCGTCTATTGGTAGAAGTTACTGAATATGAATTTTCAACCTATTATACTTTTTAACACTTTCCAACAAGGTTAAAAAGTGTTTATGAACTCTGTTTGTCTGTCCATGCTCTAACTCTCGTAAATATGCTCGGATTATCATGGGATTAAAATATGTTAATGGTGCTTACAATGGCATGTTCGATATTACATATGAAGTGTGAAACATTAGTAATTCATTTACAGGGGCACTCAAAATATTTCCATTACATTATGGTATAAGGGGAAAAGTCGTTTGGAGAGTATTTTAATGACATTACGCTATTTCAAGTGTATTAAAACTGATATAAATCACTGAATTTCATTACAAGAAGATTACGACAGAATTGGAAATGCATTCATAGCATTTGTCGTTCATTTAGAGGGACAAATAAAAGTAATTGGTTACAGTTCTGTCTATAATTGCTGAAAGTGCTTTTTAGGATTTCGGTATGCGCTTTTAAATTTAACTATTTGTTTGTATGTTGTATAAAAATTCTATACCTCGTATACAGGAATGCACAAACGAATTCACTAAAAACAATTACCGTCCATAGATAGAAAAAGGACTCGAATCAGTTAGTGAAGCCCTGTAAATGATATACACATTTGTACATAATCTGGATAGTATGCAACAATTTAATTTAATTAGAAAACGCGTAACGCAATTTTCATTTTCAAACTTTAGAAATTTCCGCCAATAAACGGAAATGTACTCAAACTTTTTGTATATTCCTGGATATTATCTACAGATTTTTATACATGTTACGTAATATGGTAAAATTTAATTCAGGCAAAAAATGTTATAAACACACCCAGAAATTACCAGGCATATACGGCAGTTTTTTCAGTCCCTTTCGCAGTCCTGCATATTAGGAATTTCTACTAACATATTTTAGTATAGTAAAGAGAAATAAAAGACTGAAATTGCTTAACTCAAATAACCCGCCCCCCCCCCCCCTTTAAGAAATTCACGCCCATACAAAGTAATGCTTACAAAATATTTTGTATAGCCCTGTATATGATCTATAGAATTTATATGCGCCACGTAATATTCAGATTTTTAAAAACTCCTACTATAACTGAAAAGCACTTCAAATATCTATCGCTAACAGACAGCAGTGTAGCCGAATTTTCTTGTGTGTCCCGGTAAATTAACGATAACTGTCATACGTATCATATTCTACAGTAAGCAACTTGTAATGTAAATCAATTACGGATGTCAATTTCACTTTGTTTAGAATATTTTAACAGTATTAAAATATGCTTCAAACATTATTTTTCTATAAACCATTATACAACAAAATTCATTTATATGAACTTGTAAATACTTATAAATCGCTTGCACACCATATTCTGCATAAAACATGTTTTAATACACTTGATAAATCCACATAATTTTCATTATGTTTTAAGTATCGTAACACCATTAAAAGACACCGGTCTTTTCCCCTATTAAGTATAGTGCAACGGGATTCTTTTGAGTGTCCCTGTAAATGAACCAAAAATTCTCACATTTTATTAACAATAGAAAACATATGCTATAGTAAACGTCAAAAACATATGTCAATTGAACATTTTTTGTCTTCCTGATAAAAATAATATTTTCAGATTGGATAGTTTGACATGGTACAAATGCTTAGAAAAAGAAAAATATCCAAACATTTCGACAAAGGATCGAATATGTCATATTGGACAGTTTGACATTGTAAATTTTGGAAAAAAAGTGCATATTGGATACTTTGAAACAGTCATTATCGAACTTTCTAAGCACGCTAGAGACGTGACAATTTTATTTAGTGCGTATCATGCACAATACAACAAAACGGCACGAAATATGAAAAATGCATTTTTTCACATTGGATAGTTTGACATGATAACGACGATACATGTGATGTATGTTACCTTCACATAATCATTTTTAATGGTATTTCTCTTTCTATCCGCCCCACCAAACATAGTATATTTTTGCTAAATTGTTAACTTTAACTGGTTGTTTTTACCCGACTGCCAAGAAGGGTTATGTGTTTCACGCGTATCTGTGTATGTGGATTTCTTTATTACCTCGAAACATCCCAACGGCTGTATGGATTTTAATGAATGAGGTTTCTATCGATTTAACCGTCCGGTGATTATAAGCTACGTTTTGTTTTTATAAATTCAAAATAGCAACCGTAAAATAGGAAATGGCAGTAGGGACGAAAGAAAAATTACGCACCATATTGAGCGGCATATCATTGGATATGTCTTTCAAAATGAAGACTATGTTTCATTGACTATTTCAGTCAGAAGCACCTTTTAAATATTACACAACCTGAAAGTTGTGTAGCTAAGATTCCTCGCTTTACTGCAACTCTAACCTTCATAGACATCTATAGGCCTCATCAAAATAGTGTTTATAGATAGGAACTGACATTTAACACAATTTAAAAGTTATCAATACAAGTAAATAACAAAAGTTGGTAAGCAATATAAAAAATAGTTTCACATAGAAGAGAAATAATTAATTAGTTCGCTTTTTACGCAGTCGGGTTTTTTGATTTTTTAAATTTAATTATCTAACTTCAATTTATATAGTAAAGGAATTTTCTTTTAGAAGACTATGCATTCAATTTTAGTACTCTCTCTGTAATCATCTAACCGCAGCTCGCTTTATTAAAATAAAATAAAATATATATCTATCGCCTAGCAACACTTTTCTTATTTCATTCGCATGTATAATTTTGTTGCTATACAATATTTCCCAACTCACATACATCTATCTTTTTGACCGTTGACACTCCCCATCCAGTCGCCCTTACATTTTTGCAGAGTATAAAATTATTCCCGTTTTTCTGCTTTGCCTCTAAATTCATATTATTCTTTAATTAACGTTTTTTTACCGGAGCTCCACTCTTCTCATTTTGTAACATTCGGTATATTGTGGGTTTGTGTTTTTGTACTATTCTTATTTCTTCTCATATCCTTTAGCGTAAAAATTTCATTTTGGCTATTTGTCACACTCATTGACGTTAAGATTACTCTAAACTGGTGTATCTGTGGCTCAATTTTTTCTGTTTCATGCCATGTTCACGATCTCCATTCTCTTATTTTATTTTAAAAATAAATATAATGTTAATTTATTGTTTTCTAAAAACATATGGAACTTCACCATTATCATAAATTTGTCGACATCAATTTTTGGTTTACCAAAATATTTTTTTTTAGAGTTTTGGGCCAATGTTATCTTGAATTGTTGCAACCTTGGCCCATATGTTAAAACGAATGGTATAGGGACTACAACATGATGTGGACGTTAAAATTATGTGTTCAAATCGAATACAACATTCTAAATGATACACACATCAAAATAGTGATTTCACAAACACATTCAAAAATTTTCGAATCGCTTCTGCTATCGTCACCAGGATAAAATGATGTTACACAAGAATCTAAAAGTTGAAAATGGACATAAACATCTAAGAGTAAAGAATTCTTAACCTTAGTATACGCATTCGTCATCACGTTCCCATGATTACCCAATGGGACAAAACACATCAGTAAAATATGGGAGGGGGGAGACAAAATAAACAGACTGCATTGATTGGTTATAATTATTATGTGGACAAATGTTACCCTATTGAAAAAGACGCGGGGGGAGGAGGGTAAAAAGTGTAAAAATGTTAAAAGACAGTAAATTAGAATACATTTTAATTAAAATATTATTACAAAACTCATAAATATTGCTTAAAGGGGACTGTCCAGGTCTAGAACTGAATACTGGTTTCACTTAGACAGAGGTTTAGGAGGGCTAATTTTTGCAACAATAGTGTTCCATTCATACACCATTGGGATCGGCCAAAGCCATCAGTTTAAATTTTTTTCCTTGCAGTCAACAACACAAGCAAATTTAAAAGTAGTACTTCTGGGATACATATCGCCATTAAACAATACAAGTTCAAAATTCCCAACGTTACAGTCATCTTTGTCAATAGCTTTCTTTCTTGGATCAGCTGGAATTAATACACTGGAAGAAATTTTAGAAAAATTAATTTTTGTATAAGAACAAATGTCTATTTTCCTAAGTATGCCAAAAATAAACAAAAAATTACCGGAAAAGCATCAATGATTAAATTCAACAAAATGAAAAAAATCTCCCCTTCAAATACAACATTTTTATGCCTTGACAGGAAGTATATACAAAAATTTAAAGGATAATTGATTGACCGAATGTTACTCCAGATCTTCAGCCAAAGTTACCCCAACTGCACTGTAAAAAAAAAAAAAAAAAAAAAAAAAAAAAAAAAAAAAAAAAAAAAAAAAAATGCGACCAGTTTTCCTGTAGGAATCGGAAAAATAGTTGCCCTTATCGTACCGAAAAAAATTCCGACCCAGATCGGAATAAGATCCGTAGAATCGGAATAAAGTCCGTAGAATACCGTTTTATTGACTATTTCCTTTTCTTTACGGATTTTATTCCGAGCTGGGTAGGAATTTTTTCCGGTGCGATAAGGGCAACTATTTTTCCGATTCCTACAGGAAAACTGGTCAGATTTTTTTTTACAGTGTGGAAAAACGTTTTTCTTTTTTATTTAAGAAAGACAACACATAATCCTACATTAGACCTTTATCTATCCCAATGAGGTTATAATAACATGTACTTTCCAAGGTCCAAATAAATTAATTTACAGCTTGGCAGACAAAAGTTGTAAGATAAAAATTCTCTCCGCACCGTAAAAAAAAATAATGCCAGTTTTCATGTAGGAAAAATAGTTGCCCTTATCATACCAGAATAATTTCCAACTCAGCTCGGAATAAAATCCGTAAAATACCGTTTTACTGACTATTTACTTATTTTTACGGATTTTATTCCAAGCTGTGTCGGAAATTATTCCGTTACGATAAGGGCAACTATTTTTCCGATTTTTTTTTCTTTTTTTTTTACAGTGCGTTATTTTGTTCGACTGAGGCTGCCGTGGCGGAACGTAGGCGAATTACAATTAGATGCCGGACTCAAGCTAATGCTACAACCTATATTTAGAGATGAAAACTTTGTCGATAACTCAAGCGATGTAGGAAATATAGCTAATTAATCTTTTCTTTTTTTCTCTTACACTTTCCAAGTTACACTTAAATGGCCAAAGTTACCCCACTGTACGGTAATGGGATATAACGCATGTCTCTTCTACATTACTTATTGTCATATCATATCGCCTACATGCAAGAAAAGTGATAAATTGAAAAAAGTATATTTCACAGGAGAGGCAAAAGAAAATTTGCATAATTTTGCTATAAGAAGAAATTTCACCACTTAACTCTGCATGCAAGAAAGAAAGCATGGATAAAAGCATAAAATACTTAAGAATGAAGACGTTGGATGAGTTTGGAGGGTTGGGTAATTTTACCTCCCCACACAATCAACCTCTCTTCTGTGGCCATAAATAGACATATAGAGTAATAAAGGGATTTTCTGTATAAGTACTCTTACGAAACTATTTGTGTAGCAAGATACACCTATGACAGACCTATTTCTGGAATAAAACGCAAAATAATTTTTTGCGAGACGTGTCACTTTTCTTGGTGTTGAGAGGTATGTTATTGAACATATTTATGTATATCTAGTTTCGAAAATACTCAAAAGCTTCCATACATCATACATCATAAATGTCATACATCATGTAAATACATCATCATACATCATGTAAATACTTCATACTTCTCTTGATTATTGATCTGTCAATGTAAAAAATTATTGTTCCCTCTTCAGCGGTCAGAAGGTGCTTGCATAGGGCTCGCTCTGTGATGTTCTATATGGACCCTGAAGTTACAAGCTAAAATTAAGTACTCTTTGATCTCTAATAGCTTTCTACATTATGCACGTTAAAACTTTTTTCTTATAATATTCGATCATGAATATTCCTAACATAAAGAATCGTATATGGCAACGAATTTACCATAATTACTTTAAATTACATCATATAAACTGAAATATAACGCCTATTTTGTAATATTTAGAATTTGATTTTTGTTCCATTAAGTGTGCGGATTTTAAAATTGCCTCAAGTTGTTTTTGTCTTTTAATTAAAAACAAAATACCCATCTAATTTTAAAATCACTCCGAAACCTAAATAAACAAAAAAAAATTTAATTTAATTTAATTAACTTAATTAAATAAACTTAATTAAATTAATTTCATACAACATTGTAATATTTTTCTGTTTTATGAACTTAGCAAGTATATGCTTGTTCTACAGCATGCTTAAAACAAGTAATTAAAATACATTTCCTTCTTTGAGAGCATGTCCTTAAATGGCATAATAAAATATGTGGTCTAGAGGGATGTACATTTGAAAAATATATATGTTTTCATTTTAAATTGCGCATTCATAAAAGATATTATTTGTCATAACATTGTACAAAAATACAGTATAAAAGACAATATATTTATTTATAATTTGTTGAAGCTTAAAATTTAAAAAATATCTCCGTTTTTGTCTTTTGCATTAAGGAAATATTTCCGTAGAACTCGATTAGATAATTACTTGAAGTAATTCCATTTAATCTATTTCATTTTGTATTTTTACTATATTTTTCAAAAAGTTCTTGAATATATATTTTTTAAATGATGGAACAAAAAGTATTTGATCGAGGATATTTTCGTAGAATTTTAAAAATAATTATACTCTTTATTGGGTATTATATATTGGGGCAAATAAAATAAATTTCACTTAGAAGGAAAATAATATCCATGTATTAATCGAAAATTCTAATAATAATAATGTCTAAAATACAAAGTATGGAAAATTTTGTGATGGAAAAATATTTGAACATTTAGAATTGTTGTTTCAAATAATATAAATTTAGTATTTAATGTTTCGGACACAGTTTATTATGAAAATCATAAGGGGGGGAGGGGGGAGGGAGGATCGCTTTCAGCAGCTCGATATTTCTTGATTTAAACACAATATTTAAAAAAAAAGGAGCTGTAATTATTTCTTCAAATTAAACGATTGTTTTATAATAAATTGTTCAAATCTTTGTTTACGCATTCCTTCAAATAATTTTAATGTTGCATTATTAGAATTTAGTTCAATTAAGACACAGAAATTAACAATTTCATATCAAATTCATGTGTTGCACGCAGGATTAAAAAAAATATATATTCGATATATCCGCTTAATATTACATACATATATTCTTACAATATGGTACTTTAACTTCAACCTAAAATAATAGTCAAGTTTACAGATGGAAATATTTTTTTCAAGCAATTAAACCATAAAACGCAAAATCTATTGTGGAAACAAAATAAAGAAATAAAAAATAAAGAAATATATTACAGGTACATACCTAAAAATAGCTAGAGGTTATAAAGATATATAAAATGCAATACAATACAAAATTTTATGTTTCTATGCTACTTTGTTTTGGAGCTATTATGCGCTGGAATATCAAAAATATTTGATTTGGGAAAAACGACTTTAAAGTACGTATTTACCATTCTTTGGGTAGCTATCGCTCCCCATATTTAATCATAAAATCGGTTTTAATTGGAGTATCATCATATGTATGTAGAAACTAATTTCTTTAAACACTAAAATAGATGACACTTTCTCAAAATAATACTTATATTGAAATTGAACTGTTTACTTGACAGTTTATGTACAGGAATGCTATTTAGAGATACAGAAAATTTGTCCAAAATACGTCGTAATAATATGCAGTCTTCCGACAAATTTTTTTTTCTGTTGTTTCGAACACTCTCTCTCTTCTACTCGCGCGAAAACCACATTACACTGCACAAGACGTCGAACCTTACTTCATCTCACTTCGTATTTTTACCACTTTCAAACGAGCATCTCTTATCCCGAAATTTCTGCCTCAAGCGCATGTGCTCCCTGCTCGGATCCCATGAAACAGCGCTGCTGTAGACAATTGCTCATAAGTGGAGCTTTGAACATCAGGAGGTACTTGTGGAGCTAAATGCAGTCCCAGTTCTCGGCTAAACTGACAGGTCTATTGCCCTCAGCTACAATGTAGATCCGCTGGTAGGAGTAACAGGAGCACCTGAAAAGACAAATAAAAGAAGATCAGCACCCAAAGTTCTAGAAAAATAGCATCAGTTCATTGCGAAGAGTCAAAAAGTTAAAAAGTTCGGCAGAATAAATCTTTTTGAACAGTCAAGGGTTAAAAATAGATAGTTCGTCTTAAAGAAGCATATTCGCCATAAAGATTTCTCATGTCATAAAGTATCATAAAAAATTATTTCTTCTTCTTCTCTATCATTTTTGCTGTTTATGTCTTTTCTTTTCATTTACGTCATTTCGTCTTCTTTTTTTTTTTCAATTTTTTTCTTTCTGATTCCATCGCATTTCATATTCACTATCATATAAGAATTTCTTGTTTCTTCGGAATTAAGATCATCTCCAGAATCAAGGAATTTACCTGGATCAGTACCATATTTTTCTGCATCGATAAAATTTTCAGCTTCGAATTATCAGAATTTTGGTCAAATTTACTTCTGAAAAAAAGATCTTCTGTTGCCAGGCTTCTTCTTAGTAAACGTCTGCTTCTATTTCTTAATTTAATAATCTTCATAGTAGTTGATTATTTCGGATTCATCTTCAAATTCATCGGAAGACTTAGGAATACACTTAATTTTCTTAGCATCATTACTCTACAACTTTTTATTTGGCATTTTCTTAAGGTATTCTCTTTATTTTTTTTCATTTATTACATCAAATTCCTGATTGTTTTCATTTCTGGAGGCATACATCACATTTCTTTATTTTCTAGCTTTGTGGAATCTGAATCATTTTAAAAGTTTTTATGTCTGTCATTTATCTTAATTTCATAGCCAATTCCTGTCGTAAATTTTCAAAATCTTCCTGGGAATTATTTAATTTTATCTGAATTCTTCTTTAGGACATGTTCACTCAGGAACATTCCATCTATTGGTTCTTTTAACTGTTTCTCTAGATGTTTAGAACAATTATTTATTTTTACTAGGCGTAATGGATATTGCTCTGAGCGTTTACATTCTTCATCTAATTGTGATTTAATATCTTGAAAATATGTCACTAATTTTTTATACAATTTACGAATGCTCTGTCTTTCTGCTACTTCTTGTTCTAATTTCGTCATCTGCCTTTCGACCTGTCTTACAACTTCGACATATTATATATGCGGGATACAACCAATTTCCCTACTGCGATGATGTTTCATAGCCTCGAAAGTGTTGTTATGAAAACTTTAACAACTCATTTAAAAACTCGTTGGGGAAAATGTAAAGTGTATTTATACCTCTCAAAATCTAAGAAATTCTTCAGATATTCTCATCGTAAAAAAATATAGTTATTAAGAACATAATTACTCACCTATCTATATCATTATTTGTAAATTATAATTGATAAGTATGATAGTTAAATAACTTTACCTAAAATAAACTTTGAATGAGGAAATGTTAAGGTCTAAGAAAATTCTATGTAACGTTTACATAGGAAAAGCGTCAACCGAACGATCGTGCGTGTACTCCCCCGTGAATATGCAATGTTATAATATTTTTAATGACTTTTTGCAATGCCTATAGGATTCGTTGCTGCCTAAAATCTAAAAAGAAATCAAATTTAATAACGAAAATATTTGTGGCATTAAAGAAATATAAGAAAGCCAAAAAGGGATATTTCCGATTCATCATTTATACTTTTAAATTTTTTATTATGACGAACTTCTCAACAGATGACATAGAGATGTCGGTTTAATTCATAGAAAATTCAGGGAAAAAATCAATGTTTTCTTTTATTGATTTATTTTTTTACCGATTAAAAGAAGCAAAAATAAATGTTTCGCCAAAATTGTAAATATGTAAATTTCAACAAAAGTTGGTTATATGAATTGCATACATACCTCATATGAAAGTATGTAGAAGAAATAAACTCTTTTTGCGTATATATATATTTTTGTTAAAATTTAACTGATAGGTTGTAAAATTCTAATCTTTTTTATTCAATAGAGTTTCTCTTAATGTTTTATGTAAATATACTAGTGGAAGAAATTAAGTAAGTAATTTTGAAAATAAACCATTTTTGTCGTTTAACAGCTCATAACACCATTTTTTAGTATTTATTCATATTTTCTCCAGTTTCAGTTATTCTTTTTACAACTGTTACTAAATTTATCAATTAGTTGCTGACATCTTTGTATCAAATTCGTTAATTATGTATATTTTACAAAATGGTCTTATTATAAAAAAGATATTGGGATTGGAAGGTGCTGTTAGGCTTTATTAAGGGAAGCTAAAATCCTGCATGAATTTAAACACCGTAGGATTTTCTTACATGTATATATCTAGTTATAAAGTCGTAACATGTCAGTTTTTAAATTTGTAATTCAAGGGCATTTTAAATAAAAATCGTTTTGACATTATTTTACGTTTACAAATATTCTTAAAAAACATCAGTACAAGAAAATTATATATCTGTTAGAAAGTAGTTTTTTTTTTCAATCTGAAGTATAGTATTACTGTATTTGTTATGAAAAAAAATGCGCAATGTATCAGAAATCGCGATTTAACCTATGTCAAATATATTAATAAATACGTGTTTTTAGTTTATATGGATATAGCAATTTTTTAAATAGATTAATGAGAGATTAATAAAACGATGGCAAGAAATATGCATACATAATTTGACTTAAAATACCGAGCAAAAAGACTTTCCAACAACCGAAAAAATTGTAATGTATATTAATGAGTGAAATTATGATCTAACGGATACATTGTGAAATAAAACAAGTTGTGTATTTTTAAGTTTAGCTGCATTATTATTAAGGAAATCGCCACCCCCTCCACCACCGCTAAATTCTTATAAAATAAATGAAGCACAAAATAATGAAAAGAGTATAAATGACCAGCTACTAATCAAAATAAGTGTGACATTCTGAGCTGAATATTATCCGGAAAGGAAAATCCACAGTTTAGTTTTTGGCACAGAAGAGTAATTCACAACTAAAACAGTTATCCCGTTATACAAAACTTGATATGTTCCACACCATGTCGCGCACGCTTAAAAATTTAATTTAATTACTTCTTTTTCTCATGGGTTTGCTCTCCCTATCCCTTCCGCCACGGTGTCTCTTGTACCTGCTATTATTCTCAAATGTATTTAAGCTAATTTAATTCTTACAAAATCTCATCACTTTTAATGAAAGGAAATAAGTCATTCAGTTTTGCTTCTTAATTTTAAGACACTGAACCAAACAAATTTCATCCTTTTAAACGTTATTGCCTTCGGTTACTATAAAAACATTATAAAAATGCAGCTGATTGCATTATTATCTATACTTCAATTCTCATCGCTTAAATTACTTAACTTGAATTATTTTATTTGTATTTGCTGCTCCCACTCCCATTTGTATTCTTAAGATCAAGAAGTTAAAAAATAAAATATAAATCTGCATGTATCATCTTTGGCAGCTGCATAATTTTTACCTCTTTTTCTCACAATGATTTTTCACGCGCTTGAATTTTTCTATCTACCGCAATATACACTATCGTATTGGTTGCTTCTACTCACTTTTGTCCCATTAAGATCAGACCATTTAAAGAAATAATATGTGTATCTACATGTATACTCTTTGACAGAAGTACAGTTGTTACTCCTTTTCCCATAATGTTTTTTCATGCATTTGCATTTTTCTATCTATCGCAATATACACTATCATATTCGCTACTCTCACTCACTTCTGTTCTCTTAAACTCAAACCCTTAAAAGACGTAATATGTAAATCTACAAGTATCCTCTTTGACAGCTGCACAATTTTTACCCCTTTTACGCATAATGCTTTCTCACTCGATTGCAGTTTTCTACCTGCCTCAATATACACTATCCCATGGATATGCTCCATAATGGCTTGCCTCTTTTCCCACCTGCCTATTCTTTAAGTCAGGATATTTTGGCTAATCTTGCAACGTACTATTAAAATAGCGTATATTACTAACACTCCCTGATATCAATATATTTTGCTTTACTTTTCAACTCTAAAATTCCTACATGTTTAAATGATAAAGCAATATATAGACTACAATATAGTAGACAACATAAGGTTTACTAATATTTTCGCGTACCGAAACTTTTGTGCAGTTTGAAAAACTTTGTTTGTTGTCGATATTTTGTAACGTTGAAGCAGCGTGAAATTACAACGCTATTTTGTCACTCCGCCCCTTACCTCCCTGCTGTAAGGTTATCGTAAAAAGGGCTTAGACCTATTGTTCTCTCGTCTGTTTCAGCACCTCTCTGTGAATTGTTCCATGATCACTGTATACTTCACCATGAAATAAATAAGACCTTCATGTATTCATATAAACATCGTTGGAGTTTTATTTGTTGTGTTTCTGTTGTTTCTGGGTTAAATAATATCAAACATCTCCATAACAACTTCTAACAACTTCTCTCCATAACAATTCTCATGATAGTTGTCTGAAATGTAGTCCATGCGCATGTGTCATCATATTAATGGTATGATGACACATGTGCATGGACTACATTTCAGACAACTATCATGAGAATTATTTAGTGGTACTTTGTGTCGGATTGCTACGTTTTCTCCATATTTATTAGTAAAACTAATTTAGAATGATTTACTGAACATTGTGAAAATTGCTTATGTTTTAATTGCATTGATACCCGTATTTTTTTTTGTTTGTTTTTTTTAAATCACAGAAATATTTACTATAAAATAAAATAAGATGCAATTTGCAATTCAATAAATTGTATGCCAATGATAACATTAGAAATTTGTATATTTTTTAAAGAATTTTATATTCACGAAATATTCCTACTACCGATTATTAAAAAAAGTACATGTTCTTAATCATAAATCAACTATTCTTTTAAATATTTAGTATAAAAGGCATTCATTCAAAAATATATTTTGTATAATTTACGATTCAAGTATCTCCAAACATAAAACACATCTGTTCGGATATCGATTTTCACTTATCATTTATGTTTGACACAAATCTATATATCGATCATTCGGACAGTAGATTACTTTTATGAAATTTTTATAAAGTAACCCGAACGGGATGTAATCATTTTTATTGCATTCGTTCAGCAGAGCTCAAATGTAAATTATATTAATGTAAATTCATAGAAAATTACAAGTTGTGGATTAGTGTAGATTATTTTAATTTATAACTTAATTTTAGGGTTTTACCTTATGTAAATAAGATTATGTCTTAAATTTTCAATACAAAAACCATGTAAAATGCGAAACTATTTACTAATCTGATGGAGCTAGATTTTAAATTAACTATCTAATGTATAAAAATGAAAATTTTTCTGTCTGTAATTCCATGCAAATCCACAGTTTGGAAGCCAGAATTATGAAATGGTATATACATGTGTATTAAAACACGGCCAAGGCAACTAAAGTAACCCGGAATTGAAATAATTTATAGCTAATATTTAATTAATAAAAAACTACCAATTTAACAATAATTTCCTATCAAATGGTAATTTTTTTCGTTATAGTAGTTGCCAAGAATTAAAAATTCACAATAAATTTCTTACTACATGAAACACTTTTCTATTGCAAAATTTTCACGTGAAAAAGGAAAATGAAATAAATACTTTGTTGATTTTTTTTAAAAAGCTAATTTTACGTCATGACATTTTTATTGCAAGATTTTCACGTGAAAAATGAAAATGAAACAAATAGTTTGGACAATTTAAATGAAAAGCGAATATTACATCATAACATATTTATTGCAAGATTTCCACGTGAAGATTGAAAATTAAACAAATAGTCTGTCGAATTAAAAAAATTATAATAATATTACGTCATATTGAAAATATAAGGGACGTCAGCAGGTAAATATGTAACGTCACACGAGTTTCAAAAAAGTATTAAAATATGATAAAAACCTAAATATGGAAATTGTGGCTTATTTTAATATTTTGAGGTTTTCTGAATTTCTTTTTGCCATTTTTAATGTCATAATTAGTTTCCACATACAACCGCATCACCATTTTAAGGTTATTATTTGAAACGCAACACTTCATCAACCTCATTCGTATATTCGTTTCAATTTTGAAATTATTTCGTTCATATTCCAAAAAGTTTAGAATTAATTTTCCATTTCATAAACCTTTTCATTAAATCTACGTTGAACAATGTATTTTTAACGATGATGGAGCTAGATGATGAACAAGATTTTAACCCTTTATGTAACGAATTATAAATTAGAAATTTTGCTCCACTTTAATAATTAACTTCGTTAGACTGAGGATATCCAAAACGAATTATTATATAATAACAGTCTGATTTTTAAATAGATGTTTAAATAAAACTGATTTAAAAAATCGGTAGTTAGAGGTTTTTTTGTAAAGTATTTACAAGAATGGTAACATTAATTAACAAAAAAATAGTGTTATGGAACCCTCTCAATTCTTACAAGAACAATCTAAATAAATGTGATTCTATATGTAATTGAGAACTATTTTGTAGTTGCAACTTTTTGGTAAATCATTTTGTAATAGTAGAAAAGCTAAATCCATGTAAGTTGTTGAGAAAATAACCACGTTAATACATATATATATATATATGTATGTATCTTCGACTATTTTGCTATGCTTACTGATGTGATCCAGCAAAGTATTTTGTATAAAAAGTACCATATAATTTTATTAGTAGATGAATTAAATAATTAATACATTGCATTTTAATTAATGGGATTTAAAGTTCCAGTCTGAGAATAAGGTTTAAGAGGTGATGTGAACCTCAACATGTTGAGTAATTCTAAAACATATTAAATAAAATGCCACCAATGATTTTCAATAACATGATAAAAGAGTAATATATTCCAACTACTAACCAATCGTCCTATGTTGTAGGTGTTTCATTTGAATTTTACTAAATATATTCATAATAACATTTAATATGTTTCTGTACATTTATCATTGATTTAAAAATCACTATATTGAGATCCCACCGCATTTTACTTCATTAATATATATATATATATATATATATATATATATATATATATATATATAGGGTGTCTCAAAAGGTCGTTTACAAACTTATCATGCTGGTCTGTCATATCATGAAGAACAAGATTTACATAGGAACTTGTGTTCGAAAATGAAAACTGCGACCGCTAGAGGACGATGAGCGCAGGTGTGGAGGGTAGAAAAAAATATATAGAAAGAGGTATTAATAAGACTTTTATTAAAGAACATGGTTTAAATTACAGAAGCAGTTCAAAATTCCTTCAGGAATGCACGCTTCGCAGCGTCGACGTAGGGATTCACGGACCCGTTCAAAATGGCCAGGTGTGTCACGGACATGTGCCGCCACTCCTACGATCCTGGAGACGAGATACATGTCCGATGTTAGGGGCGTCTCGTACACCATAGACTTCCTGTGTCCCCACAGATAGAAATCTGGGGAGTGAGGTCGGAAGATCGCCACGCGACTGGTCCGCCTCTGATAATCTAGCGATTAGGATATGTCCTATCGAGGTATTCTCGCACAATGTAGCTAAAATTAGCAAGCGCTCCATCATGCTGAAACGAGATATTTCGGCGTGTAGCGACTGGAACGTCACGAATCAGATCCGGCAAGACTCTTTATAAGTAAATGCGATAGGTATTCCCATCAAGGCACTGTGGTACTAGTTTATGGCTAATTAACATGCAACCGATAATACCAGCCCAAACGTTTACGGCGAAACGTTGAGACGTGCATGGGCACGTGTATATCTTGGGTTTTCACGCGCCCATATGTGCATGTTGTGCAAGTTCAGGACACCGTCCTGCGTAAAACAGCATTCATCCGAAAACAAACTCCACGATGGAAAATCCAGCTGTGCGACCCGTTGTTGCAAATACCAGCGTACGAATGTAACGGGTTGGGGATAATCGTCAACGCACAATGCCTGTGCTCTTTGTAAGTGGTAGGAGTGTTGCGTGTCCTCATGCAGTATGCGTATAATACTAGAACGGTGTACACAGAACGCGTTCGCTTGCTCGTAGATATGTTTACGGGCTCCAGTTAAATTCTCGTAGCACGGTTTCCTCTACGACAGGCGTGCGTGGAGTGTTTTCTCGACCGATGTGGCTACGTACTTGGAAAGCTCCTGCTTTACGCAATCTACAGTGAAATTGTCCAAACAAAACATGACTTAGCTGACATCTGCTTGGGAAGCGCTCAAGGTACATCCGTACAGTGGCTCGTGCATTTCCATCCGCGACACCATATACGAAATGCAT
Organism: Maratus speciosus; assembly: GCA_963932465.1. Taxonomy (NCBI): domain Eukaryota; kingdom Metazoa; phylum Arthropoda; class Arachnida; order Araneae; family Salticidae; genus Maratus; species Maratus speciosus. The sequence goes on along the minus strand of OZ010792.1, from coordinate 151,985,600 downwards.
ATCGGCCAATTCTGCGTTGCTAAACCGATTCATCCTTTTTCTGCAACGTCCTCGCCTGAAATTATTACACTTGCCACTCTCTCGTAACCCTGCACTCATCGCCCTCTAGCGGTCGTAGTTTGCATTTTCTAACACAAGTTCTTATGTAAATCTTGTTTATCATGATATGAACGACCAGCATGTTAAGTTTGAAACGGTGTTTTTTTAATTGTGACTCTTTTGAAGCAAATGTGCGATATATTTTCCGTTAAAATATAAATAAGTATTCACATTTGACGCAAAAAAAAAAAAAAAAAAAAAAAAAAAAAAAAAAAAAAAAAAAAAAAATCAACAAATATTTTTATTCATTTTTCCATTAGTGCACTCACTTTTTTAAAGCAAATGACTTGATGACGCAAATAAACATGTAAATGTACAACTATTTATAAATTTTTAATAAATAGTTTAAAATATTTCTCTTTATTAATATAGACTTTTTTCACAGAGCATCGTAACACACATATAATAAACAATAATGATATAAAAACGTATTTATTGAAGTTGATAAAATATAACACATCTCGAAATACTTAATGAAGTCTTTCTTAAAAAAAATAATAATAAAATAAAATAAAATCGGATGGCGATTGTTTTAACTTTAATTGAATTTCAGCCTCTCGCTATTCAATTTAAAATTAATTTTGCAAATGAAGGATGGCGTTTTATTGATTTTCTCTTTATAATCTTCAGTAATCTTGGGAAATATATTTCAGTTTCTTTCCTTTTCAGTTCTGTTAATTTAAATTATCTGAACTTTCTGAATTTCTTTAACTCAAAATTTTATCTCCATCAAAGGCAGAAAATATATCCTTAATTCAAATGTACTCCGCTTTTCTTTGCATATTATCCCTTTAAGATCAATAATTGAAATAGACTAACGAATATTGTATGGAATAAGTCTTTGAATAAAGTTGCGATGCCAAAAGTAGATTATTAAAGGAAATATAATAAATAACGCCTTTGAATAATTATTCGTCACTCTAAATTGAAAATAGATTAATGAACTTAATATAATGAAAAGGAGGCGATTTAGATGAAATTCTTTTTTAGAAACATCGTTTAACATGTAAAATTGATAAGGTTAATATTTTCGTAAGTACAAACATTTATATTTTACTGAAGGCTGAATAAATAACATTGTGACGTACGGAACAGCATTATAATTATATTAATTATTTACAAATATAAATAGAAGTAACTGTTTATGTAAAAGCAATGAAACCGCATGATATTTTGCGAATGAATCTTTTATTACTATTATTATTAGCCCCCAGTATGCTTTTTCTTTCTTCCACCTTTAAATTTGTCGTCTTCAAAATATATCGTTACGTTGTATAAGCCAGCCGTAAAACAAAGCAGATGTATCATTGTACGGAATAATCTCTACTGCAATTTTTTTTTAATCTCTAAGCATCGCACATTTTCCGTTTTTATACCATCGTATTGGAAAAAAATGTACTTTTAAATGCAATTTCTTTAAAAATTGCATCTCCATTTATTTTTGAGATATGATTTATTACTATATTTTTAACAAAATTTGTTTAATTTTGGCAATTCACGTACTCCATACCTGTAGAAAGTAAAGGAAAAGTAGTTTAAAAAAAGCAATTATATCTTTTTGTTGACATTTTTCATAAAAAAAACTGAAAAACATCTAATTAAAATACTTGCTATTTTAAATGTAAATGAATGTAAATGAATAATTTATGATAAAACATGGAACCATTATAAACTAAATTTTATTTTAGCCGATTTTTTTGTCCAGTTTCTTGTCTATTGAAATCTCCTTTTTTTTGATTTGTGTATTATTCAGCGATAGTGACGTCGTAAGAATATTTTATTGTAGATGTTGTTTAAGACTGGGTCGTAAATGAGGAAATTTTTAGCGAATGCGGTTGACGTTGTTTTATATAAAATAAAAGCGCGTGTTTGGAGTCTTAAAACCTAACCATCTATATTTATATACATATACATATATATATATATATATATATTATCGGGGTCGACACTAAATTCTGAAAAAGCAAAATTCCTGTTTTCTAGTTATTATTATCATTTATAGCAGAGTATTTTTTTTTCAATAAAAAATGCACACAAATACCACTTGGCGTTATTTAACTATTACGCGCGAGCAAAGCCACGTATTTTGCTAGTATAAAAAAAAAAAAAAAAAGAAATGCCGATCAATTGTAAGTGAGTAGATATCCATTCGTATGTCGCTGCATAAAAAAGTTGAATGTTACCCTCAATAGTTTGTATAAGGAATTTATTGTAATATGTTTCAGTCGCATTAATTTCATACTCGATATCATGAAGCAATATAATATCACTGGAATATTAATCAACCAATTGCATCCTATAGAGCAAACGTATCGAAATTCTTTTGTCCATTCCTGTTAACGAACGATAAATGCTAAAAATATCATATTTAATTTAAAATATGTTGTATTAAAAGTCAGTATCTTAAAGACATTTCTCAGTTATACATATACCTGAATAATGTCAGACCAATCCTAACTCTACTGACTTGATAGATATGGCATCAAACGGATAAATATAGAGTTAGAGTAGGCATGTCGAAATTAAAAACCCTTTTTAGTTTTATTGAAAAGTATGGAAAAACACACAACTAAATTAATTATATATGATAATTAGTTCAGACTTGGGCGATTGGTTCAGCGCACCAACAGTCTACAAACTGAGCTACCAGGATGATTTTTTTATTTTTTAATTATATTTTTACTTTCTTCTATCTTGACAAGAAGAAAGTATTGGTTTCATGAAAATTTTCGAATTCCAGTTTTCGACGGATTTACACGTTTTATCGGTCAGAGATTCCAAAAAACATGTTTTTACAAAATGTCTGTCTGTGAGTCTGTCTGTCTGTCTGTCCGTCTGTCTGTCTGTCCGTCTGTCTGTCTGTATGTGACACAAATTTTGTGGGCGCTCTATCTCAAGAACTAATGCACGGAATTTAATAAAAATTTATATTTAGGTATTCCCTGATATAAATTGGTGCTGATTAGTTTTTGGTGTAAATCGCCCTGCAGGTGGCGCTGCTATGTAACGTTTTGCAGGATTTCCGCAAAAGCTCTATCTCAAGAACTAATACACGGATTTTTATAAAACTTCAGATTCCGTTAATCCTTGATATGAATTGGTGCTGGTAACGTTTTGGTGCAAATCGCCCAACAGATGGCGCTGCTATGCTGCATTTTGCAGCATTTACACGATTTTCGTAATAGCTCAATCTCAAGAAATAATGCACGGATTTTCATCAAACTTCAGATTCAGTTATTGCTTGACATGAATTGACGTTTTGCCCCTTGTGGTGAAAATATCTCAAAAGGTTGCGCTGCTATGCTGCATTTTTTGAGATTTCCGCAATAGCTCTATCTCAAGAACTAATGCTTGGGTTTTCAACAAACTTCAGATTCAGGTATACCTGGATACGAATTAGTGCTTTTTATGTTTTGGTGTACATCGCTCAACAGGTGGCGCTGCTATGCAGCATTTTTCACGATTTCCACAATAGCTCAATATCCAGAACTAATGCACGGATTTTCATCAAACTTCAGATTCAGTTAGTCCTTGACATGAATTGATGTTTTGTACATTTTCGTGTAAATCACTCAACAGGTGGCGCTGCTGTGCAGCATTTTTTGTAATTTCCACAATAGCTCTAGCTCCAGAACTTATGCACCGATTTTCATCAAACTTTAGATTCCGGTATACCTTAATATGAATTAGTGCTGTTTGTGTTTTGTTGCAAATCGCTCAACAGGTGGCGCTGCTATGCTGCATTTTTCAGAATTTCCCCTACAGCTTTATCTCAATAAGTAATGCACGAATTTTCATCAAGCTTCAAATTCAGGTTTACTTTGATACGAATTGGTTCTAAATTGATGTAATTTCTTTTACTATTTAAATGACTTAATTGACGTGATTTATATAGAAGAAAGTTTTGTGATGGCCACAACATACTAGTTTATAATAAAGAAATATTTTTTATTACTTTCAAATTAATTATTTTTAACAATTTTAATTTATTTTGCTTTTAAATATTGTTTAAACTTAAAAAGATACTCACAAGTAATAATAAGTTTCATCTGTGTTCAAGGAAATAGTTGCAAGTAAAATTACACTTTATTAGAATAAACAGTAATGATATAAAAACTTAATTTCTGAAGTGATTAAAATATAATACATTTCGAAATTCATAATGAAGTCATTCTTTTTTTCTAAATAATCGGATGGCAATCATTTTATTTTAAATTATATTTCAGCCTATCGTAATTCAATTTAAAATTAATTCTGCAAATGAAGGATGGCGTTATATTGATTTTCTCTTTATAATCTTCTGTAATGTTGGGAAATGTATTTCCCTTTCTTTCATTTTCAGTTCTGTTAATTTAAATTATCTGAACTTTCTGAATTTCCTTACCTCTAAATATTATCTTCGTCAAAGGCAGAAAATATATCCTTAATTCAAAAGTAAATGTATTCTGCTTTTCTTTGCATATTTATGTATCCCTTTAAGATCAATAAGAGAAATAGGCAAATGAATATTGTATGGAATAAGTCTTTGAATAAAGTTGCGATATCAAAAGAAGATTATTAAAGGAAATATAATAAATAACGCCTTTGAATAATTATTCTTCACGCTAAATTCAAAATAGATTAATGAACATAAAATAACGAAAAGGAGAAGGTGTAAATATAATTTCCCTTAAAAAGATTGTTTAACATGTCAAACTGATAAGGTTGTTTTTTCCGTAAGTGTACAAACATTTATATTTTAATGAAAGTTGAATAAATAAATCTGTGATGTACAGCTCCTATTCAAAATATTAAAATAATTACTTTTTTTAAATATTTGGAAAAATGGTTATTGTTCTCGTCAGGATGGGAAATCAAAAGCATATCTGAAGGTTTTCATTGGTTTAATCTGCAATTTATTGCTTGGTATATACAGTAATCTGTATTTTCTTTAATTTCAACAAAGATGGATACTTACTGTTGCCACTATGACAAAAAAGTAATAAAAACTACAATAAAAATTAATAACTCAGAATCAAATTGAGATACAGCTTTCCAACAAATTGCATTTAAAAGTACATTTTTTTCTCTATCCGACGGTGTAAAAAGTAATATTGTTGGATGTTTAGAAGTTTAAGAATGAAATTTCATTTAAAATGAGCCGCCAGATTTCTTGGAAATCTGAGGATGGAAAAGCCTTTTCCCGAACAGCCAATGAAATGCTTGGATATTTACGTAAGTTTCAGGTTGATAATATTTAAATTTCATGAAATCTGACGGGTCGCAGGCGATATTTTTGGCTTGCAATTTTTACGTGCAATAACACTATTAATGTTTAATTCATGGCGTACGTAATGTATCATCAACTCCGTGCGATTTTTTATGTCTTAAATTTTAGCCTTCAAAAAAATAGTTTTCCAAATGGTCGTTGTAATTTGATAAATTACTATTTGTTATTATTATTATTATTATTATTATTATTATTATTTTTTTTTACAAATTGGAAATACCATTTGGTAATTTAATGTCTTTTAATGCATATATGGAAACGATATTTTTATTAAGAACTTATTGTTGATTAAAATCATTTATCGTCTTAAAATTAATTTCATTTTTGAAACGATTAATTGAAAAAAAAAATTATTTTGAAAAGTCAAAATTTTAGAATATTTATTCAAGTGGTTCAAAATATTAGAGTATTTCATATTAATTCTCCTTTAATTATCACCAATTCATAACTTGTGGCATTAATGATTAAATTCAGATGATTTTATTTAAAATCAGTATTCTTTTTGAAGTTTGTTTGCTTTTTCGTCTTAAAATGGGTCGTGTGGGTGATATTCCTGAATCTATTAAACTTCATATGGTTGATTTGTATCGACACGGTAAAAATCAATGTTATATAGGGAATTATTTACATTGTACGGGATAAAGAATTAGTAAAATACTAACACAATATTAAAAAAAAAATGGAAAATTTCAAAATAATCGTTGAAATGGCGGCCGAAATCCAAAAAAAATCTGCTAGAGATGACAGGGAACTCAAGCTTAGAGTTAAGATAAACCGTTATTCTTGCACCGAAAATGAAAAGAAGGAGTTGAAGTTACTACTTCGACAACATTAAGACGTCTCCATAAATTTAAGTTTGAATCTCGTGTACCGAAAACAAAACCTCTCATGACTGCAAAACAAAAGCGTTTAAGATTGAATTAGTGTAAATCAAGACGTTTATGGAGAGAAGAAGATTGGAAAAATATATTATTTAGTGATGAAATTATATTTAGTGTGTCATACGGTAATCAAGGTATTCGAGTTTGGAGAATGAAGCAAGAAGGATTTGATAAAGAATGCCTTAAACAGAAGGACCTGGAAAGTTATGCATCGTCTACGAAAAGGTTATCTTTCATATATATCAAGAAATTTTAGAATATTAAATGATTCCATCATGAGAAGATTTATTTGAAGATGATTTCATCTTTCAACAAGATTTAACGTCACCACATATCTCGGTGTCAACTAAGAATTGGTTCGGCCAATGCAAAATTAAGGAACTTCCTTGGCCATCAAACTCACTAGACCTTAATCCCATCGAAAACGTATGGTGTATAATGAAGGAAAATCTCCAAGAAAATTCTTCTTCGAGTGAAACTGTGTTAGTGGCATGTATAAAGTGTATTTGGGCTCATATTGATAGAAATGTATCTAAACACTTTGTATATAGTATGCAAGATCGATTGTACGCTGTTATGAAAGCTAAAGACGATGCTACAAAATATTAACTATCATTTACTTCATATTCATAAGGTAATATTGTTGAGTAAAATGAAATATCCGAATATTTTGAATCAGTCTAAATTGTATTCTAACATTTTGATGTGTTTCTGAAAGCTGTATACCTAATTTATTGTACTGTATTTTATATTTTGTAAATCTTAAAATCTTATTTAAACATTCCAGATTTAATTTATAAGAAATTTAATTGCCTTACTTAGTATCAAAAATAAATAAATGAAAAATATTTTTTTCTTATTACTTTTTCCTAATTATTCTTATATTTTGTATATGACCTGTACTGTACAGCATTATAATAATATTAATTGTTTACAAATATAATTAGAAGTACATTTTTAAATAAAAATAATAATTTAGTTTAATTAGTTTGATACCATTAATATTAATGACGTTAATAAATTTTATTAATGAATCTTTTATTTTTATTATTATTATAATATAAAATAAATATTATATAACCATTATGTTTATTTTGAAATATTTTTAATTCATACTTAAATTTTATTGCATAAGGAGACAGTAGGGCAAACCAGGACACACTTTCCATAGGAGAAAGTTTTCCAACTCGCTTTAATTTTTAAATGAGCCGCTAGCTGAAAATTGCTGGTGAACTGGTTCAAGTAGCAACACTTCACACACAATCTACAAAAGTTTTAATATAGTAGATGCTGTTACTTCGTCAGAAGAGCTGTTCTCTTTTCATTTCTCCAACAATGAGTAAAATTTCAGGTTTTTATTAAAACGTAAAATAAGCGTATTAGCATTAAACTTATTGTTTTGATATTGCATGTACTAAAAATAAGATTAATTATTCAGGTAACTATGGGACTGTTTAGCAATTAAGTTACACCGCTATGCGTCGAGGTAGTGTAAAATTTACAGTATGGAGGCGGAGTAGGTTTTCCAACAGCATACGGGACATGTATTCCAACATGTGTATCGTTGTAAAATGTACCCGTCCTAAATTATCCCGCCTTATTGTACCAAAAATATATTTATTGTGCAATAAAATCTGCCAAATATCTGTATATGGATGGAACCCTTTTGCTCATTTAGTCCTATAAGTAAAACTATTAATATAAAAACGAAGGTAAATTCAAATATATATAAAGTAAAAAGTTAACATTTTTCTAAAATGGGTTCATTTAATTAATCAATTTTATGATAATTATGCCGTTATTGTCATTCCTACCTCACACTAACCATAAGCTAAAAACTATAGATCGCAGTGTGTATGAGCCCCTCAAAAAGCAAATTAATACTGCTTTTGATGGCTGGGTATGTACAAATAAAGTATCTCAGACAGTTTATGACTTCCCGTTCATTTTTGTTCGAGCTGCTCCACTGGCGTAAACATCTGTCAATATTATGGGTTTTTTTTTTTTTTAATTTTCGGGAATTTCTCACTGAATCCTGAAATATTTAGACTCAGATTTTATGCCATCTTACTTTTCAAAAGGGCTAACTTATGCCGTAGCAAATCTGTAAAAGCACGAAAAATCATGAACCGACTTCAAAATTGCCAGAACCATCGACTGTTCATAGTCTTAATTAAAAATCACCGAATGCATAAAATACTTCTACTCCAACCAGGCTAGCACTTCTGAAGAAGTTGTTCCTTCAAGTTCGACTCAAAAGTTTCTTGTTGCTTATTAAGAATGCGTTCCTTCTACATTCAAGCAAACTTTCCCTGCACCATAAGAAGTAAGTCCTTTTGAGAACACTTCACATAGGTGGAAAACACGGCGTGGAACGAAAAAAGGAAGTCATCTATATTAACTGAATCTTCAATTAAAATGCGGTTGAAAATGGAAAAAAGTTTGTCTATAATAAGGAAATTGCAAAAATAATCATATAAAATGAGTAAAAAAAGAAAATCTAAATCTGTTCAGGAAGCTGTGTGGAGTTTGGGGCCTCATCTTCAAATGTAAAATGCATTAAACCATCAAAGCTTAAAAAAGGTATAAAAAGATTACACTCAAGTGATGAAGAAGTTGAAGACTGTCTTTGCATTTATTGCTTTGAACTTTACTCCGAATTAAAGGCAAATGAAAACTGTGCGATACTAGAAATCGGCGCATAACGACTTTGCAAGAGAAATTTTTTCTTTGCGTTCGTTGTTATTCAGACATTGGTGACGACATTCATATAAAAAGTTTGTCTTTATGAAATTTTTAAATGAAGGCTTTTGTAAAATCATTTCTTTTCTATATTCACATAATTTTTATATGTATTAGTTTTATGCCTTTCAAGTTTACAATACAAAATACATATTACTTAACAAGAAAGATTTATTTCCCGTGTATTACCATTTAAAGCGTAGTTGGAAAATTTACCCCTGTACTTTTTTATTAGACTGGGAAACTTGCCTCGCATACGGGGCACACTTTCCAACCTAACATAATCAGATTTAATCATTTTCTGTTAAAAACTGTATTTAGTATTTTGAAAATTATTATGTCAGTTTGTAAATAAAAGTCTAGGGAATACAATGATATCGTGTTGACCTCAACATATGAGGGGTTCACAACCATAGTAGACCAAGTCACGTTAAAAAAAAAGATATAGTTCTTTTAGAAGGTGCAGGTAACTGTGTTTTGTCTACTGCCATAACGCACCAAGTCTGTAGTTCACATACTTTCTCATAAATTGCATCTGTGTCCAGAGTTGGTGAAGGAATGCAAGAAACCTTCAGAACTATACTAAATCAAGTTCATTCATCAGTGTACTAATCTTTCATGTGTGGTTCATTCTTGTCTAAATCTTACCTCATTGGCATCAGAAAACGTTGTAGTTTAAATAAGTAGAGATTTCATAACTTCTGATGAAAAATAAACGCTCGCGAATCATCAGATGGATAAACTATGAACGAAAAATAATATTATTTTTGATGACCATCCCCCCTCCTCCCAGGAAACAAAAAGTAAACATACCGACAACGTTTTTCTTTTTAAAAATTTACCAGAGAAAAAACTCTGATCACATAGTTCGATCTTCGGCCTCGGATCGGTCTTAGTGAGGAATGTACGACACAGAATAAGACCCCATGAAAGAGAAATTTTATTACAAAATCTTCAGTACAAAGTTTAATTTACACTTCAAGCCGCCAAGTACAGATGCATGTAAATTATGTGATGACATATCACTCAAACTTTACACAGATGAGTAAAACACTAGAAAAAGTTTTGAAATTGAAAGAGAGCTCCCCTTGCAAAAAGATAATAGACTAAGAAAATGAAAACTGATAAAATTAAAGCGTCGGATGAACTTACTGTTGTACATTCGACGTGCAAAAAGAACTTTCCTTTCCTAAGCTTACAACATCCATAGCTTATTATAAACGCAATCTATATGTTAATTTTATGTTTGTGTTGTATATTAAAAGCAATTTATAAATTTGGGGTGCATTCCTGTTATAATGTGCGATACATGTACGTCTGGCATCTGTGATGAAATAGATGGAGAAAGCGGTTCTCAAGACCTTTCTAGCATTATTCCAAGACACCTAAGAGAGAAAACCTCTAAACATAAGAAAATTAATCTATATTCCTATGCATGTGGTGGCTAAAATAGGAACATTAAAATGTAGCTTACGCTGTTGGAACTAGTTAATAGTACAATCATAACAGTAGAGTCAGATGGCCAGACCAGATGGACAGACCACAAATTCGTGGTGCCTGGAGGATCTTTTCTTCCGAATGACGCAGAATTTGGTCTGATTGAAGCAGCAAGTCGCAAGAAACAACCTCTCTATGTTTCTGGAGACTGAGAGGAAACTCTTATGGATGCAAAGAGAAAATGCCCTAAATTTGATATCTCTGAAGTTGAGAATTCCGACCTTGTTTCCTACAGCTTTGGAATAAAGTATCACAAACAGAAAGGAGAATACCAATGGAGCTTATTTTAGTTGGATAGTTATTAGATAGCGGCAAATTGTGAGAAATTCTGCTTTAATGTTACTGTTCAAAGAAACCCACAATGAACATCAACCTTTTCGCAAAATAAATTTGGAAAAATAGGCTCATGTACGCAAGTATCTTTCTTTGTCAAATGTCAGTCAAGATGCATTGTATGCGGCCATAGAAAAATCACTTTGGTCAAAAAGAAAGATATGATGGACCTTTAAGCATACATTCCACAAATTAATCATGTATACTTAAAGAATCTTCCAGTAGAGGTCAATACCAGGCTCAAAGCTACTTCCTCTAGAGTACATGATGATGATGATGATGATGATGATTATGATGATAGTATTGTGTACAGTGAATGATTTACGATAACTGGTATTATGTTTCACTCTTTGTGTTTAATTTAGAATAAAAAGTAGAATAAGTAAATATGAATCAAAATTATTGTTTATGTAATCATAATAAACAAGTCTATATTTACACATGGAAATTTCACAACCATACTGCACCAAGTCCTCATTTTTTTAAACCTATAAATTTACAATAGAAATATTAATTTGTCATTTGTAAAAGTAGGGCACTATAAAAATGATACTTTAAATTAAATATACATATATAATCCTTATAAATCATTCGATCTGAATTAATTATTTATTAATTACTTTAAAGCATTATTATTCCCAACAGAAATAAATGGTCTTGCTCTACTATGGTTGTGAGTCCCTCATATATGAAAATACAAAATACAAAAATAAATTTCTGAAAAGTTGGAAAATCTGCCCCACTCTCTCCTACCTTGATAATGCCAAAATATGAATTTGATTAAATTATTTGCTTAAAGTGAAACTACATCTTTAATATGTATATATATTTCTGTTGTAAAAAATATATATATATATATAACTAACTATATATTTAATAGTTAACAACTAACTATATATTTAATAATATACAATATATTATTAAATATATATATAAATATATATATATTTCTGTTGTAAAAATATTTTTTTAAATATAATTATGAGTTTAAAATTGGAATAATTATATGGTTGAGTGAAATAGGAGTGTAAGTTCATACAAAAATTATTAATTTTATTATAAATATTAAATAGATATTTTTAAAAATTGATATATTTTAAAATAAATGTATAATGTCGAGTGTATAGTTTGGATTTCAGAAAACAACAATAGCAGAATCATAGCTAGACGTTCTGGCGTCGTTTCAGGACACTCAAAAGAAAAGTTGTTTATAATAGGGAAGCGTAAAATAATAAAAATGTCGGAGGAGATATATGTCTATAGACCACCCAATGTTTATGGCATGTAATAAAATTAAAGTATATGTGAGGGGCTTTGGAGGTCCGGCAGCTAATAGGTCTAGCCAAGCATACTATTAAGTTTTCTCACAACCACTAAGATAGAGCTACAACAAATTATTCCGCCCACTACTGAGGGATGAGATGCAAAGAGAAAAGTTTGAAGAAAGAGTATATACAAATATTCCGAAGATGTAAGTGCGGACCAGATAGCCCTGATAATGCCTAAGCGAGCCTGACAGTCCTGGTGATGCAAGAGTGAACCTTACAGCCCTGGTGATGTCTACTTGGTCCTGTTAGCCCTGCTAATGCCTAAGCGGTCCTGACAGCCCTGGTAATGAGAGGGAAAGGCCAAGGATGTATGCTACATGATCCAGTCTGATTAAAAGCAAATATAAAAGATAAAATGGATCCTGTTTACAGCGTCCCGGAGCAATGCTTCCAGTCGCGCCGATCTTGCCGCCCGTGTGAGGAAATTAATTTATACGATTATCGAAAAGTATCCCGAGTACCACGCCGGTTCTGAAGTCCGATGAAGGAAAGCCACTGACCCGTGCAATATTCAAGGTACTACTTTAATCTTTCTTTCACCACATAAGTTATACTAGAATTATAAATATCCCTTTATGATATTTTACGGTATAGTGGTCATCTGAGATCCAACAACCAAATAATTTAATTTAAATAAGGTATTTAAATAAAAGAAAATTATTTCTCTTGATAAAAAAAAATATATAATAATAAAAGTAATTAAAATCATTTTGTAAAGATTAAACTTTCATGTAACAATGATAAGCAAACTAAAGTTTTGCTTCTATTTTTTTGAATAATTAATGTGTATATGTACATAATCTTGTTTAATGTAAATAGAAATATTTAATCAGGAGTTAAAATCTCTGTAATTATTTTAGTGATAAAAATTAATGTGTGTCATTTTATTTGCAGTTTATTTAGAGCTTAATTCATAGGTGGAAGAGATCATATAAAATTTCACAACGCAAACTTTTAATTTATAAGTTGTAATTAATTAATTTTGATAATTACAATTTTACGCGAATTTTAATTTAATTTTAAGATAATTATTCGCGTTGCTCTTCTACTAGAATTTATATTATTTACGATCACTTATTGGTTTTGGATACATTTTTAAGCTATATAAAATTATATACCAAGTTCTATGAGGAGCGTGGATGATTTGGATTAAATAACAGTTTTCTTTGGTGGAAATTAGATAGGATATAAATAAGTGTAATTATCTGTCCAGCATCCACCCCCCATCATAAGTAACATGGTGCTATGACTCAGGCAACGTTAATCTGAGGTCAGTAGAACAATAATAATAGTAATAAAATAATAATAATAAAGGAAAATAAATATAAGAATTAGTTCAATGAAGCAATTTTAAAGATATTGTAGGTATGTAAATTTAATTGATTAAAATTTTATTAAAATTAATTTCTTTTATTATTGCAACAGTAATGACACACATATAGTAATTTAAATAAATAAAATGAATAATATATTTTAGCAAAAACAAAAACAAAACAAAAAAAATAAAAAAATGAAACTTTCTAGGATTTATGAGAGATAAATTTAAGAAGTAATTTTTTTTCCCTTTCTCTCTCTATCTTTTATTGGTTGGATCTCAATTACCATAGAGAAATAATCATATATGACACATTTGTAAAAAGAAAAAGAAAATTATTTTATATTGTGTAAAAAAAATAATGATAAGTAAAATTTTAATAATATGACTGGTATGAATATGATTGAAATATCAATATATCAGTATTTTTGAAATTGTATCAAGGTGATACAAAAGGAAATTTATGAGTCGTACTACGAAACAGTGGTACAGTATTTGCATAAAAATATAACAAAATAAAATTGTTTTCTCTGTAGAAAAAGACGGATATTTTTCCATTAAATGGAATTGTGATGTTTCATATATACATGTGTATTACAAATATTTTAGGGGTATTTATGTGTTGTAAAAGAATTAACTACGAAACAATTTCATCTACTAAGAATTTTTTTAAAAAATATTAGTGCTGTTGTTTTATATGTTTATGCAATTTAAAATATTTTCATACATATGTGGTAATATAAAAAAAATGAAGTTATGATATACAAAATATTATTTTAAGGAGTATAGGATCGATTTTGAATTGATATTTTGAAAAAGTATAGATAGATTACTAATATTTGTTAAAAATGACTCAGACGCTAGATATAGATGCACGTATTAAGTTAGTGTCAGCATTTGACAATAAAAAGAACAAAAATATTAAATTTTTCTTAGATGAATTTGATAATGTGTTTAATGATATAGATATAGAGGAAAAGACTAAGTTATTAATTTTGAAGGCTAAAATTACGGCAGACGCGAAACATCTTTTAAGTAAATATATTGAGAAATATAATGAGACCAATTATAATTTATTCAAAAATAATTTGGTGGATTTATTCGGAACGAAACTAAACTTCCTTACTGCTCAGAGCAATTTCCTAAATTTAAAACAGGCCGCAAATCAAACGATAGAGGAATTCATTTTGGATTTTAAAAATATTATAAAATCTTATATCGAAAGTGCAGGCGAAAATGTTGATAATAAGGAAGAGAATTTTATCGAAATCTTAAAAATGTCGATTTTTTTAAATGCAATTAGAGAAGATATTGAATTAGATGTTCGTAAAAAAGCGCCCAGTTCCTTCAAGGAAGCATGTGAGTTAGCCCAACAGATGGAAAGTGCGTATAATGAATCAAATTTTAAGGAAATTAACGCAATAAATAACGAAAACAAAAATCTTTATGAGAACCTTATAGAATCAAGTAAGCAAAACAAAGAGCTAATCCAGAAATTAAAAGGGAAAATTGATAAGCTAAAAAAATCAAAGAAAAAAAACCAGGCAATTAAAGATGATAGTGTTTCGCGAAATAAGAAACTCTTTAATAAACACAACAATATAAGGGTCCCCATTTCAGTTACAATTTTCATTATAATGATCATGATTATTACAATTCATTTAATTACCCGACGCATTTTGTGGTGTATGATAATTTACAACTTAATTGGGATCGGTAAATAGGGACTTTGGATATATTTCTGGGAATTATGATCAAAATTGTTATCAATTTGAAAATCGCAAAAAGAAAAAAAAAAGACGGCAACGATAACAGCGAAATCTGATCAAGATTCGGGATTTTTAGAAACGGAAATCGATAAAATAAATCAAACTATTGCAAATATCACAAATGCAGACAAAGATAGTCTGCCAATTATATCAATTAATATACAGGGCGTCGAAATACAGGCTCTCTACGACACAGGTGCCGCAGTTTCGCTTTTGACACCCTCTTTATTAAAAAAAATTAAAGATACAAACGTTAAAATCAAATATTTGGGCAGTCAGATCCAAATTAAAACTTTAACAAATTCAAAGAATTTTTTTTTTTTTTAACAGTGTGTAAAAATAACTTTTCGATTAAAAGGTATATTCACAACGGGCACATTTTATGTCACAAGTAATGATTTTGATAGGCAATACCAAATGTTATTAGGGTACGATTATCTCAAGGAAAATCATATGATTTTGGATTTATGCAATAAAACGTTAAAATTTAAAGGTAAAAGAATTGACTTAAATGTTGCAAGTGAAGTAAATAATTATGAAGTGAATAACATTACGCCATGTCATTCAGGGGAACAATCAAACAATCAAAAAGGGGATAAAAATATGTTTGCCGTTACTAAAAATAGGATTTTTCTTCAACCTGAAGAATCAAAAATAGTAAAATTAAAATGCCCAGAGGATATAAATATGTCAAATTTGATTATGTTTGACCCCATTCAAGAAAATAGTAAATTTTCATGCAAGACTTCGTTACACGAAGTTCAAAAAAATAATAACATACATATTATCATAAAGAATAAATTATCAGAAAAGTTTATTATTCAGAAAGGAACTAAAATGGGAGAAATAACAAAGAACTTTGAGTGTAAGCAAGATGACTCAACTGATAATATAGAAAAAGGGAACTTTTATGAAATAAATAATTTAAATAGAGAAGATGTGAGAAAATTGCGAGAAGCAGAAATTAAAGAAATGGATTTTGATTTAAGCCATTTAACAGAGGAAGTACAACGAAAATTTCGAGAAATTTTAATGGGTAGTGTTCATGCATTTTTAAAAAGTTATCAAACATTGGGGCAATCATCGTTTGTAGCACCAAGTTTTCAATTGAATCATGAGTTCCCGGTACAAGCTAAGACATATAAATTGCCTCAGGCAGTAAGACACTATGCGAAACGGGAAATCAAACAATTGTTACAAGCCAAAATTATCGAGAAAACAGACTCTGAGTATGCTTTTCCAGTTATTTTTGTTAGAAAGAAGAATCCGAGTGCAGAACCCAAGTTTAGAATGGCAACGGATCTAAGACTTTTGAACCAAATTTTACAACCATACATATATCCGATGCCGTACGTCAAAGATTTATTACAAAAAATAAGTGAAAAAAAATATTATATTATACTAGACCTACATAGTGCATTTTTCAAATCAATTTAAAACCAGAAGATTGTAGCTTTTATCACAGAATATGGCAAACATATGCCGCTGCGTTTAGCTTTGGGCACACGAAATTCTAGCGCCATTTTTGCAGAAGTCATTGACAAATTCTGGGATATTTTGATAAAAGCAAATTATCATATTATATTGATGACGTTCTTATATCTGCAAACTCAATAGCAGAGATGATGAAAACTTTAGAAGTTTTACAGGTATTAATAAGTCATAACATGACAATCGAACCTTCAAAAATGCAAATTTGCAAACCAGAAATAGAATTCCTAGGATTCAGGGTGAATCGAATGGGATATTCGCCCTCACAAAAGAATATAGAAAAAGTTAAAAACTTAGTCATACCAAAATCGGAAAAGGGTGTCAGATCTTTATTGGGTTTAGCTAATTATTTTCGGACACCAATACCCAACTATTCAGACAAAGTGAACCCTTTAGTAGAACTGACTAAAGATAGGGTTAAATTCAAGTGGAGTCCAGAGGCAGAAAAAGCTTTTCTGATATTTCAGGAGGAAATTGTACAAAAACCAACACTCAGAACCCCGATTTTAACAAATATTTTTTCTTATTCACGGATGGTGACAAATTTGCAATTTCAGAAGTTTTAGCTCAAGAAAAGCATGGTCATTTGCTGCCTATTGAATTTTTCGGGAGAAAACTCAGAGAACCGGAAAAAATTATCCGAGTATTAAATTTGAGTTCTTAGGAATGCATGAAGCAATTATGCATTTTAAATATATGCTTTCGTGTAGACGGTTTACTGTGTTAACAGACTCGAAAGCACTAACTCAGTATTTACATTTACAAGATAAATCCAAAATTATAAACAGATGGGTAGCAGATTTACAAGACTTTAATTTTGATTTCGAATTCGTCGAAGGAATTAACAATCCAGCAGACTATTTGAGCAGGAATTTAGGCAATATTACAAGAGACAGAGAACTTCAAAATAATTTGTTTGCAAGTAACATAGCACTTACAGACGAAAATATTAAATCGGAGCAATACGCAGACGAAAAATTAAAAAATATAATAAATAAAATTGAAAAAGACAAAAATAATAGGAGCACGAAGAGATTTACTTTAAATCAAAATAAATTATTAATTTTAAAACCTGGTTCAGATAAAAAGGAGCTTTTAATTACCCCGGATTCATTAAAAATTGCAGCCATAGAAGAAGCTCATAAAGCGCATTTCGGATTTAAAAAAACTTATGATAATGTGAAAACAAGGCTTTTTTGGCACGGAATGTACAAAGACATTAAAACATATTGCGCAAATTGTGTACAGTGCCTCACATCTAAACAGCATACGACAATTAAAGTACCGATAAAAAAATGGTGAAAGATCACGAGGTCGGTACGGTCCTGCATGCTGACGTTATTGGACCTTTAAACCTCACATTACGAAAAAATAGGTACATATTAATTATTATTGATTTGACATCGAGATTCCTGGAAGCTGTTCCCCTACGGAACGTAGAATCGCAAACTATTCTAAACGTACTAAATAAGTATTTAGCGAATTATGGAATTTGTAAAGAAATAATATTTCATAATGCCAAATATCTAAGAAGCGAAGTTATGAAAGAATATATGGAATCTTTAAACATACAAAGGAAATTTGTAAGTGTATACCGTGCCCAAGGAAATGGACTTTGTGAAGTCACCAATAAAATATTAAAAACATCAATTGTAGCTATGTCAAAACGCACTACGGAGTGGGATATTAGACTGGAATTTTTTTAATTAGCGTATAATTACTCGAAACATCGCGCTACGGGATATAGTCCCTCACTGCTATTTTTCGCAAGAGAGATTAGATATCTTTTTACAGCTCATATTCCTTCCGAGGAAATATATACCCACTCGTATGTTAAAAGCAGAATACAGCATATGAAGGAAATCAAAATTCAATCTCTTGCAAGCCAAGAGAAAATAATGCAAGAATATATAGATGAAGAGGCATACGAAAACGTAAAGGATTTAAAATTGGGCCAAACTGTATATTTAAAATGCATTGGAAAACCAGGTGCATTAGAGCCAAAATTTCTAAGACCCTACGAAGTTACTAAAAAGTTTAGAAACTTTAATTATTTATTGCAATATGTTCCAGATAAATCAATATAGCCGATCAAACGACATATGGATCAATTATATGCTCCTAAATATGCAACAGGTCATACAGAGGCGGAAATTACGAATTTACAGGGGTGTCAGAAAAAAATTGATGATGATAAAAATTACAGAAATAAATGTGGCATTTTTCAGAGAAAATCGCACTCAACTGAAAATTGTTAGTTTGAATCAAATAATAAAAATACGAGTCAAAAGGTTGACAAAGATACTAAAAAGTATTATAAAAAATAAATAAATAAATATTCTGAGAATGTAGACCCAGATTTAAATTATCAAAAAGACTACTATAATACAAACATGTTCTTATATGGTTATACACCATATCTAAACTTATACGGGGATGTTATGCAATATCATTACCCTTTCCCCCCGACCCAGAATTATCCAGGGGATATAAATTGGTATTATTAAAAAAAAAAAAAAAATCTTTAAATTAGATAACAGACTGTGTTAAGCAGGAACTTTAAGTGTAAAATAATTTCAATAAAAAGTTGGGGTCTGAGCCCCATTAAAAATATTAAAATTATTTTCATTTAGAAATAAATTAATAAAATAAAATAAATGCTTAATCAATCCCAAAATGTAAAAAATAAATTTTTGTTTCCCTTTTCTTTTTTATGTAAATATACTATAAAATAAAATTAATAACTTGCCTTATAAAATTCAAAATAATAATAAGAAAGGATAGGAAGATGGATACGCCAATTTGCCTTTGGGTTACAATTTGAGCAAATGTGCAGGGCGCACCCGAAAACATATTCATAAAATTATGAAATGTGCTTCACAAACTTCCACTGGAGCAGTTAAATATTTCTCTCCAGGCAAAATTTATATATTTTTTTTTCGAATATGAATTAGAAAATATAAAAGCTTAACAAAGCCAAATAACATTAAAATTTAATTAATTTAATAGTGAATAAATTTGAAGTAATTTCAAAAAGAGAATTGTTTTTTCTGTTTTCTATAAGGGTAGCCTTCGCTAATAGCCTTACAATTCAGATGACAGAATTTCAGAGTTACTCCTTATAATGAGTAGGTGTAAGCTAAAGGTTCAGGGTAGTTAGAACAGCTTTATAACATGTTACTCATATATTCATTTATCTTATTATAATATATATAAGGATGACGCGGAATAAATTATTAGTGCGCTCTGTATTAGGATAGCGGTTAGCTATAAGCCTAAATATAATAAAATATACAGACAGATAGCTAAGATTTATTCAAGTGGTTCAATAATAACTTATATGGTAAAGTCTAGGATTTAGGCAGCAGGGATATGTTTTATGAACAAAAGTGTTATAAATAAATAAATAAATAATAATAATAAACAAAAATAAATTATTCTAACAGTGAATAATTAACATTAAGGAATTTGGTGTAGCACATTGGTTTTTAAAAAGATATACATATATATGACAATGGACAAGGCAAGTTATTTCAATATAATTACACACATTATTATGCAAAATTATAGTAAACAAATACATATATAAATATTTTAAAGTAAAATTAAAATTTTCTCACCAAAGGCTTTCTGTGTGGGGTGCAATTTTGGCCAACGGCTGGGTGTGCACCAACAGCAACAGGCTTTTTTTTAAAGACAGGAGTCAATTAATATGGGTATAAGTTGAGTATCATTTCCAGGCTCTTGACTGAAATAGGAATCGAAGAAAAATTAAGTATGGTATAATTACAAGATAATATTCCGAAGATGTAAGTACGGACCTGATAGCCCTGATAATGCCTAAGCGAGCCTGACAGCCCTAGTGATGCAAGTGAATCTGACAGCCCTGGTGATGTCTACCTGGTTCTGATAGCCCTGGTAATGCCTAAGCGGTCCTGATAGCCCTTGTAATGAGAGGGAAAGGCCAAGGATGTATGCTACATGATCCAGTCTGATTAAAAGCAAATATCAAAGATAAAATGAATCCTGCCTACAGCGTCCCGGAGCTATGCTTCCAGTCATGCCGATCATGCCGCCCGTTTATGAAATGAATTTATACGATTATCGAAAAGTATCCCGAGTACCGCGCAGTTTCTGAAGTCTGATGAAGGAAGGCCACCGATCAGCGCAAAATTCAAGGTACTGCTTTAATCTTTCTTTCAACATATAAGTTATACTAGAATTATAAATATCCCTTTATGATATTTTACGGTATAATGGTCATCTGAGATCCAACAACCCAATAATTTAATTTAAATAAGGTATTTAAATAAAAGAAAATTATTTCTCTTGATAAAAAAAAAAATATATAAGAATAAAAGTAATTAAAATCATTTTGTAAAGATTAAACTTTCATGTAACAATGATAAGCAAACTAAAGTTTTGCTTCTATTTTTTTGAATAATTAATGTGTATATGTACATAATCTTGTTTAATGTAAATAGAAATATTTAATCAGGAGTTAAAATCTCTGTAATTATTTTAGTGATAAAAATTAATGTGTGTCATTTTATTTGCAGTTTATTTAGAGCTGAATTCATAGGTGGAAGAGATCACATAAAATTTCACAACGCAAACTTTTAATTTATAAGTTGTAATTAATTAATTTTGATAAATACAATTTTACGCGAATTTTAATTTAATTTTAAGATAATTATTCGCGTTGCTCTTCTACTAGAATTTATATTATTTACGATCACTTATTGGTTTTGGATACATTTTTAAGCTATATAAAATTATATACCAAGTTCTATGAGGAGCGTGGATGATTTGGATTAAATAACAGTTTTCTTTGGTGGAAATTAGATAGGATATAAATAAGTGTAATTATCTGTCCAGCATCCACCCCCCATCATAAGTAACATGGTGCTATGACTCAGGCAACGTTAATCTGAGGTCAGTAGAACAATAATAATAGTAATAAAATAATAATAATAAAGGAAAATAAATATAAGAATTAGTTCAATGAAGCAATTTTAAAGATATTGTAGGAATGTAAATTTAATTGATTAAAATTTTATTAAAATTAATTTCTTTTATTATTGTAACAGTAATGACACACATATAGTAATTTAAATAAATAAAATGAATAATATATTTTAGCAAAAACAAAAACAAAACAAAAAAAATAAAAAAATGAAACTTTCTAGGATTTATGAGAGATAAATTTAAGAAGTAATTTTTTTTCCCTTTCTCTCTCTATCTTTTATTGGTTGGATCTCAATTACCATAGAGAAATAATCATATATGACACATTTGTAAAAAGAAAAAGAAAATTATTTTATATTGTGTAAAAAAAATAATGATAAGTAAAATTTTAATAATATGACTGGTATGAATATGATTGAAATATCAATATATCAGTATTTTTGAAATTGTATCAAGGTGATACAAAAGGAAATTTATGAGTCGTACTACGAAACAGTGGTACAGTATTTGCATAAAAATATAACAAAATAAAATTGTTTTCTCTGTAGAAAAAGACGGATATTTTTCCATTAAATGGAATTGTGATGTTTCATATATACATGTGTATTACAAATATTTTAGGGGTATTTATGTGTTGTAAAAGAATTAACTACGAAACAATTTCATCTACTAAGAATTTTTTTAAAAAATATTAGTGCTGTTGTTTTATATGTTTATGCAATTTAAAATATTTTCATACATATGTGGTAATATAAAAAAAAATGAAGTTATGATATACAAAATATTATTTTAAGGAGTATAGGATCGATTTTGAATTGATATTTTGAAAAAGTATAGATAGATTACTAATATTTGTTAAAAATGACTCAGACGCTAGATATAGATGCACGTATTAAGTTAGTGTCAGCATTTGACAATAAAAAGAACAAAAATATTAAATTTTTCTTAGATGAATTTGATAATGTGTTTAATGATATAGATATAGAGGAAAAGACTAAGTTATTAATTTTGAAGGCTAAAATTACGGCAGACGCGAAACATCTTTTAAGTAAATATATTGAGAAATATAATGAGACCAATTATAATTTATTCAAAAATAATTTGGTGGATTTATTCGGAACGAAACTAAACTTCCTTACTGCTCAGAGCAATTTCCTAAATTTAAAACAGGCCGCAAATCAAACGATAGAGGAATTCATTTTGGATTTTAAAAATATTATAAAATCTTATATCGAAAGTGCAGGCGAAAATGTTGATAATAAGGAAGAGAATTTTATCGAAATCTTAAAAATGTCGATTTTTTTAAATGCAATTAGAGAAGATATTGAATTAGATGTTCGTAAAAAAGCGCCCAGTTCCTTCAAGGAAGCATGTGAGTTAGCCCAACAGATGGAAAGTGCGTATAATGAATCAAATTTTAAGGAAATTAACGCAATAAATAACGAAAACAAAAATCTTTATGAGAACCTTATAGAATCAAGTAAGCAAAACAAAGAGCTAATCCAGAAATTAAAAGGGAAAATTGATAAGCTAAAAAAATCAAAGAAAAAAAACCAGGCAATTAAAGATGATAGTGTTTCGCGAAATAAGAAACTCTTTAATAAACACAACAATATAAGGGTCCCCATTTCAGTTACAATTTTCATTATAATGATCATGATTATTACAATTCATTTAATTACCCGACGCATTTTGTGGTGTATGATAATTTACAACTTAATTGGGATCGGTAAATAGGGACTTTGGATATATTTCTGGGAATTATGATCAAAATTGTTATCAATTTGAAAATCGCAAAAAGAAAAAAAAAAAAGACGGCAACGATAACAGCGAAATCTGATCAAGATTCGGGATTTTTAGAAACGGAAATCGATAAAATAAATCAAACTATTGCAAATATCACAAATGCAGACAAAGATAGTCTGCCAATTATATCAATTAATATACAGGGCGTCGAAATACAGGCTCTCTACGACACAGGTGCCGCAGTTTCACTTTTGACACCCTCTTTATTCAAAAAAATTAAAGATACAAACGTTAAAATCAAATATTTGGGCAGTCAGATCCAAATTAAAACTTTAACAAATTCAAAGATTTTTTTTTTTTTTTTTAAACAGTGTGTAAAAATAACTTTTCGATTAAAAGGTATATTCACAACGGGCACATTTTATGTCACAAGTAATGATTTTGATAGGCAATACCAAATGTTATTAGAGTACGATTATCTCAAGGAAAATCATATGATTTTGGATTTATGCAATAAAACGTTAAAATTTAAAGGTAAAAGAATTGACTTAAATGTTGCAAGTGAAGTAAATAATTATGAAGTGAATAACATTACGCCATGTCATTCAGGGGAACAATCAAACAATCAAAAAGGGGATAAAAATATGTTTGCCGTTACTAAAAATAGGATTTTTCTTCAACCTGAAGAATCAAAAATAGTAAAATTAAAATGCCCAGAGGATATAAATATGTCAAATTTGATTATGTTTGACCCCATTCAAGAAAATAGTAAATTTTCATGCAAGACTTCGTTACACGAAGTTCAAAAAAATAATAACATACATATTATCATAAAGAATAAATTATCAGAAAAGTTTATTATTCAGAAAGGAACTAAAATGGGAGAAATAACAAAGAACTTTGAGTGTAAGCAAGATGACTCAACTGATAATATAGAAAAAGGGAACTTTTATGAAATAAATAATTTAAATAGAGAAGATGTGAGAAAATTGCGAGAAGCAGAAATTAAAGAAATGGATTTTGATTTAAGCCATTTAACAGAGGAAGTACAACGAAAATTTCGAGAAATTTTAATGGGTAGTGTTCATGCATTTTTAAAAAGTTATCAAACATTGGGGCAATCATCGTTTGTAGCACCAAGTTTTCAATTGAATCATGAGTTCCCGGTACAAGCTAAGACATATAAATTGCCTCAGGCAGTAAGACACTATGCGAAACGGGAAATCAAACAATTGTTACAAGCCAAAATTATCGAGAAAACAGACTCTGAGTATGCTTTTCCAGTTATTTTTGTTAGAAAGAAGAATCCGAGTGCAGAACCCAAGTTTAGAATGGCAACGGATCTAAGACTTTTGAACCAAATTTTACAACCATACACTTATCCGATGCCGTACGTCAAAGATTTATTACAAAAAATAAGTGAAAAAAAATATTATATTATACTAGACCTACATAGTGCATTTTTCAAATCAATTTAAAACCAGAAGATTGTAGCTTTTATCACAGAATATGGCAAACATATGCCGCTGCGTTTAGCTTTTGGCACACGAAATTCTAGCGCCATTTTTGCAGAAGTCATTGACAAATTCTGGGATATTTTGATAAAAGCAAATTATCATATTATATTGATGACGTTCTTATATCTGCAAACTCAATAGCAGAGATGATGAAAACTTTAGAAGTTTTACAGGTATTAATAAGTCATAACATGACAATCGAACCTTCAAAAATGCAAATTTGCAAACCAGAAATAGAATTCCTAGGATTCAGGGTGAATCGAATGGGATATTCGCCCTCACAAAAGAATATAGAAAAAGTTAAAAACTTAGTCATACCAAAATCGGAAAAGGGTGTCAGATCTTTATTGGGTTTAGCTAATTATTTTCGGACACCAATACCCAACTATTCAGACAAAGTGAACCCTTTAGTAGAACTGACTAAAGATAGGGTTAAATTCAAGTGGAGTCCAGAGGCAGAAAAAGCTTTTCTGATATTTCAGGAGGAAATTGTACAAAAACCAACACTCAGAACCCCGATTTTAACAAATATTTTTTCTTATTCACGGATGGTGACAAATTTGCAATTTCAGAAGTTTTAGCTCAAGAAAAGCATGGTCATTTGCTGCCTATTGAATTTTTCGGGAGAAA
The DNA here is from genome assembly GCA_963932465.1 of Maratus speciosus. Taxonomy (NCBI): domain Eukaryota; kingdom Metazoa; phylum Arthropoda; class Arachnida; order Araneae; family Salticidae; genus Maratus; species Maratus speciosus. Next base: position 151,960,015 of record OZ010792.1, on the reverse strand, counting down.
ACTCAGATAACCGGAAAAAATTATCCGAGTATTAAATTTGAGTTCTTAGGAATGCATGAAGCAATTATGCATTTTAAATATATGCTTTCGGGTAGACGGTTTACTGTGTTAACAGACTCGAAAGCACTAACTCAGTATTTACATTTACAAGATAAATCCAAAATTATAAACAGATGGGTAGCAGATTTACAAGACTTTAATTTTGATTTCGAATTCGTCGAAGGAATTAACAATCCAGCAGACTATTTGAGCAGGAATTTAGGCAATATTACAAGAGACAGAGAACTTCAAAATAATTTGTTTGCAAGTAACATAGCACTTACAGACGAAAATATTAAATCGGAGCAATACGCAGACGAAAAATTAAAAAATATAATAAATAAAATTGAAAAAGACAAAAATAATAGGAGCACGAAGAGATTTACTTTAAATCAAAATAAATTATTAATTTTAAAACCTGGTTCAGATAAAAAGGAGCTTTTAATTACCCCGGATTCATTAAAAATTGCAGCCATAGAAGAAGCTCATAAAGCGCATTTCGGATTTAAAAAAACTTATGATAATGTGAAAACAAGGCTTTTTTGGCACGGAATGTACAAAGACATTAAAACATATTGCGCAAATTGTGTACAGTGCCTCACATCTAAACAGCATACGACAATTAAAGTACCGATAAAAAAATGGTGAAAGATCACGAGGTCGGTACGGTCCTGCATGCTGACGTTATTGGACCTTTAAACCTCACATTACGAAAAAATAGGTACATATTAATTATTATTGATTTGACATCGAGATTCCTGGAAGCTGTTCCCCTACGGAACGTAGAATCGCAAACTATTCTAAACGTACTAAATAAGTATTTAGCGAATTATGGAATTTGTAAAGAAATAATATTTCATAATGCCAAATATCTAAGAAGCGAAGTTATGAAAGAATATATGGAATCTTTAAACATACAAAGGAAATTTGTAAGTGTATACCGTGCCCAAGGAAATGGACTTTGTGAAGTCACCAATAAAATATTAAAAACATCAATTGTAGCTATGTCAAAACGCACTACGGAGTGGGATATTAGACTGGAATTTTTTTAATTAGCGTATAATTACTCGAAACATCGCGCTACGGGATATAGTCCCTCACTGCTATTTTTCGCAAGAGAGATTAGATATCTTTTTACAGCTCATATTCCTTCCGAGGAAATATATACCCACTCGTATGTTAAAAGCAGAATACAGCATATGAAGGAAATCAAAATTCAATCTCTTGCAAGCCAAGAGAAAATAATGCAAGAATATATAGATGAAGAGGCATACGAAAACGTAAAGGATTTAAAATTGGGCCAAACTGTATATTTAAAATGCATTGGAAAACCAGGTGCATTAGAGCCAAAATTTCTAAGACCCTACGAAGTTACTAAAAAGTTTAGAAACTTTAATTATTTATTGCAATATGTTCCAGATAAATCAATATAGCCGATCAAACGACATATGGATCAATTATATGCTCCTAAATATGCAACAGGTCATACAGAGGCGGAAATTACGAATTTACAGGGGTGTCAGAAAAAAATTGATGATGATAAAAATTACAGAAATAAATGTGGCATTTTTCAGAGAAAATCGCACTCAACTGAAAATTGTTAGTTTGAATCAAATAATAAAAATACGAGTCAAAAGGTTGACAAAGATACTAAAAAGTATTATAAAAAAAAAATAAATAAATATTCTGAGAATGTAGACCCAGATTTAAATTATCAAAAAGACTACTATAATACAAACATGTTCTTATATGGTTATACACCATATCTAAACTTATACGGGGATGTTATGCAATATCATTACCCTTTCCCCCCCGACCCAGAATTATCCAGGGGATATAAATTGGTATTATTAAAAAAAAAAAAATCTTTAAATTAGATAACAGACTGTGTTAAGCAGGAACTTTAAGTGTAAAATAGTTTCAATAAAAAGTTGGGGTCTGAGCCCCATTAAAAATATTAAAATTATTTTCATTTAGAAATAAATTAATAAAATAAAATAAATGCTTAATCAATCCCAAAATGTAAAAAATAAATTTTTGTTTCCCTTTTCTTTTTTATGTAAATATACTATAAAATAAAATTAATAACTTGCCTTATAAAATTCAAAATAATAATAAGAAAGGATAGGAAGATGGATACGCCAATTTGCCTTTGGGTTACAATTTGAGCAAATGTGCAGGGCGCACCCGAAAACATATTCATAAAATTATGAAATGTGCTTCACAAACTTCCACTGGAGCAGTTAAATATTTCTCTCCAGGCAAAATTTATATATTTTTTTTTCGAATATGAATTAGAAAATATAAAAGCTTAACAAAGCCAAATAACATTAAAATTTAATTAATTTAATAGTGAATAAATTTGAAGTAATTTCAAAAAGAGAATTGTTTTTTCTGTTTTCTATAAGGGTAGCCTTCGCTAATAGCCTTACAATTCAGATGACAGAATTTCAGAGTTACTCCTTATAATGAGTAGGTGTAAGCTAAAGGTTCAGGGTAGTTAGAACAGCTTTATAAATGTTACTCATATATTCATTTATCTTATTATAATATATATAAGGATGACGCGGAATAAATTATTAGTGCGCTCTGTATTAGGATAGCGGTTAGCTATAAGCCTAAATATAATAAAATATACAGACAGATAGCTAAGATTTATTCAAGTGGTTCAATAATAACTTATATGCTAAAGTCTAGGATTTAGGCAGCAGGGATATGTTTTATGAACAAAAGTGTTATAAATAAATAAATAAATAATAATAATAAACAAAAATAAATTATTCTAACAGTGAATAATTAACATTAAGGAATTTGGTGTAGCACATTGGTTTTTAAAAAGATATACATATATATGACAATGGACAAGGCAAGTTATTTCAATATAATTACACACATTATTATGCAAAATTATAGTAAACAAATACATATATAAATATTTTAAAGTAAAATTAAAATTTTCTCACCAAAGGCTTTCTGTGTGGGGTGCAATTTTGGCCAACGGCTGGGTGTGCACCAACAGCAACAGGCTTTTTTTTAAAGACAGGAGTCAATTAATATGGGTATAAGTTGAGTATCATTTCCAGGCTCTTGACTGAAATAGGAATCGAAGAAAAATTAAGTATGGTATAATTACAAGATAACCCGTAAGGCATGGTGACGTCACGGCGACGTCGTTGTGAAGTCACACTGTGATTTTGTGACCGTCGATGTGACGTCACGTGACGTGGATGTGACGTCACAGTGACTAGAATGTGAGGTCGTTATGGCCGTTTTAGAGGTCGTTTGTGACGTCACATTGTGACCACTCTGTGAAGTCACGGTGTGACTAATTTGTGAAAAGTGTGTCATTTGTGACTATTTTGGCATTAACTTTGTGACGAACCTGTGACGAAAGTGACAATGTTTTGAAGTCACACTGTGACCAATTTGTGAAATATGTGTCATTTGTGACGAACTTGTCATAAACTCTGTGATGATTTCAAATGAAAATCAAATTTCAAATTAATTGCTTAAAAGGCGCAAAGGCGAACTAGTGAAAAAGATTCCATGCTGGAACTCGAACCCGGGCCATCAGTATAGCGCACTTACGTTCTACCGACTAAACCACATGGAACGATACCCAGCCTGGAAAATTTCTCACTATTACATGTTGGCAAGGCTACAAACGCAGCACAAGATGCAATATTTATCGTCAGCCACCGACATGGCGCAAGCACGAAACTTAAATTCAGCATCGATTGAAACTATATTAATACTTGGAAATGTTTTCAGAGAGAACCATTCGCCTTGCATACAATATTTCAAATGAAAATCAAATTTCAAATTAATAGCTTAAAAGGCAATTTTAATTTGAAATTTGATTTTCATTTGAAATACTGTATGCAAGGCGAATGTTTCTCTCTGGAAAAATTTCCAAGTGTTAATATAGATTTAATCGATGCTGGTTTAATTAAGCTTCGTGTTTGCCCCATGACGGTGGCTCACGATAAATATTCCATCTTGTGCGGCGTTTGTAGCCTTGCCAACATGTAATAAGGAGAAAATTTCCAGGCTGGGTATCGTTCCATGTGGTTTAGTCGGTAGAATGTCAGTGCGCTATACTGATGACCCGGGATCGAGACCCGGCGTGGACAGGGTTGCTGGCTTTTAGCCAGGCCAAAAAAAGCCGGCCGGCTTTTTTTGGTTTCAACCGCTTAAAAAAAGCCGGCTTTAATTGAAAAAAGCCGGCTTTTATTTTTCAAAAAGGTGGTTTATAGATAATTCATATAAAATTTGGATTAATTTATTTTTAATACACTTATATATTTTCTACTAAAAAAATATAAACTTCTATTAAATTTTGTCAAATAAATAAGACCTTATAACTGCTAGAATGTAACTGTAAAGGCATTATGTCTGAAAAAAAAAATTATGAATATTTAGAAGAATACATTAGACTCTAAAGTAAAGGTCAAAATTAGCACTAGCTACCGGCCACAGGGCCAGTAAATAAGAAAAAGTGGCTAGTGCAAAATTGCCTATCAGCGGCCACCTTCCGCCCACTTTTTTACAACGAAAGAATAAAATTTTCTTGCATTTCATCAAGGATTCTACTTTTTTTGGTTCCAATATATTAACATATTTATTTGCGCTATTCAGTTTTAGATTAATACTTATAGAAACTTTACTGTTTAGAATTTTTAAATAAAAAAGTGGCCACTAGTTTAAAGAAAGTGGCCATTTGAAAAACTAGTCCTACCGGCCAGTGGCCGCTAATGAAATTTCCCAGTTTTGACCTATACTCTAAAGTATTGGTTTGGAATTCTTTATCATAGCTCTACACATACCACACATTTTAAATTGATTATATAAAAGAATAAGAGGATGTCACACATTAAAATAGAAACAGTCTTACATATACTGATATTTACTTTTAAAATTGATTAAAACTAAATAGCTTATGTGTATTTAATAACTGAAATTATCTTATATAATACTTGAGCAATAATAAGCAATCGATATTCTGATAACTTATAAAAATGATATATGTAAAGTTTTTCTGCTACTAAGCTGTTATGTAACTTATTCCAGATATGTCCATACGGACAGATTAAAATCGTAAAATGAACAATGTTGAAAGAGAAATTAGGAAGGATATAACATTTGAGGAAATTTTAGAACATGTAAGTGCATAAAATAAAGAGAACAATTTAAAAAAAAATCTTCAAATAAAACCTGTTGAATTATAATTTTGAAAAGCTAGTTGCTATTTAAAATAGTGCATATTCATGGATAAATTAATGCATATGTTATTCATAATACTGTTTTAATAGAAAGAAATGATGTTTTTATTAAATGACTTTATGTGCGATTTTAAATAAATGTTTACGAGAAATAAAATAAGACTTGAACTATTAATATCCCTTAAAATTAGTTAATAAAAGATATAACTAAGCAACCATTGTCCTTTTTAATTATATAAAACGGTAAAGAAAAAAAAAAAAAAGAAGGGTGTTAAGGTTAGTGTAAACCAGACAAAGCAATTGGTATGGCCTTTTAATCCAATATTAATGTCTTCACATTATTGAAAAATTGTGTTATATTGATTTCTACCTCAATTAAATGTATTTAAAACTAATTAAAAACACATTAAAATGTGTCGTTTATAATTAAAATGCTTCTCAGTATAAAAACCAATTTCGGCCAAAAAAGGCCAATTTTGGCCAAAAAAAGCCGGTTAAAACCAATAAAAGCCACCGGCCTGGCTTTTTTTAATTTTAGCCGGCTTTTTTGCAACCCTGGGCGTGGATATTTTTCACTATGTTGGCCTTTGCGCCTTTTATAAGCAATTTATTTGAAATTTGATTTTCATTTGAAATATTGTATGCAAGGCGAATGTTTCTCTCTGGAAAAATGTCCAAGTATTAATACTGTGATGATTCTTGTCATAAAAACTACGATAATTTTAAAGTAAAGTTTTGTTTGAAATATAAAATTTTATCTTTTTACCGTACTTTTTAGCAAGATATCGCTATTTTGGAGTCCTATTCTTCTAAAATATTTTTAATTTTCCATTTAAAAAACAATGCTTATTAACTGACATCTTTTTTTATTAAGTTAGCTTGATCTTGAATTCAAGCTTAATATTAAGAATGTGTAAGCTTTTTAATGTGTTATGATTTGTCATTGCTTTTTTAAATACGAACATGGAGTCTAACGGACATTAATACAACTGTTACTTATAGAACTACATGATAAGCCCTATTTATTTAAATTTTTTATTCCCGTATATATTGTATTTTGTGAATATGAGCTAATTAGATTTGGTATGTTTTATATGAAAAGACTGATCTGGGAAATAGAAACAACAAGTAAGATATATCATGCGTTAGGCATAGATTATAAAACACTTTCCAACTCTTCCTAAATGTTTTATCAAGACATCGGGGGAAATAACGTAAATAAGATAACTAAGTAAACATGAAAACGCGTAAAACATTTAAAAACTGATTTACGCAGTTACCATCCACTAAGGTGTAAAAAAATCATAATTAAAAAAAAAATAAAAAAAATCGTTTTTTTTTATTTAAATCAGATTTTTTTTTATTTAAATCAGATTTGTATGATTTTTTCCCCAGCGTTCAAATACTGAATAGCTATCATGAGTTTTAGGTTTCCAAAACAATTACACCACTAATTGCTAACATAATCTATGTTTTTACACTTTAATTGATAAAATTATAATTGTTAGTTTGTAATTACAGAAATAAAAACTGCAAATTAGTAGTTTCATTAGGTAGTATTATACAATAATGTTATATACATTAATATTGTAATAATTATGTAAAACTTTATAAATACTAGAGATACTTAACATTTATGAAAATTATTAACTGCATTTTATACTAAATAGCTAACATTACTTCAAATTAATTATTAAACAATCAACTCTCTAATTAGGAACATATTATACATTTTTAAGCCTTAATTATTAAAATGATAATAATTCATTTTAGAAAGAAAAAGGGACAGGATGCTAGTTCAAAAAACGGGCACTATTTCATGAGGAAATATATTAGTAATGTGTTTAGTAATGATGTAAGAAAAAAAAAAAGAATATTTTTTAGCATTATAAGTAAAGTGTCCTTAATTTTTAATAATTTTATGAATAACAAATTGAAAAATACAATTAAATAACATATTTTAATAATATCCTGTTTTTTCTAAAGAAATAAAGTTCTATATTTTTGCAAGATTTTTTCCACATGAATTTAGAATACTGTTGAATGGGGAAGTTTTTTACAAGAAATTTCTGGCTACAACTACAGGTAAATTTCAACTTTTTTTTTCTTTTTTTTAAGGCAGGGTGCATTTTGCCAATTTCAAAAGGGGCATGGTGTGGCACCATTAAACAAAATGGCCTAGAAGAAGCAGTATAAGTAATTACAGAATTAATAAAAACTGCAAATAAGTAAAATTCATTAGTTAGTAGCACAAATAACAAAACTAACAAATATTATTTGTAGCTCATTTTGCATTTGTATTTAGGAAAATTTCTGTAAACCACCAAAATCTATACTTACACACATGTACGTGTATGCTAACCAAAAAGAAAAAAAATGAAAATGAGTTAAACCCATTCATATAGAATAAATATAAGTTAACCACTAATATCTGAAATCCTCAAAATATTTAAGTAACAGCATTATTACCTCTATTAGCTTTCAATGGTTCAATTTTTTAATATATATGAGTTACAAAAAAAAAAAAAAATAATAATAATAATAATAAACATTTATTCAACCTATACCAAAGAAGCTCTTGCTGTGCTTAGCATTTTTATACCAATTATTTCTTTTTCTCTTATGCATTCATTTACAATTTAGCTGCTGAGCAGATGTCATTCTTTCATTCTTCTTTAACTTGAGATTGCTATTAATTACTATTTATTATTTTACTTGTAGAAATGTAATTATACTTGCTCTGCGTATTTTATATAAAATAATGCATAAATTGATTACCTAAAGGAAATTATGACATTGCAAATTATGTTAGATTTAAATATCATTTTTAAATGAAACTGTTTTAATTTGGATAAAAACTTAAAAACAATGCTTTTAATTTTTTTTACAATACTAATGAATTAAGCTTAGAAACAATTATTTAAAGCTCTTTTTTTGTTTATTAATAAGTCAAAATACCTGTAGAAACTTTCAAATTATGTTCATGTTAGATTTTAATACTTTTTTTGACATTTTAAACATTTAGAAAATTTTTGATTTTAATCAATGATTTTTTTAAAAAAATCGGTTGATTAAAATCATGATTTAATCGCTGATTTAAATCAACCGATTAAAATCGTTGACACCCTACCATCCACAGCCAAATATGTTTTCTAATTCTTTTAAACAGTCCTGTATTTGATCTGTAGATTGATATATATATACTATATAATGGAAAAATTTAGTTTATCAAGGAAACGCATAACAGGTTGAAATTCTCTTTCAGCAATTTATACTAATATATGGAAACATACTTAAATAATTTTGTACAACCCTGTAGTTTACCTAGAACCTTTAGTACACGCCACTATTTAGTTAAAATTTTATTCAAGCTAAAACACTCTTAAAACTGCTGAAATTACATTTCCAGAAATTATAATTCATAGATGGCAACGTATCCAATTCTTTGCGTGACCCTTTATATCATTTTATCTATATACTACAAACATTTCTTAGTAAATTAAATACAGTGCAGCGTTAAAATGCATAACTTATTTAAAAACCTCCTTTAAGCAATACCCAGTAACCCTTTCGAATACTTTTGTATATTCCTGTATATGAATTATAGCATATATATATACACCATATAGTATGCATAAATGTAGTGAATCATAAAAGTGTATATCATAATTAAAAATGTATTTCCAGCAATCATCGCTAATGAACAGTACTTCGGATACAATATAGTATCTGAAATATTTTGTGTGTCCCTGTAAATGCTATATACACTTCGTATTATACATGAAATAATTCATAGTATGTAAACCTCACCGACGTATATCAATTTCATTACATATCAAATAGATTAACATAAATAAAGTACGCCGCAAACAATTCCCTCCACCCCTATATCATTATGTATTGGAATTCCTTTTTTAGCCCTGTAAATGAACAATAACTATTCTTTGCATCGCATATTCTATGGAATGCACATTTTAGTGCGCTTCATAAATGCATATCAATTTTATTCTGTTTGAAAGCGTGTAAAATCATTAAAAATCATTTGAAACGATTTTTTTCCCACAAGCCGTAATGTAATGGAATACAATTGACTGTCCCTGTAAATGAAATAACATGCTACAAACTTCATTACAAATAGGGGTCTTGCTATGGTAAACGTTAATAACATCCAAAAATTTTAAATAATTTAATTATCTTTAAATGTCTATTAATTATGTTAATGATTGATGATAATACTTGTCCATATACTTTTATATTTATGCCACCATGTGGTTTTAACCCAATATTTAAATAAGAAAATAAACCAGATTAAAATGCAATTTAAATCACTAATTTTAATAATCTGATCAAAGCTGTTGAAAAGGAAGTTAGATATTTTAACAAAATAAAAAATAAATGTAATGAAATATTTGTGTTCTATAACATGTTTATTAGAAGATAACTGAAATCATTGTAATTAAAAAAAAAAAAAAAAAAAAAAAAAAAAAAAAAAGCAAACAAGGAAAATAATATTTTAGATATTTCAGCAAAATAAAAAATAAATGTAATGAAATATTTATGTTCTACAGCATGTTAATGAGAAACTAACTAAAATTGTTGTAATAAAATAAAAAAAAAAGCAAACAGGGAAAATAATATTTTTACATACCTAATTTCATTGACGTTGTATGTGATACTTTGATTTTGGGGAACCAATTAAATCCGATTATAAGTACGATAGCAATGACTTGAATCATCTTCAACAAGTCAAAGCTACCGTAATTTTCTCGGGTTTATATTTTGTTAGCTGAACTAACTTGGATCCTGAGAACGTTCTTGTTTCAGTTTTTAAATCCGTGTCAACACATCTATGCTGTCCAGTGTCCACAGTGTCCACAGAACTGTCCAGTGTCCCGCGTTTATTCTAAAAAGTTTCACTGTTACTTTTATCCGTTATTCTGCGGTCGAGTGGTAACAACTGAAATAGCACAGATGCAGACGATTTGTAAGTTTCGAAGTTCGAAGCAGATGTTTTTTGGTTTTATTTGTTTTTCTATACCACAGTTTCGGAAGGAAATTAAATGCGTAATAATTTTGTCAAATTGTCTCTAATTCAATTTCCTGTTTGAAAATGTTTTATTGTATTTCATCTTTTATTTTTATCAGTTTTATTGAATTGTAAAGTTTCATTTACGTAAATTATAATAATAATATTATCCATAATTAGAGTTTACTAGATAAAACATTGCTTAAATTTTCAAAATGTATACAAATTAATTTAATGGTAATAATGATGACTCCCTCCTTTTTTTTTAAAGTAAAATTTGTATCACAGGTAATATATACAAAATATCTTCTTAAAAAATACAACAAGATTATCGAGAAGAGATGAGTTTTTCTTTGTCAATCTGTCATTCTCTTAATATTAATTTTCTGTAGAATAAAACTTGTAAAATAATTTTTAAAGATATATTTTGAAAACAAAAAATAAAACATGAATAATTAATTATGTCGTGGGCTTTGCCTAAATTTTGTACATTAATTTTATATTCGGAAAATGTCAATTCTATTTTAAACGTTTGAAAGAAGTAGAATAAAAAAAAAAAAAAAAAACTTAAAATAGTGAAACACTAAGAGGAAAAAAAATGACTTGAATGCAAATTATAAAGCAAGAAATGCATATATGACTGAACTTTGAAGACGCTTTCTGCGTGCTCATTAAAAGCTGCAGCCTTAACTGTAATAGAAAGTTTTTAGTTTGAAACGACAGAAATGTTTCGACTACTCTTTGAGAAACTTCCAGTATAACAGATGATCATTTACAAAAATCTTTATAAAAGATAAGTCGAGGTCTGCTTACCTAAAACATTTTTTTAATAATATGAAATTCTCATAATTAGGAAATCGTTTTGTGTTGCTGATGAATTAATTACATTTTATGTTATATGAAAATAAAAAGTTTTTGTTAGAGGCACAGATGCAACTTGGACCACGGTTTAAAAAATTTGTTAATCCGGCAGAAAAATATATTTTACAGTAAATAACATGTTTTTAATAATTTTTGTAATTTTTTAAAGTTTTCTAAGAAGTTCACATCTCAGTCACAATGTGACATCACTGAGTGGTGGCATTTTGGTCACAGATGTGACGTGACCACAGTGACTTACAGTGACGTCACAATGACGTCACTGTGACCATGCATGCTATGAGGGAATATTCCGAAGATGTAAGTACGGACCTGATAGCCCTGATAATGCCTAAGCGAGCCTGACAGCCCTAGTGATGCAAGTGAATCTGACAGCCCTGGTGATGTCTACCTGGTTCTGTTAGGCCTGGTAATGCCTAAGCGGTCCTGATAGCCCTTGTAATGAGAGGGAAAGGCCAAGGATGTATGCTACATGATCCAGTCTGATTAAAAGCAAATATCAAAGATAAAATGAATCCTGCCTACAGCGTCCCGGAGCTATGCTTCCAGTCATGCCGATCATGCCGCCCGTTTATGAAATGAATTTATACGATTATCGAAAAGTATCCCGAGTACCGCGCAGTTTCTGAAGTCTGATGAACGAAGGCCACCGATCAGCGCAAAATTCAAGGTACTGCTTTAATCTTTCTTTCAACATATAAGTTATACTAGAATTATAAATATCCCTTTATGATATTTTACGGTATAGTGGTCATCTGAGATCCAACAACCCAATAATTTAATTTAAATAAGGTATTTAAATAAAAGAAAATTATTTCTCTTGATAAAAAAAAAATATATATAAGAATAAAAGTAATTAAAATCATTTTGTAAAGATTAAACTTTCATGTAACAATGATAAGCAAACTAAAGTTTTGCTTCTATTTTTTTGAATAATTAATGTGTATATGTACATAATCTTGTTTAATGTAAATAGAAATATTTAATCAGGAGTTAAAATCTCTGTAATTATTTTAGTGATAAAAATTAATGTGTGTCATTTTATTTGCAGTTTATTTAGAGCTGAATTCATAGGTGGAAGAGATCACATAAAATTTCACAACGCAAACTTTTAATTTATAAGTTGTAATTAATTAATTTTGATAAATACAATTTTACGCGAATTTTAATTTAATTTTAAGATAATTATTCGCGTTGCTCTTCTACTAGAATTTATATTATTTACGATCACTTATTGGTTTTGGATACATTTTTAAGCTATATAAAATTATATACCAAGTTCTATGAGGAGCGTGGATGATTTGGATTAAATAACAGTTTTCTTTGGTGGAAATTAGATAGGATATAAATAAGTGTAATTATCTGTCCAGCATCCACCCCCCATCATAAGTAACATGGTGCTATGACTCAGGCAACGTTAATCTGAGGTCAGTAGAACAATAATAATAGTAATAAAATAATAATAATAAAGGAAAATAAATATAAGAATTAGTTCAATGAAGCAATTTTAAAGATATTGTAGGTATGTAAATTTAATTGATTAAAATTTTATTAAAATTAATTTCTTTTATTATTGTAACAGTAATGACACACATATAGTAATTTAAATAAATAAAATGAATAATATATTTTAGCAAAAACAAAAACAAAACAAAATAAATAAAAAAATGAAACTTTCTAGGATTTATGAGAGATAAATTTAAGAAGTAATTTTTTTTCCCTTTCTCTCTCTATCTTTTATTGGTTGGATCTCAATTACCATAGAGAAATAATCATATATGACACATTTGTAAAAAGAAAAAGAAAATTATTTTATATTGTGTAAAAAAAATAATGATAAGTAAAATTTTAATAATATGACTGGTATGAATATGATTGAAATATCAATATATCAGTATTTTTGAAATTGTATCAAGGTGATACAAAAGGAAATTTATGAGTCGTACTACGAAACAGTGGTACAGTATTTGCATAAAAATATAACAAAATAAAATTGTTTTCCCTGTAGAAAAAGACGGATATTTTTCCATTAAATGGAATTGTGATGTTTCATATATACATGTGTATTACAAATATTTTAGGGGTATTTATGTGTTGTAAAAGAATTAACTACGAAACAATTTCATCTACTAAGAATTTTTTTAAAAAATATTAGTGCTGTTGTTTTATATGTTTATGCAATTTAAAATATTTTCATACATATGTGGTAATATAAAAAAAAAATGAAGTTATGATATACAAAATATTATTTTAAGGAGTATAGGATCGATTTTGAATTGATATTTTGAAAAAGTATAGATAGATTACTAATATTTGTTAAAAATGACTCAGACGCTAGATATAGATGCACGTATTAAGTTAGTGTCAGCATTTGACAATAAAAAGAACAAAAATATTAAATTTTTCTTAGATGAATTTGATAATGTGTTTAATGATATAGATATAGAGGAAAAGACTAAGTTATTAATTTTGAAGGCTAAAATTACGGCAGACGCGAAACATCTTTTAAGTAAATATATTGAGAAATATAATGAGACCAATTATAATTTATTCAAAAATAATTTGGTGGATTTATTCGGAACGAAACTAAACTTCCTTACTGCTCAGAGCAATTTCCTAAATTTAAAACAGGCCGCAAATCAAACGATAGAGGAATTCATTTTGGATTTTAAAAATATTATAAAATCTTATATCGAAAGTGCAGGCGAAAATGTTGATAATAAGGAAGAGAATTTTATCGAAATCTTAAAAATGTCGATTTTTTTAAATGCAATTAGAGAAGATATTGAATTAGATGTTCGTAAAAAAGCGCCCAGTTCCTTCAAGGAAGCATGTGAGTTAGCCCAACAGATGGAAAGTGCGTATAATGAATCAAATTTTAAGGAAATTAACGCAATAAATAACGAAAACAAAAATCTTTATGAGAACCTTATAGAATCAAGTAAGCAAAACAAAGAGCTAATCCAGAAATTAAAAGGGAAAATTGATAAGCTAAAAAAATCAAAGAAAAAAAACCAGGCAATTAAAGATGATAGTGTTTCGCGAAATAAGAAACTCTTTAATAAACACAACAATATAAGGGTCCCCATTTCAGTTACAATTTTCATTATAATGATCATGATTATTACAATTCATTTAATTACCCGACGCATTTTGTGGTGTATGATAATTTACAACTTAATTGGGATCGGTAAATAGGGACTTTGGATATATTTCTGGGAATTATGATCAAAATTGTTATCAATTTGAAAATCGCAAAAAGAAAAAAAAAAAGACGGCAACGATAACAGCGAAATCTGATCAAGATTCGGGATTTTTAGAAACGGAAATCGATAAAATAAATCAAACTATTGCAAATATCACAAATGCAGACAAAGATAGTCTGCCAATTATATCAATTAATATACAGGGCGTCGAAATACAGGCTCTCTACGACACAGGTGCCGCAGTTTCGCTTTTGACACCCTCTTTATTCAAAAAAATTAAAGATACAAACGTTAAAATCAAATATTTGGGCAGTCAGATCCAAATTAAAACTTTAACAAATTCAAAGATTTTTTTTTTTTTTTAAACAGTGTGTAAAAATAACTTTTCGATTAAAAGGTATATTCACAACGGGCACATTTTATGTCACAAGTAATGATTTTGATAGGCAATACCAAATGTTATTAGAGTACGATTATCTCAAGGAAAATCATATGATTTTGGATTTATGCAATAAAACGTTAAAATTTAAAGGTAAAAGAATTGACTTAAATGTTGCAAGTGAAGTAAATAATTATGAAGTGAATAACATTACGCCATGTCATTCAGGGGAACAATCAAACAATCAAAAAGGGGATAAAAATATGTTTGCCGTTACTAAAAATAGGATTTTTCTTCAACCTGAAGAATCAAAAATAGTAAAATTAAAATGCCCAGAGGATATAAATATGTCAAATTTGATTATGTTTGACCCCATTCAAGAAAATAGTAAATTTTCATGCAAGACTTCGTTACACGAAGTTCAAAAAAATAATAACATACATATTATCATAAAGAATAAATTATCAGAAAAGTTTATTATTCAGAAAGGAACTAAAATGGGAGAAATAACAAAGAACTTTGAGTGTAAGCAAGATGACTCAACTGATAATATAGAAAAAGGGAACTTTTATGAAATAAATAATTTAAATAGAGAAGATGTGAGAAAATTGCGAGAAGCAGAAATTAAAGAAATGGATTTTGATTTAAGCCATTTAACAGAGGAAGTACAACGAAAATTTCGAGAAATTTTAATGGGTAGTGTTCATGCATTTTTAAAAAGTTATCAAACATTGGGGCAATCATCGTTTGTAGCACCAAGTTTTCAATTGAATCATGAGTTCCCGGTACAAGCTAAGACATATAAATTGCCTCAGGCAGTAAGACACTATGCGAAACGGGAAATCAAACAATTGTTACAAGCCAAAATTATCGAGAAAACAGACTCTGAGTATGCTTTTCCAGTTATTTTTGTTAGAAAGAAGAATCCGAGTGCAGAACCCAAGTTTAGAATGGCAACGGATCTAAGACTTTTGAACCAAATTTTACAACCATACACTTATCCGATGCCGTACGTCAAAGATTTATTACAAAAAATAAGTGAAAAAAAATATTATATTATACTAGACCTACATAGTGCATTTTTCAAATCAATTTAAAACCAGAAGATTGTAGCTTTTATCACAGAATATGGCAAACATATGCCGCTGCGTTTAGCTTTTGGCACACGAAATTCTAGCGCCATTTTTGCAGAAGTCATTGACAAATTCTGGGATATTTTGATAAAAGCAAATTATCATATTATATTGATGACGTTCTTATATCTGCAAACTCAATAGCAGAGATGATGAAAACTTTAGAAGTTTTACAGGTATTAATAAGTCATAACATGACAATCGAACCTTCAAAAATGCAAATTTGCAAACCAGAAATAGAATTCCTAGGATTCAGGGTGAATCGAATGGGATATTCGCCCTCACAAAAGAATATAGAAAAAGTTAAAAACTTAGTCATACCAAAATCGGAAAAGGGTGTCAGATCTTTATTGGGTTTAGCTAATTATTTTCGGACACCAATACCCAACTATTCAGACAAAGTGAACCCTTTAGTAGAACTGACTAAAGATAGGGTTAAATTCAAGTGGAGTCCAGAGGCAGAAAAAGCTTTTCTGATATTTCAGGAGGAAATTGTACAAAAACCAACACTCAGAACCCCGATTTTAACAAATATTTTTTCTTATTCACGGATGGTGACAAATTTGCAATTTCAGAAGTTTTAGCTCAAGAAAAGCATGGTCATTTGCTGCCTATTGAATTTTTCGGGAGAAAACTCAGATAACCGGAAAAAATTATCCGAGTATTAAATTTGAGTTCTTAGGAATGCATGAAGCAATTATGCATTTTAAATATATGCTTTCGGGTAGACGGTTTACTGTGTTAACAGACTCGAAAGCACTAACTCAGTATTTACATTTACAAGATAAATCCAAAATTATAAACAGATGGGTAGCAGATTTACAAGACTTTAATTTTGATTTCGAATTCGTCGAAGGAATTAACAATCCAGCAGACTATTTGAGCAGGAATTTAGGCAATATTACAAGAGACAGAGAACTTCAAAATAATTTGTTTGCAAGTAACATAGCACTTACAGACGAAAATATTAAATCGGAGCAATACGCAGACGAAAAATTAAAAAATATAATAAATAAAATTGAAAAAGACAAAAATAATAGGAGCACGAAGAGATTTACTTTAAATCAAAATAAATTATTAATTTTAAAACCTGGTTCAGATAAAAAGGAGCTTTTAATTACCCCGGATTCATTAAAAATTGCAGCCATAGAAGAAGCTCATAAAGCGCATTTCGGATTTAAAAAAACTTATGATAATGTGAAAACAAGGCTTTTTTGGCACGGAATGTACAAAGACATTAAAACATATTGCGCAAATTGTGTACAGTGCCTCACATCTAAACAGCATACGACAATTAAAGTACCGATAAAAAAATGGTGAAAGATCACGAGGTCGGTACGGTCCTGCATGCTGACGTTATTGGACATTTAAACCTCACATTACGAAAAAATAGGTACATATTAATTATTATTGATTTGACATCGAGATTCCTGGAAGCTGTTCCCCTACGGAACGTAGAATCGCAAACTATTCTAAACGTACTAAATAAGTATTTAGCGAATTATGGAATTTGTAAAGAAATAATATTTCATAATGCCAAATATCTAAGAAGCGAAGTTATGAAAGAATATATGGAATCTTTAAACATACAAAGGAAATTTGTAAGTGTATACCGTGCCCAAGGAAATGGACTTTGTGAAGTCACCAATAAAATATTAAAAACATCAATTGTAGCTATGTCAAAACGCACTACGGAGTGGGATATTAGACTGGAATTTTTTTAATTAGCGTATAATTACTCGAAACATCGCGCTACGGGATATAGTCCCTCACTGCTATTTTTCGCAAGAGAGATTAGATATCTTTTTACAGCTCATATTCCTTCCGAGGAAATATATACCCACTCGTATGTTAAAAGCAGAATACAGCATATGAAGGAAATCAAAATTCAATCTCTTGCAAGCCAAGAGAAAATAATGCAAGAATATATAGATGAAGAGGCATACGAAAACGTAAAGGATTTAAAATTGGGCCAAACTGTATATTTAAAATGCATTGGAAAACCAGGTGCATTAGAGCCAAAATTTCTAAGACCCTACGAAGTTACTAAAAAGTTTAGAAACTTTAATTATTTATTGCAATATGTTCCAGATAAATCAATATAGCCGATCAAACGACATATGGATCAATTATATGCTCCTAAATATGCAACAGGTCATACAGAGGCGGAAATTACGAATTTACAGGGGTGTCAGAAAAAAATTGATGATGATAAAAATTACAGAAATACATGTGGCATTTTTCAGAGAAAATCGCACTCAACTGAAAATTGTTAGTTTGAATCAAATAATAAAAATACGAGTCAAAAGGTTGACAAAGATACTAAAAAGTATTATAAAAAAAAAATAAATAAATATTCTGAGAATGTAGACCCAGATTTAAATTATCAAAAAGACTACTATAATACAAACATGTTCTTATATGGTTATACACCATATCTAAACTTATACGGGGATGTTATGCAATATCATTACCCTTTCCCCCCGACCCAGAATTATCCAGGGGATATAAATTGGTATTATTAAAAAAAAAAAATCTTTAAATTAGATAACAGACTGTGTTAAGCAGGAACTTTAAGTGTAAAATAGTTTCAATAAAAAGTTGGGGTCTGAGCCCCATTAAAAATATTAAAATTATTTTCATTTAGAAATAAATTAATAAAATAAAATAAATGCTTAATCAATCCCAAAATGTAAAAAATAAATTTTTGTTTCCCTTTTCTTTTTTATGTAAATATACTATAAAATAAAATTAATAACTTGCCTTATAAAATTCAAAATAATAATAAGAAAGGATAGGAAGATGGATACGCCAATTTGCCTTTGGGTTACAATTTGAGCAAATGTGCAGGGCGCACCCGAAAACATATTCATAAAATTATGAAATGTGCTTCACAAACTTCCACTGGAGCAGTTAAATATTTCTCTCCAGGCAAAATTTATATATTTTTTTTTCGAATATGAATTAGAAAATATAAAAGCTTAACAAAGCCAAATAACATTAAAATTTAATTAATTTAATAGTGAATAAATTTGAAGTAATTTCAAAAAGAGAATTGTTTTTTCTGTTTTCTATAAGGGTAGCCTTCGCTAATAGCCTTACAATTCAGATGACAGAATTTCAGAGTTACTCCTTATAATGAGTAGGTGTAAGCTAAAGGTTCAGGGTAGTTAGAACAGCTTTATAAATGTTACTCATATATTCATTTATCTTATTATAATATATATAAGGATGACGCGGAATAAATTATTAGTGCGCTCTGTATTAGGATAGCGGTTAGCTATAAGCCTAAATATAATAAAATATACAGACAGATAGCTAAGATTTATTCAAGTGGTTCAATAATAACTTATATGCTAAAGTCTAGGATTTAGGCAGCAGGGATATGTTTTATGAACAAAAGTGTTATAAATAAATAAATAAATAATAATAATAAACAAAAATAAATTATTCTAACAGTGAATAATTAACATTAAGGAATTTGGTGTAGCACATTGGTTTTTAAAAATATATACATATATATGACAATGGACAAGGCAAGTTATTTCAATATAATTACACACATTATTATGCAAAATTATAGTAAACAAATACATATATAAATATTTTAAAGTAAAATTAAAATTTTCTCACCAAAGGCTTTCTGTGTGGGGTGCAATTTTGGCCAACGGCTGGGTGTGCACCAACAGCAACAGGCTTTTTTTTAAAGACAGGAGTCAATTAATATGGGTATAAGTTGAGTATCATTTCCAGGCTCTTGACTGAAATAGGAATCGAAGAAAAATTAAGTATGGTATAATTACAAGATAATATTCCGAAGATGTAAGTACGGACCTGATAGCCCTGATAATGCCTAAGCGAGCCTGACAGCCCTAGTGATGCAAGTGAATCTGACAGCCCTGGTGATGTCTACCTGGTTCTGTTAGCCCTGGTAATGCCTAAGCGGTCCTGATAGCCCTTGTAATGAGAGGGAAAGGCCAAGGATGTATGCTACATGATCCAGTCTGATTAAAAGCAAATATCAAAGATAAAATGAATCCTGCCTACAGCGTCCCGGAGCTATGCTTCCAGTCATGCCGATCATGCCGCCCGTTTATGAAATGAATTTATACGATTATCGAAAAGTATCCCGAGTACCGCGCAGTTTCTGAAGTCTGATGAAGGAAGGCCACCGATCAGCGCAAAATTCAAGGTACTGCTTTAATCTTTCTTTCAACATATAAGTTATACTAGAATTATAAATATCCCTTTATGATATTTTACGGTATAGTGGTCATCTGAGATCCAACAACCCAATAATTTAATTTAAATAAGGTATTTAAATAAAAGAAAATTATTTCTCTTGATAAAAAAAAAATATATAAGAATAAAAGTAATTAAAATCATTTTGTAAAGATTAAACTTTCATGTAACAATGATAAGCAAACTAAAGTTTTGCTTCTATTTTTTTGAATAATTAATGTGTATATGTACATAATCTTGTTTAATGTAAATAGAAATATTTAATCAGGAGTTAAAATCTCTGTAATTATTTTAGTGATAAAAATTAATGTGTGTCATTTTATTTGCAGTTTATTTAGAGCTGAATTCATAGGTGGAAGAGATCACATAAAATTTCACAACGCAAACTTTTAATTTATAAGTTGTAATTAATTAATTTTGATAAATACAATTTTACGCGAATTTTAATTTAATTTTAAGATAATTATTCGCGTTGCTCTTCTACTAGAATTTATATTATTTACGATCACTTATTGGTTTTGGATACATTTTTAAGCTATATAAAATTATATACCAAGTTCTATGAGGAGCGTGGATGATTTGGATTAAATAACAGTTTTCTTTGGTGGAAATTAGATAGGATATAAATAAGTGTAATTATCTGTCCAGCATCCACCCCCCATCATAAGTAACATGGTGCTATGACTCAGGCAACGTTAATCTGAGGTCAGTAGAACAATAATAATAGTAATAAAATAATAATAATAAAGGAAAATAAATATAAGAATTAGTTCAATGAAGCAATTTTAAAGATATTGTAGGTATGTAAATTTAATTGATTAAAATTTTATTAAAATTAATTTCTTTTATTATTGTAACAGTAATGACACACATATAGTAATTTAAATAAATAAAATGAATAATATATTTTAGCAAAAACAAAAACAAAACAAAATAAATAAAAAAATGAAACTTTCTAGGATTTATGAGAGATAAATTTAAGAAGTAATTTTTTTTCCCTTTCTCTCTCTATCTTTTATTGGTTGGATCTCAATTACCATAGAGAAATAATCATATATGACACATTTGTAAAAAGAAAAAGAAAATTATTTTATATTGTGTAAAAAAAATAATGATAAGTAAAATTTTAATAATATGACTGGTATGAATATGATTGAAATATCAATATATCAGTATTTTTGAAATTGTATCAAGGTGATACAAAAGGAAATTTATGAGTCGTACTACGAAACAGTGGTACAGTATTTGCATAAAAATATAACAAAATAAAATTGTTTTCTCTGTAGAAAAAGACGGATATTTTTCCATTAAATGGAATTGTGATGTTTCATATATACATGTGTATTACAAATATTTTAGGGGTATTTATGTGTTGTAAAAGAATTAACTACGAAACAATTTCATCTACTAAGAATTTTTTTAAAAAATATTAGTGCTGTTGTTTTATATGTTTATGCAATTTAAAATATTTTCATACATATGTGGTAATATAAAAAAAAATGAAGTTATGATATACAAAATATTATTTTAAGGAGTATAGGATCGATTTTGAATTGATATTTTGAAAAAGTATAGATAGATTACTAATATTTGTTAAAAATGACTCAGACGCTAGATATAGATGCACGTATTAAGTTAGTGTCAGCATTTGACAATAAAAAGAACAAAAATATTAAATTTTTCTTAGATGAATTTGATAATGTGTTTAATGATATAGATATAGAGGAAAAGACTAAGTTATTAATTTTGAAGGCTAAAATTACGGCAGACGCGAAACATCTTTTAAGTAAATATATTGAGAAATATAATGAGACCAATTATAATTTATTCAAAAATAATTTGGTGGATTTATTCGGAACGAAACTAAACTTCCTTACTGCTCAGAGCAATTTCCTAAATTTAAAACAGGCCGCAAATCAAACGATAGAGGAATTCATTTTGGATTTTAAAAATATTATAAAATCTTATATCGAAAGTGCAGGCGAAAATGTTGATAATAAGGAAGAGAATTTTATCGAAATCTTAAAAATGTCGATTTTTTTAAATGCAATTAGAGAAGATATTGAATTAGATGTTCGTAAAAAAGCGCCCAGTTCCTTCAAGGAAGCATGTGAGTTAGCCCAACAGATGGAAAGTGCGTATAATGAATCAAATTTTAAGGAAATTAACGCAATAAATAACGAAAACAAAAATCTTTATGAGAACCTTATAGAATCAAGTAAGCAAAACAAAGAGCTAATCCAGAAATTAAAAGGGAAAATTGATAAGCTAAAAAAATCAAAGAAAAAAAACCAGGCAATTAAAGATGATAGTGTTTCGCGAAATAAGAAACTCTTTAATAAACACAACAATATAAGGGTCCCCATTTCAGTTACAATTTTCATTATAATGATCATGATTATTACAATTCATTTAATTACCCGACGCATTTTGTGGTGTATGATAATTTACAACTTAATTGGGATCGGTAAATAGGGACTTTGGATATATTTCTGGGAATTATGATCAAAATTGTTATCAATTTGAAAATCGCAAAAAGAAAAAAAAAAAGACGGCAACGATAACAGCGAAATCTGATCAAGATTCGGGATTTTTAGAAACGGAAATCGATAAAATAAATCAAACTATTGCAAATATCACAAATGCAGACAAAGATAGTCTGCCAATTATATCAATTAATATACAGGGCGTCGAAATACAGGCTCTCTACGACACAGGTGCCGCAGTTTCGCTTTTGACACCCTCTTTATTATAAAAAATTAAAGATACAAACGTTAAAATCAAATATTTGGGCAGTCAGATCCAAATTAAAACTTTAACAAATTCAAAGAATTTTTTTTTTTTTTTTAAACAGTGTGTAAAAATAACTTTTCGATTAAAAGGTATATTCACAACGGGCACATTTTATGTCACAAGTAATGATTTTGATAGGCAATACCAAATGTTATTAGGGTACGATTATCTCAAGGAAAATCATATGATTTTGGATTTATGCAATAAAACGTTAAAATTTAAAGGTAAAAGAATTGACTTAAATGTTGCAAGTGAAGTAAATAATTATGAAGTGAATAACATTACGCCATGTCATTCAGGGGAACAATCAAACAATCAAAAAGGGGATAAAAATATGTTTGCCGTTACTAAAAATAGGATTTTTCTTCAACCTGAAGAATCAAAAATAGTAAAATTAAAATGCCCAGAGGATATAAATATGTCAAATTTGATTATGTTTGACCCCATTCAAGAAAATAGTAAATTTTCATGCAAGACTTCGTTACACGAAGTTCAAAAAAATAATAACATACATATTATCATAAAGAATAAATTATCAGAAAAGTTTATTATTCAGAAAGGAACTAAAATGGGAGAAATAACAAAGAACTTTGAGTGTAAGCAAGATGACTCAACTGATAATATAGAAAAAGGGAACTTTTATGAAATAAATAATTTAAATAGAGAAGATGTGAGAAAATTGCGAGAAGCAGAAATTAAAGAAATGGATTTTGATTTAAGCCATTTAACAGAGGAAGTACAACGAAAATTTCGAGAAATTTTAATGGGTAGTGTTCATGCATTTTTAAAAAGTTATCAAACATTGGGGCAATCATCGTTTGTAGCACCAAGTTTTCAATTGAATCATGAGTTCCCGGTACAAGCTAAGACATATAAATTGCCTCAGGCAGTAAGACACTATGCGAAACGGGAAATCAAACAATTGTTACAAGCCAAAATTATCGAGAAAACAGACTCTGAGTATGCTTTTCCAGTTATTTTTGTTAGAAAGAAGAATCCGAGTGCAGAACCCAAGTTTAGAATGGCAACGGATCTAAGACTTTTGAACCAAATTTTACAACCATACACTTATCCGATGCCGTACGTCAAAGATTTATTACAAAAAATAAGTGAAAAAAAATATTATATTATACTAGACCTACATAGTGCATTTTTCAAATCAATTTAAAACCAGAAGATTGTAGCTTTTATCACAGAATATGGCAAACATATGCCGCTGCGTTTAGCTTTTGGCACACGAAATTCTAGCGCCATTTTTGCAGAAGTCATTGACAAATTCTGGGATATTTTGATAAAAGCAAATTATCATATTATATTGATGACGTTCTTATATCTGCAAACTCAATAGCAGAGATGATGAAAACTTTAGAAGTTTTACAGGTATTAATAAGTCATAACATGACAATCGAACCTTCAAAAATGCAAATTTGCAAACCAGAAATAGAATTCCTAGGATTCAGGGTGAATCGAATGGGATATTCGCCCTCACAAAAGAATATAGAAAAAGTTAAAAACTTAGTCATACCAAAATCGGAAAAGGGTGTCAGATCTTTATTGGGTTTAGCTAATTATTTTCGGACACCAATACCCAACTATTCAGACAAAGTGAACCCTTTAGTAGAACTGACTAAAGATAGGGTTAAATTCAAGTGGAGTCCAGAGGCAGAAAAAGCTTTTCTGATATTTCAGGAGGAAATTGTACAAAAACCAACACTCAGAACCCCGATTTTAACAAATATTTTTTCTTATTCACGGATGGTGACAAATTTGCAATTTCAGAAGTTTTAGCTCAAGAAAAGAATGGTCATTTGCTGCCTATTGAATTTTTCGGGAGAAAACTCAGATAACCGGAAAAAATTATCCGAGTATTAAATTTGAGTTCTTAGGAATGCATGAAGCAATTATGCATTTTAAATATATGCTTTCGGGTAGACGGTTTACTGTGTTAACAGACTCGAAAGCACTAACTCAGTATTTACATTTACAAGATAAATCCAAAATTATAAACAGATGGGTAGCAGATTTACAAGACTTTAATTTTGATTTCGAATTCGTCGAAGGAATTAACAATCCAGCAGACTATTTGAGCAGGAATTTAGGCAATATTACAAGAGACAGAGAACTTCAAAATAATTTGTTTGCAAGTAACATAGCACTTACAGACGAAAATATTAAATCGGAGCAATACGCAGACGAAAAATTAAAAAATATAATAAATAAAATTGAAAAAGACAAAAATAATAGGAGCACGAAGAGATTTACTTTAAATCAAAATAAATTATTAATTTTAAAACCTGGTTCAGATAAAAAGGAGCTTTTAATTACCCCGGATTCATTAAAAATTGCAGCCATAGAAGAAGCTCATAAAGCGCATTTCGGATTTAAAAAAACTTATGATAATGTGAAAACAAGGCTTTTTTGGCACGGAATGTACAAAGACATTAAAACATATTGCGCAAATTGTGTACAGTGCCTCACATCTAAACAGCATACGACAATTAAAGTACCGATAAAAAAATGGTGAAAGATCACGAGGTCGGTACGGTCCTGCATGCTGACGTTATTGGACATTTAAACCTCACATTACGAAAAAATAGGTACATATTAATTATTATTGATTTGACATCGAGATTCCTGGAAGCTGTTCCCCTACGGAACGTAGAATCGCAAACTATTCTAAACGTACTAAATAAGTATTTAGCGAATTATGGAATTTGTAAAGAAATAATATTTCATAATGCCAAATATCTAAGAAGCGAAGTTATGAAAGAATATATGGAATCTTTAAACATACAAAGGAAACTTGTAAGTGTATACCGTGCCCAAGGAAATGGACTTTGTGAAGTCACCAATAAAATATTAAAAACATCAATTGTAGCTATGTCAAAACGCACTACGGAGTGGGATATTAGACTGGAATTTTTTTAATTAGCGTATAATTACTCGAAACATCGCGCTACGGGATATAGTCCCTCACTGCTATTTTTCGCAAGAGAGATTAGATATCTTTTTACAGCTCATATTCCTTCCGAGGAAATATATACCCACTCGTATGTTAAAAGCAGAATACAGCATATGAAGGAAATCAAAATTCAATCTCTTGCAAGCCAAGAGAAAATAATGCAAGAATATATAGATGAAGAGGCATACGAAAACGTAAAGGATTTAAAATTGGGCCAAACTGTATATTTAAAATGCATTGGAAAACCAGGTGCATTAGAGCCAAAATTTCTAAGACCCTACGAAGTTACTAAAAAGTTTAGAAACTTTAATTATTTATTGCAATATGTTCCAGATAAATCAATATAGCCGATCAAACGACATATGGATCAATTATATGCTCCTAAATATGCAACAGGTCATACAGAGGCGGAAATTACGAATTTACAGGGGTGTCAGAAAAAAATTGATGATGATAAAAATTACAGAAATAAATGTGGCATTTTTCAGAGAAAATCGCACTCAACTGAAAATTGTTAGTTTGAATCAAATAATAAAAATGCGAGTCAAAAGGTTGACAAAGATACTAAAAAGTATTATAAAAAAAAAAAATAAATAAATATTCTGAGAATGTAGACCCAGATTTAAATTATCAAAAAGACTACTATAATACAAACATGTTCTTATATGGTTATACACCATATCTAAACTTATACGGGGATGTTATGCAATATCATTACCCTTTCCCCCCGACCCAGAATTATCCAGGGGATATAAATTGGTATTTTTTAAAAAAAAAAAAAATCTTTAAATTAGATAACAGACTGTGTTAAGCAGGAACTTTAAGTGTAAAATAGTTTCAATAAAAAGTTGGGGTCTGAGCCCCATTAAAAATATTAAAATTATTTTCATTTAGAAATAAATTAATAAAATAAAATAAATGCTTAATCAATCCCAAAATGTAAAAAATAAATTTTTGTTTCCCTTTTCTTTTTTATGTAAATATACTATAAAATAAAATTAATAACTTGCCTTATAAAATTCAAAATAATAATAAGAAAGGATAGGAAGATGGATACGCCAATTTGCCTTTGGGTTACAATTTGAGCAAATGTGCAGGGCGCACCCGAAAACATATTCATAAAATTATGAAATGTGCTTCACAAACTTCCACTGGAGCAGTTAAATATTTCTCTCCAGGCAAAATTTATATATATTTTTTTCGAATATGAATTAGAAAATAAAAAAGCTTAACAAAGCCAAATAACATTAAAATTTAATTAATTTAATAGTGAATAAATTTGAAGTAATTTCAAAAAGAGAATTGTTTTTTCTGTTTTCTATAAGGGTAGCCTTCGCTAATAGCCTTACAATTCAGATGACAGAATTTCAGAGTTACTCCTTATAATGAGTAGGTGTAAGCTAAAGGTTCAGGGTAGTTAGAACAGCTTTATAACATGTTACTCATATATTCATTTATCTTATTATAATATATATAAGGATGACGCGGAATAAATTATTAGTGCGCTCTGTATTAGGATAGCGGTTAGCTATAAGCCTAAATATAATAAAATATACAGACAGATAGCTAAGATTTATTCAAGTGGTTCAATAATAACTTATATGCTAAAGTCTAGGATTTAGGCAGCAGGGATATGTTTTATGAACAAAAGTGTTATAAATAAATAAATAAATAATAATAATAAACAAAAATAAATTATTCTAACAGTGAATAATTAACATTAAGGAATTTGGTGTAGGACATTGGTTTTTAAAAAGATATACATATATATGACAATGGACAAGGCAAGTTATTTCAATATAATTACACACATTATTATGCAAAATTATAGTAAACAAATACATATATAAATATTTTAAAGTAAAATTAAAATTTTCTCACCAAAGGCTTTCTGTGTGGGGTGCAATTTTGGCCAACGGCTGGGTGTGCACCAACAGCAACAGGCTTTTTTTAAAAGACAGGAGTCAATTAATATGGGTATAAGTTGAGTATCATTTCCAGGCTCTTGACTGAAATAGGAATCGAAGAAAAATTAAGTATGGTATAATTACAAGATAATATTCCGAAGATGTAAGTACGGACCTGATAGCCCTGATAATGCCTAAGCGAGCCTGACAGCCCTAGTGATGCAAGTGAATCTGACAGCCCTGGTGATGTCTACCTGGTTCTGTTAGCCCTGGTAATGCCTAAGCGGTCCTGATAGCCCTTGTAATGAGAGGGAAAGGCCAAGGATGTATGCTACATGATCCAGTCTGATTAAAAGCAAATATCAAAGATAAAATGAATCCTGCCTACAGCGTCCCGGAGCTATGCTTCCAGTCATGCCGATCATGCCGCCCGTTTATGAAATGAATTTATACGATTATCGAAAAGTATCCCGAGTACCGCGCAGTTTCTGAAGTCTGATGAAGGAAGGCCACCGATCAGCGCAAAATTCAAGGTACTGCTTTAATCTTTCTTTCAACATATAAGTTATACTAGAATTATAAATATCCCTTTATGATATTTTACGGTATAGTGGTCATCTGAGATCCAACAACCCAATAATTTAATTTAAATAAGGTATTTAAATAAAAGAAAATTATTTCTCTTGATAAAAAAAAATATATATAAGAATAAAAGTAATTAAAATCATTTTGTAAAGATTAAACTTTCATGTAACAATGATAAGCAAACTAAAGTTTTGCTTCTATTTTTTTGAATAATTAATGTGTATATGTACATAATCTTGTTTAATGTAAATAGAAATATTTAATCAGGAGTTAAAATCTCTGTAATTATTTTAGTGATAAAAATTAATGTGTGTCATTTTATTTGCAGTTTATTTAGAGCTGAATTCATAGGTGGAAGAGATCACATAAAATTTCACAACGCAAACTTTTAATTTATAAGTTGTAATTAATTAATTTTGATAAATACAATTTTACGCGAATTTTAATTTAATTTTAAGATAATTATTCGCGTTGCTCTTCTACTAGAATTTATATTATTTACGATCACTTATTGGTTTTGGATAAATTTTTAAGGTATATAAAATTATATACCAAGTTCTATGAGGAGCGTGGATGATTTGGATTAAATAACAGTTTTCTTTGGTGGAAATTAGATAGGATATAAATAAGTGTAATTATCTGTCCAGCAATACTTACTTTTATTATTAAATATACTACCATTACATATATTACAGTATTATACAAAATTGAAAAAAAAATAGTAGTTTATAATATACTGTGCAACTCTAACATCATAAAATAACTACGCCACTA
This sequence comes from Maratus speciosus, assembly GCA_963932465.1. Classification (NCBI taxonomy): domain Eukaryota; kingdom Metazoa; phylum Arthropoda; class Arachnida; order Araneae; family Salticidae; genus Maratus; species Maratus speciosus. The sequence continues at coordinate 151,930,868 of OZ010792.1, read as the reverse complement.
TATAATACCAGTAGAAATTTTCGTGTAGAACATTTTACGTTCTGTTAGAAGATATATTATATTAGAAACATTTATTGCACAATTATCCCATTTTCTGTTTTAGTCACTTGTGGTTATAATCCTTACAAATGAAAAACAATATTATTTTACAACATTTCATAAATTAAATTAATTATATATTACTTTGAAAACTGATTTGCAAAAACGTTTAATGGATAATCACGATAAGGGTAGAAAGTTTCAGAATTAACACTAGAGAAGCCATAACACCATTTAACCAAGACCACAAATAAATATATCTATACTACACTAGCTTTCAAAAGTTAAGTAACAGGGACTGGGTGTTTTCGATTGTACACGGTTTGTCCAATATCTACCAAAATTATTGGCGTATTGTTCTTGAACTTCTTGGATGTAAAGAACATGTTCGATTTCATATTTATCAGTGAAGATTAAGTCGAACTAATTAAGTGACTAATAATGAATTTAATAATAAATTAATATTTGCGATCACTTAAGTAACAGAAAATGCTGAAAATGTTTTGTAACCGTGTTAAATGACTATTCGGGACGTGTTCAACATTTGGGTACATTTGTGCAAGCGTAGCACTCATATTCGTTAAGATGTTAACACGTCTGTGACAAATTCTAAAGCTTTTGTTTATAGCATACAGATTTTTTAACCAAATTTTTTACGCAACTTTCCGAAAACCTGACAAAGAACAGTAGCAATTGTATAATGCAATTAAATCATGGATATATTGAATACTTTATGAGATATGGACGTTTGTATAAAATAAATTTTAACTGCGCATGCATGGTAGATTCTAAAATTTTTATTTAATAATTTGGTAGTCAGTTATTTCGGGCAACTTACATAAAATGCCCAGTCAAATATCGCGAAAATCACTAAGATAGGGGCAATACAGTGAATTGTTTTCTAAAAATGGCTTCATTATAAGGGATTTTCCACAACTTTTCAATCAGCTCACTATATCTTACTGAGTTTCCACAATATTTGACAGGACTTTTTATAGAAGTTACCCAAAATAGCTGGCTACTTTTTTTGTCAGGTTTTCGGCTATGTGCGTTAAATTTGGTTTAAAACTCTGTATGATATAAACAAAAAAACTTTTGAATTTTTCGCAGACACATTAACATCTGCATGAATATGTGTGCTATGCTTACACAAATGCACACAAATATTGTACGAGACCCAAATATTCATTTAACAGAGTGACAAATTTTTCCAGGATTTTCTGTTACATAGGTGATCGTAAACATTATTTAATTTGAAATTCATTATTAGCCCCCTAATTGGCTTCCCGCAAAATCTTCACCGAGAAATGTGATATCAAATATGTTATTTACATCCCAGAAGTTCAAGTATAATTCGCCAAAAATTTTGGTAGATATTCGATAAACCGTGTACAATCGAAAGCATCCAGTCTCTGTTCCTTAAATGTTGGAGGCCAGTGTAATAAAAAGATACATCGCTCCCTGTGTGTGTGTGTGTTTGTGCGTCTATGTGCCGGTTCGACATGGATAGAGAAATCTACTGCACATAGAAGTCTGAAAATTTAATTGACGATAGTCAAAGACTGGTCCTGATTCACATTTGCATCCTGATGCTCAGATTTTAATTTTTTTAAGGGGTGGGACCCCTAGGCCCCTTTCAGTTTTTATGCACTAAATCGTAAATAACTTACCTAGTTTTTATCCAATCTTCTTCGTTTTAGGGATCTTTCTCCATTTAGTATTTTTCGCTTTTCTAATTTTCTCTTAAGAACTTGGCCTCTTGCAGGCCGGTACCTGGACCCTTGAATTTTTTGAGGAAATAAATTGTTAATAAATGCTTCTTTTTAATCCGATATTTATTTTTGAGATCCCCTTTCCATTTCGTTATTCTCACTTTCTACTTACCAGTTAAGACCCCGGTGTCTTGTTGGGATCCCGTCTTATCTATCGTATATCCTGTCCGTAACTATATACTAAAAGATTCGGGTGGTAGATGGCTTAAGGGCCAAGTTGCAATCCAACTTATGTTTTTAAACAATGACGTAAGCACACAGTGTCTTTTCAGAGCAATACATATCATCATCTACTGTCATTCAAGTATAATAAAATGTTTCACATGTGGAAAAAGGCATATTTGTGGGTTTCTCTTTATTTATAAAAATTTCTGTTATTTCTCATTAAGCATTTTATTATAATCAGGCAAATTTCAAAATTTGTTTTGTGTACAAGAAAGAATGACAATCCTACTTATGTATTGGAATTCTTAGTATAGCATATGTGGGATAATCAGGCAGCCATCTTGTCTTAACAGGTAAGGTGAGATATTTATGCATTGAGTTAGTAGGCCATTCAAAAGGCCTACAGCGCATAAGAATAAGAATAAATGTTCAAAGAAACATTATGATCAACGATTATGACCAATATGCGATTTATGAGGTGCTAAGCCAACACCGGGAATTGCTTAAATTCCCTGATAGAAACGGACGATAAATGTGAGCCTAGGAGTTGAGGATTTACACAGTATACACATACACAACCTCCAGATGAAAAAAAATATAAGGATGAATTACTGTAGTTATTAGAGATAAGACAACAATACGAAGTTACTTAGTGGAATGCAATATAAATAAATAAATAACAATATTTAAATCACCAACACACTTTATTTCTTCTTGCAAACTGGTTTCGGTAGCCATAGCGTACCGTCATCCGTGCAAAATAAGATTGCTCAAATACGAACACATGGATCATGGAAGAGATGTTTCACATAGTCCCAGGATTATAACTCCGCACCTCTAGTAGAGACTTGAAAGTAGAGTAATTCATCTATTACCCGAAGCCTGGCAACATAACGTCAGGAACGCGGAAAAAATGGAACTCCACAATTATAAAACAAAAAACCATTTAAAGGCACAATACATTAATATAAAAATATAAAGATACAATTAATAAGTAAAATTTAATAGATGTAATAATAAAAGAAAAATAAAATAAAAGAAGAAAAAGTTAAATGCTATTTACAATAAAAAATTACAATTAATAAAATGATAATGAACATCAAGGAAGGATAAGCCCTATCAAAGAATTAGGGGAAATAAAAGTTAACCCGGGTCAATGTTTTCCGGCAGATGAAGATTGGCTCGTGGTCTTCTCCAGCGGCCTCGCTCATCGTGAATAGAAATATTCTGCAAAGTAGGGTTTGGAATAGTAGGAATATTGTTGAAAAATTTAGTTGCTTGATTTTTAATAGTGCTTCTGATAGGAGGAATATTGAGATCATTGTGAATTACCGTATTTCTACGGTACCAAGGGAAGTGTACCATACCACGGAGGGTTTTATTTTGAAAAACTTGGATCTTTTGCAGATTTGTCTTAGCCGCTAAGCCCCAAATCTGAGCACAGTAAAGAAGTATGGGACGAAGTACTGTCTTACATAACAGTAATTTATTGCCCATACTCATCTCTTTACTGTACAGGAGAAGGGCAAGATCATTTTTGGCTTTGTAAAACTTTTGTACGCTATATTCGATGTGCTTGCACTAAGTGAGCGTGCTGTCCAGGTATACACCCAGGTACATAACCTCCCGTCCGAAGCTGATAAAGGAGCCATCAAAGTAGAGTGGAGGAGGGATAGAACGATTACGAGTGAAGATAATGGCCTGTGATTTTTTTAAGTTAATTTTAATACGCCATTTGGTGAAGAATGATTGAACTTTACGTATGTGTTGTTGTAGATACTCGTGCATGAAAAGACAGTTTTGTCATGAGCCATTACTGTTGTGTCGTCCGCATAAATAGCCAACAACGTATGTGGAGTAGTGGAAATGCCTGAGATATAAGCTTTGTAAAGCCAGGAGCCTAATTTGGAGCCTTGTGGCACGCCCTCATGTATCAGGTGAGGTGTTCAAATGAAGTTGGCATAGCGAACGCAGAATGTTCTGCCACGAAGTCACTTGTCAGTGAAGCGCACATGCGCAGTCATTTATTTTAACTTAAGTAATTTGTAAATGAGGCCAGAGAGCCAAACAGTATCAATAGACTTCGCGACATCGATGAAAAGTGATCCATCATACTCATAGTCGTCAAACCCATCATGAATGAATTTAACCACCCAAAGTAGCTGTGTACAGTGGAATGTTTGGGCCTAAAGCCAAATTGTTTAGATATGTCAGAAAGAAATTGTTGAAGACGAGTGAGAAAGATGTGCTCAGTCAGCTTACTAAGGGCGGGAGCAAGCTGATGGGTCTGTAACTCCTAGCCAGTGAAGGGTCTTCCCCGAATTTATTGATAGGTGCAATGATTGTTTTTTACAATCACTAGGAAAATGTTCAAATTTAAAACAGGCATTAATCAGAGTGGCTAGATAACCAGCATAATGGAGAGGGAGATTTTTGATAGCCGAAATTTTATTTCCATCATGCCCAGGGGCCTTCATGTTGGGTAATTTTTTTATCACTGCAATGATCTCCTCAGGGGTGGTCGGTTCAATCGATCTGACAGGCTCATGAGCTGAAAATCTGCTAATAACGTGGTCAACCCGATCAATAGTGTCTGCATTAAAAACATCACTATGCTGTTGAAATTGACCATAATAAAGATCAGCGAGCACCACCAATTTCTCTTGGTCGAGACATTTATGTCCAACATCCGTATGAAGAGGGGGATAGGGGTAAAGGGTTTCCTGACTCTCTCCAAATAACTCCAGAGAGAACTATCCGCAGGAGCCAGGGAGGTAATAAAGTCGGACCATTAATTGTTCTTAAAATTTTAAACATCCTGATTATGATAGCATTAAGGCGGTTCAGATCTGCACGGATACTGGGATCCCCGTTGGCTTGCCACAATCGCCGCAGGCGATTACGTTGTCGAATTTTAGTTTTGATATTTTTAAGGAGGGTTTGGCAATTTTGACGAGACTGATGGCATTTAGAAGCTTCCAGAGAATGTTGGATTAATTTGGTAAAATTTGTGACAGCCAATTCAATATCCTCGACAGAATTGAGTTCATCAAAAGGTGGGGGATCATTATTGATTGTATTCGTATAATATTGCCAATCATAAACAAAGGGGGTGAGAAGAGAGGGGAGGGAGGGATTACAATCAATATCAATTTGGATAGGGAGGTGATCCGATGCGAGAGCCGAAATAGGCGTGATTGTATAAGGGAAAGGGATGTTATTAAGCAGAGCCAGATCAATAGTGGTGCCATTTCCCCAAGAGCCAAAGCGAGTGGGGGAAGTGGGGCCAGCAATTTCAACACGATTGTTGATACAGTAATTATGAAGGGTTTCCTCTAAATTGTCCATATTACTATTGGGACACCAACTGGGATGATATGATTTGAAGTCACCTGCAAGAATGACATTGTTATCTAGCCTGAAGAGCTTATTGAGGTCAAGAGGAAGAGCCGAATGGTTTGAAACCCGGAGATAAGTAGATGAAATAACAAAAGAATTTCGCTGGTAGAGATAAACTTTAACATTAGTGTTTTCAATAAGGTCAAGAGACAGGGAAGGAATATGCGCATAAGAGACCCTTCTGCTCACGAATATAGCAGTCCCGCCATATGACGAATTACCATCAGCATCTGTACGGAAGGTAAAATAATCTTTAAAATTTTGAATATTAAAGTATTTGGTGCAGGTACTACGATCCTCCTGTACACAAATGAGATCAACAGGGTTGTCGACATCGAAATCCCTGAGCTCATCAATTTTAGACCTAAGTCCATTGGCATTCCAAAACAGAATTTTAAAAAGCCCCATTATTTGGATGTTTTAGCAGAACTGAGAAAGCTCATCGAGCTATCCACACTGAGAAGTTTGGAGAAATCAGCAGTAGTTTTGTCTGAGCACAGCTTTTGAAATTTTTCAAACATGGCACGTAATTTAGTCAATTTAACTATAATAACATCAAAATCCTTAAAATTAGAGATAATAAAGTTCAATAAAGCATTCTGATCAAAGGTAGTAGTAGGACTGGATTTAGTTGATGGAGCAATAACCTGAGGAGCAGAAGCAGCTCTGTTTGAAGTATTAGCAGAATTGATAACAGAATTGTTGTTGGTAGGATCAGTAGGAAAAATAGATAAAGAATTTGTAGCAATAACATTAGTTTCAATTGCTACCGAGAAGGAAACATTTCTAATCAAGAGATTTGAAGAGAAAGTCTGATTATAATTTCTAAAGGTGGTAACTCTATTAGCTCTGATATTTTTGGGGGTTTTTAGGGCACCCGACGAAGTTTGCGGTGTGATTCTGAAAACAATTTGACATTGAATACCACTTCGGTCTTTTACCTGGCATTCCTTGACGTTGTGTTCTGCAGAGCGCATAAGACAGACAGGTTTTAATGAAAAGCATTCTCTGGAGTGGTTAAAAAGCTGACAATTGTAGCATTGCTTCGTTCCATTAAATTAGTAAGCCTCGACTTTAACATAAAAGTCATGTATGCTTCTGAATTCGAAAATATGCTTAAATAAATAATCTTGGAAAACATCGATCAGGAATATTGGGATGGGTAATTTATTCTTAAAGCTACGTAATTCAACTACGCCGTGGATATTGTAGCCTAATTCAATAAGTTCCGATTTAATTTCGGCAAGGGTGATATCGTTGGGAATTCTCTTAATAAGAACCTTTCTAGGACGTTCTGTCTTGAGCTTCATGCCAAATAATTCGATATTATTAGAAATAAGATAACTTTGTATCTTTCTGTACTCATCTACACGTTTTGGAAAAAAAAATAATAAAGTTCTCTTGAACATTCTTGAACACTTTAGTTTCCGATATTTCATCAAATTTATTGGCTAAAGCCCACCAGTCACCAGATATTTTCACAAAGAAAGGCTCAGGCCTAGCTTCTTTGGTCGTGGGTTGAACCGCCGCAGAATCGGGTCCGGCGATATCACCTTCCCCAGTTGTATGGTCAATGGCAACAGCCTCAGAGGTATTAGCAAGTGAATCAAAAGAATTTTTAACAGCAATAGGTTTAGGTTGATTTAGCTTTACAACTTTAGCTGTTTTAAGAGATAATTCAATTTCCTCATCACTATCATTTTCTGTTTTAGAGGCAGTAGAAATACTTTTAACAAGTTTAGGAAATTCATTATCAAGGTTACGCATATTACTTAAAAGAGAATTTACAGCAATACAGATATTATTCAAAGTATTTACATCATTACAATTAGTTTCGGCTAAAGACACAAATAAACCCCACGTACCTCCAAAAGTCTTGAGGAACTGATCCTTGACAAAAGCCACAAGCTCCGGATAGGAAATTAGCACTTTCTTGGAGAATAGATAGAAAGGATTGTCCTTGCATCGCAGCAGAAAGTACAGGCTGCCATTGAAGAATCCAGTTGATTAACATCGAGTAATTATCACAAAACCAGGCCCGATTGCCGGTATCATTTTCAGTACATTCCATCGCTGACATCGTAACACCACTTTCGCGCACAAAATAATTCTTATAAGAACAATTCACTCGCAAAAGTTCAATGTTTCAGCGAAATAACCCATTCTGTAAACGAATAAATAGCTAGCATACGACCTCAACGGATACTAGCGAAAAACACCGAGTCTTATTATTGACAAAAATACGAAAATTGCTGAAATATATGTAGGTGAAACGGGTTCAATGATAAAGTTTATTAGCCACTAAATTTACAGGAAATTTTAAGAAACAGCCAGTGTATGAAAGGCGGATTCGAAGATAAAGTTTATTAGCTAACAGATTTACCAAAGGAAATTTTAGAAAACGGGCCATGTAAGCGGATTCAAAGATTAAGTTTATTGGCCAATAGAATTTCTGGAAAGTTTAGAGAATAGCAAATAAGATATAATAAATATAATGTGAAAACATGCAAGTGGAATTTATGAACAAGATGTTTCTATATAATTTTTCCAACAATTTGACAACGGAGGAATGGCAAAATCAAAATTAACAATATTTTACAGATTTTTATAAATACAGAATGCTTAAAGAAAAACAAGTTCATAAATGAAAGTGGGTTTGGAGATAATTTTTTCGGAGTTACAGTCAAAAAAGTGATTCATTTTCCAGCAATGATTATCAGTGTCTTATTTGTTCATTTCTTCTATCTGAACTTATTGCTTGTGCTCTTTAATTCGAAACTTTAAACTGTTCTTGGTTTGTCGGGGTCTTACTATTGTTGTTAAAAGTTACAGTATAAATAGATAGAAATGTAATAAAAATGTAAAATACAAAATTTAACTAATTTTGGGAGACAAATAAAATCTAGCTTTTTTCAGAAAAAATTCTCGTAATTTGTTTTTACGTAATTACTGCATTGTTTTACGCGTGCTTTTACTTTTCACGTTTGTTTTCAAAATAGAGTAATTATTGTATTTTTTAATTGGCGAATAATCCAATTTTAGTTTAAATATTGACAAAGCAAATGAAAGAAAAAAATTATAATCCTTCATTAGTTAAGGATAAAGGATACACTATTGCAGTTATTTTGCATGTGAACTTGCGAATGTGTTTTAACGCTTAAAGTATGTCCATATCCTAAAATCGCTTTTTTTGCTTAAAATTTCGATTTTATAGGTAGCTTTCATTACAAAAAGCTACCTATAAAAAAGATTTTGTTCTTAAGTGTTTGAGTTTGATACCAAGATTCCGGAGCATTTTTTCTTTCGTCTATATCTTAAAAAATGGCTGAGTTATTGCACTTTGAATTTCGAGCATAGCGGAAATTTTGAAACGATCTGATATTTGTCACGGGATAATACGTGTATTTATGAACCGATTTGAAAGTGACAAGGCATGGTGTGTACATAGTACATACCAATATCTTGACCGAGTACGTTGGCCAACTTCATCCGCCATCATGTTTCAAAATGGCGGTCATTTATTTTTTTTTTTTATTTTTTTAATTTAAAATGGAGTACAAAGAAATTATAAATTGAACCGATTAGGATGTGACAAAGCATGTGCTCTTGGCCGAGTTCGTTTGCTAAATTCATTCACCATCTTGTTTCAAAATGGCGGCCATTTAAAAATTAAAAAAAATAAATAAAATAAAGTACAAAAAAATTAGAAATTGAAAATGATTTTTATTCTTATGTGTTTGAGCTTGATAGAAAGATTCCGGAGCATTTTACGTTTTATGTTTATCTTAAAAATATCTGAGATATAGCAGTTTGAATTTTAATGTGGTTGACATTTTGAAAAATCTGATTTTTTGCCTGCAACAGCACTCTTATATATTAACCGATTTAGATGTGAGTGGGCATGTGTACAGGAATTACTAAGGTCTCGACCAAGTTCATTGGTTATCTGTATTGCACCCATTATGTTGTTTTAAAATGGCGGGGACTTCAATATATCGCCGAGTTTGGCGACCAAATATAAATCACTTTAAATAAAACCAGCTTTAATAGCGCTGACTTATTAGGAGACATTCTCATTCATATTCAATATAGACAAAAATTAGTATTTAATTTTCTATAATCGGGTTCCACTAATTTCAGCTCCATGTTTGAATAATATAAGCTTGCTTTTAAAAAAATAAGGAATATGAAAGCTACCACTTGCTCCCGGCACTGGCCGGAAGGGTATTTTATTATTGTTTAAATTAAAGTCCAAACATTTTGAGATTCCAAAAATGCTTTACTTTTGGTTCAGCGATAATTAGAAACAAAGTCTTATGCCAAAACATAAATCAGTAACATTCTGAAACCGGATCTGACCATTTAAAAGAGCCTCAGAAAGGTAAACAATAAATTTTAACATACAAATATATAATATGTACATAATTATACACTGTAAAAAAAAAAAAAAAAAAAAAAAAAATGCCGGTTTTCCGGTAGGAATCGGAAAAATAGTTGCCCTTATCGTACCGGAATAAATTTCCATTCCAGCTCGGAATAAAATCCGTAAAATACCGTTTTACTGAGTATTTCCTTATTTTTACGGATTTTATTCCGAGCTGGGTCGGAAATTATTCCGCTACGATAAGGGCAACTATTTTTCCGATTCCTACCGGAAAACTGGCAGTATTTTTTTTACAGTGTATAAACACCTACAAATACGGTGTATTTTATAGTTTTAAGCTTTATACATAATTTTTTGTGCTGTATCAAAATCTTAATTTACGTTTTCTTGAAAAGTGCTTTGTTCATTGTGTATGTTTACGGGAAACATAATTTCTTAAAGAGTTTTTAAGATATTTAAATAATTTTTTTTCATAAAGTTCTGCTCATCTATTGGTATGTTATGAAGCAAAAAATAGCTTGTAAGTTTGGATATATTGAGAGCTATTGAAATATTTTTATTGAAAAATACACATTTAAACGAAAATCATCTTTTGTATACAAAATTTCATAAAACAAGGTAGTGGTTTGGTAATAAATCGTTGTCAAAAAAAGCGAAATATATTGAACAGATTTCTTTACAGCAGGTTTGGCATGAACGAAATTCTTTACTGAATTTTAAAAGTTAATTAAAATTCCATTAAAAATTTATATGAATTCATAGTTTTATTCCCTGTTTTAACTAAAAACACATGTGTTTGATAAAAATTTCATATCTTTAAAAAAAGTGCCCCCAAGGTAGGGCCTCAAGGCAATACCTCAAAGAAGGCGTCTAAAATTAGGTTTAATGCACATTTATTTTTGCTAAGTATGCCTGATGTTGATTCTTAGGTAAGTGGTTTTTTTTTTAGCTAAATCTAATAAACGTATGTTGCAGCGTGTTGCAACATAATTAAAATTTCACCATACTTGAAATTTTTACTACTTATTATTAAAGAGTCACATATTTTTGAACGATACGGAAGTTCAACATCGGTTTCAGTTTAAATGCATTCAAAATAAAAACTCACACGATTACATTAAAATTAAAAATTTCCAAAATCATTTTGTTTATACATTAGCATGTTAAATGACAACTAAGTCTTCATAAAAACATAGATTTACTTAAAAATTATACAGTAACTTTAAAATATCTTCACTATCTCAGGGGATATTCTTGCACTTTATAAAATGATAGATTTTGTATTAAGTATGTCTTAAACATTGAAAAGATAGATGCAATCTTTCATTTAAAAGGAGGTGAGGCATATATATATATATATTTTTTTTTTTTTATTTACAGTAATATCTATTATAAAACAGCCTTTTATAAATTTCGTGATTAAAAGTTTTCAATTGTGAAATATTTATTAAAAATTATACATGAAAACTGGAACATTAAATTAATTATGATAAAATAAATTATTAATATTTTTTTCTTATATCCACGACATGTATTTTAAACTTCAAATGTTTTCTTTTTTTTTGTCGATATGCGTACATAAAGGAAAATTTTGAATGGATACCTTATGAATATTTATTTTCCTCCAAAGATAAAATAAAAATTCAATTATGACTAAAAAATTAATCTTGCATCTTAATATATCAATGAACTTTAAATAAATTATGCAAAATTAAATTTAAAAAATCAATGTGTACATAACAAATAGAGGCTTTCTTCTATAGATAATTGAGTTTTGAAACATTAAATATTCATGCATTCCTATATAAAGATTATAAGTATTAATAGAAAAGAACAAACATATTTTTTTTAAAGAGAGATTCAATGTTGATGAATTATCGATGAAGCATTTTTTTTTTTTTTATAGTCAGTTTCGATGGGTGTTACAGGTGAGGAATAAAACGATAAACTATAAGAGCGTTTTTTCCAAATACTCTTCAGATATATCGCTGCAGTCCCAAAGTGCTTACAGCCACTTTGGGAAAATCACCGGCGATAGCTTAGGTTTAAAAAACCGGAAATTGATATTGTCAAATAGACTAGATGTTTATGGCCATGGAATAAAGAGTTTTATGAAGACAGTTTTCATTCGTAAATTATCTAATGTTTCATGATAGAAGTATAAAAGGCTAGTGATAAGCCACATTAAAGAAAAGGTAAGTGATGTTTTGTGATCCATTAAAGAAAAAAAAGGAGAGTGGAGTATAAGTGAACTTCCAGTCATTTAGAAAATGTTTGTTCAATTTTATTTTTTAAAATTAATACAGATAATACTTTAATTATATTGCATTTTCACGGTGGTGTAAGGAAAACTTTTAGGTATGATAAAAATGTGATAGTATAGTTGAAACAACTTAAAGTAAATATCGCTCTTTAACAACGAAGTTGATAAAGACAAATATGACGAAACATATTATATTTAGTACATTGGTTAAATTCAATTATTGTATATTCATGTATTTTTAGCATGAATGAAATATGTTGAATTATATAATCTATAACTGTTAAATTTTATTTCTGATTATTGACATTATTTCTGATTGTGGTTTTTTTTCTTCATGTCAGTTTCTCAGAAAATTATAAAGCTTAGAAAATAATCATTAAATGAATAATATATTAATATTTCACGCCAACCAAAGGCGAACATATATTTATTATGTATACGAAAATTGTTGCATGTATGTGGCTTTTCATATATCACCCATATTTTAAAGCCTTATATTTATAAATAAATTTTGTTTGAAAACCGATGGCACAGGTTTTATACGTGTGGCCAACCACGGTTGTTTAGAAAATCAGTTTGTAAAAATACAACTAAAAATTTTTAACAGCAATGCATATGTTGGCGTATATAGTTTTTTCTCTTGTTGTTATATAAAAAACATAAAAACAATTTTGAAAGTTACAGATAACTTCGTAAAAAAACTGATCCGGAAACATGCTGACTTCTTTTAAAATTGTAAATTAAATTTAGTTGCACAATTACAAAATTTAACATACAAAATATTAAGAAGAAATTTGAAAATTACAATACTATAATTGTTCATTTCATAAAATCGAATTGAAATAAAACAAGTAAGAAAAAAATAATGCGTCAAACATAGATTATAAAACACATTCCAACACATTCAGAATAATGTATCAAAACTGCACCGTTTAAAATAATAAAATATTACGTCTAATTCAACGATATGAAAACGCATAATACATTTCAAAACCCAATTTCAGCTGTTCCCATCCACAATCAAAAATTTTGCGATTTTTTCAGGAGCCATGTATAGGATATATAGATTTCAATCAATTAACTACATGCATGCCAAAATTTAGTCCACTTAAGAGATACATATACTTCAGTTGAAAATTTACCTTCAGCAATTTCCTCTGATAAGGAGAACGCTACGTGAATACTTTTGTGCAGCCCTGTATTTAAGGTTTAGAATTTATATATAACGAGTAAGATTGAAAAAAAAAATTAAATTTAAAAGCGCATAACAAAATTTAAACCGCACACTCAGCAATTATTACTGAAAGACAGTACTGTACTGTAACCGATTTCTTTGGTGTGCCCCTGTAAATGAATAAAAATGCTATGAAAATCCTGTTCTAACATGATCGTAGTGAAATTCAGTTATTTATATCAGTTTCACTACATTTGAAGTAGCATAATGTCATCAAAATTCTCTGCAAACGATTTTTCCCCCATATACCATAATGTAATGGAATACTTTTGAGTGCCCCTGTAAATAAACGATTAATCCTACATACTTCATACACTATACCAAACATGCTTTGGTGATCCTAAACAGCCTTTATCAATTTCATGAAAATCCGAGAATATTTACTGGTGTTAGAGCGTGGACAGACGGACAGGCAAACCGAATGCATAAACACTTTTCAAGTTTGTCGGAAAGTGTTAAAAATATGTCCCTAAATGATAAATTTAAAAAAACTGATCTATGTTAGAAATTTCGTATACTTTTATATTAACATTCAAACTTTCTTAAATTTGATATTTTCCAAAAGAGAGGCATACATTTCTAGCATGTTAAAGTATATATGTTTTGAAGTTTTCACAATTTGTGTAAAATTCATTCCTCCCCATTACCCCATTATGCCCGGGTTCCCTTATTTGGACCGTTATTATAACCGTTATTTTGGACTCGGATATTTTAAGCTTAAAGAAATGTATTTGTATTACAAAATTAATAGGCTGCAATTTATATATATATATATATAGATAGATAGATAGATAGATAGATAGATAGATAAGCATTAATCACCGGACACTTTCAATTTTAGACATTTTGTCGAATATTTAACGATATACTTGTCGATTCTTTTCTGAATTTTCAGGATTTTGAAGAATATGTCTGACTTCATATTTATAAACGGCGATTTGATCAGAAGGATAATTACGGGGCCAACAAAACATCAAAGAAAAATAATAATATTTGGGATCAATCTATAAAATTAATTCCACGAAATGGTCTATCGCTATAGCTTATGATTATGTGGATATTCTACAATATGTGTATGTATTTTTCTGTGAAAAACACGTATATTCATATAGATATATTGATTTTTCAAGTTAAAAAATTATTGCGTGACTTTTTTGTTATATTATGCAAGGTTTTCTACCAAATTTAACGTTAGTTTTAAAAATATATGTAGTAGAAAGAATATAGTACCATTGGAATTTAAATAATATTAAACATTTAAGGAAATATGAGTAGTTGTATGTTGTTATAATATTAAACATTTAATGAAATATGAGTTTTTATCTGCGTATGCCCCCAGTCAAATATCGTAAAAATTCGAAAAGATATCGGCGATAGAATGATCTGATTTTTAGTTCTTCTATAAAAACAGCTAATTGATAATGGGTTTTCCATAAATTATCGTTCTTTAATTTTAATTTCTTTTTAATTTTAATTTTTTATTAATGCTTTAGTCCTTCTTAGAAAACCACCAGAACGGCCCTATTCCAAGTAAAACAGCAGTATCATAATACAAGCATTTTTTCTCATATCTGGTTGCTGACATTCAATAAATACTATTTACTTTGTTGAAAGCCAGTTAATAACAAATGACAATTTGAGGCCAACGCTTTATCATTCAGGAGCTTTTAGAGAGAAACTAAAAGTGAACCGACTCTATCGCCGATACATTCCTGTATTTTCACGATATCTGAATGGCCTTTTTTTATGCTTTGCTCCATTGAGTTGACCACTAAAGCATGAAAAATATATTTTTTTATCGTTCGCGCATACATAGATAAAAAGTATATCTTATACAACTATTCATATTTCATGAAATCTTTAAAATATTTACATCCAAATTACGATATATTATTTCTACTTTCTTTTGTCAAATTTTCTGAAACTGGCATTACATTTGGTAGAAAACCTCTTTTGTAAACAAAAAATATGCAGGTAAATTTTGAAAAAAAAAAAAAAAAAAAACTATTAAACATCTCGAAGAATTTAAGTGCCATGCTTACAAAAATTATTGCGCATATTATACAATATCCACATATTCGTAAACTATAGCGATAGATCATTTCGTGCATTTTATTGTACAGGGTGATCCCAAATATTAATATTACCCTTTTTGAGTGGCGTGGCGTGAAAACTTTCGATGGTCCTCGCAATTATTTACGTTTGTGGTGAAAAATTATTAACTCTAAAATTCAATGGTTGAATGTTCAAAAAAGAAACTTTAAATCTTGCCTTCACTTATACATGAACTCCAAATGTTCTGCTAAAACTGGATCGTAGAGTTTTAAAAGCTTATTAAGAGTTTTAAAATATTGCTTGGTCATCGCCGCATCCAGCAATGACCGGACGCCACGCCACTGTCTTTTTTGTTAGCTCCCTAATTGTCTTTTTGATCGTAATATGATCGATCCTTTGATTAATATGAAGTCAAACATACATGTATTCTGCATAATCCTGAAGTTCCAGGAAACTCTAACAAGTGAATCTTTAAATATTTGACAAAATGCCTAAAATTAAAAGTGTAAAAGGTTATTAGTGGTTATGTAGTGCTTACATACCTTAATTCCTTTTCTGAAAAAATACTGTAACATTATTTATTTATTTATTGTTTAACAGAAGTTGATTTCTAGACGATACAAGCATTACGACTCCAAAATTAAATTCCTATCAGCCAAGTAATATTTGAACTATGCTTAACATGTTGATTGAATTGCAATTTGTTTTAGAGTGATTACAAAAGAAAAAAATAAACATTAGGAGTTTCATATATTAAAATTTAAAAGTCAAAGACTACTTGAATTAATTTCATTTAGGACCTATTGTAAACTTTTCTGAAAATGTCGAAAATTATATCAATATTAGGTACTCTTATTAAAAATTTCGCAGTTTGGTACAATTTTAGCATTAAGACGACTCTTAGGCTATTTTTTAAACATAAGTTAAGAAAGATATAAATTTCTGTTTAATGGCTTTTTCGATTTTTTTTCTACAGTGATTGTATGTAGATGCAAATTTATTCATTAACGATAACTATAGATGAAGATAATTTATAATAGTTACAAATTTTCGAAAAGTTTCATCATCACGCGACAGCTAATTGCGTAATAGTGTAATCATGCTTAAACAATAAAAGATAAATTAGTCGGTAATTCCTTTAATTTAATATTTCATTTACTCAAATCCCTTCCAAAGACCAGATAATTAGAACAACACGTTAATATCTTCTTACTAAGGATGTCCATATAATTAAAATAATTGTATTATAAAATTCCTAATTGCATGCATTAGAGGCAAATTGAATTAATCAGGTAATTATAAATGCATTGTAGATGATCATTGGATAATTCAGACCATTTTATTTTTTCTTCATTTACAATATTAATTATTTTTATTAATAAATATGATTTAATGATGAGGCTGAGTTGTTTTTCTTGTAATTAATATCACATGTTATTCCATTTTCCTCTACTAATTATCGTTACTGTTTTTAATATATCCACGTAACTGATACTGTGATATTTGTATTCATGAGTATTATAATGTAAATAAAAATAATAATAAAGATAAAACTTTTAACGTTTTGCAATAGATAAAATAACTAACAATCTACTTCTGACACTTAATTTTACTTTAAGCAGTCTGTTAGGCTATTTAGATACTTAATTTGTTTCGCTAAGTACGGTATTCAATTTCATGTGTAAGTAAATATTTATCAAATAAAACTATTGATAAAGATGATTAACTTTTGATATTCAATCTGATATTAGCTTCTCATAGCACTCAATAGGAAACAAATATTGTACCAAAAATAGATTTTAATCGATTTTGAGGTGAAAGGCGTGGTCCAAAAAAGTAACCGTCCACAGAAACCATTCGTCAGAATCTACAGGCATATTATTTATATGAAATGTTAATGTCATTTTTAACACTTTCCTACATAGTTGAAACGTCTTTATGAATTCGGTTCTTCTGTCATTCTGCTGTCTGTCCATGCTCTAAATCGTGTAAATATGCAGAGGCACGTAGGGGAGACTGGGGAGTGTTGGCCTTAGGGGAGACTTGACCCATCCTACAGTTTTCATATTTAAAAGAATTTCAGAGTTTTGTAAATATGTGGATACCAAAGCTACTGAAATGCTCAAACAATAGTCTTTCTTTCATGAGTAATCAGGTGTGGAAAAATCAATTGTGAAGAGTTTTCAGCTTAAAAAGTGTAGTTTTTAGAAACATTGTGTAAGATTTTCTCAGATAAAATGTATTATAGTCATTTATGTAAGTAGGTTTTAAGTAATGCAGAAATAGTGAGCTTTCATTCCAGGCATAACAATTTTACAGTAAATTAGGCTAAACATAACCATATACTATACTTTAAAAAGTGGTTATGTGGAGACGCTTGACTCAATCAATGTAGGAAGGGTTGACCAGACGGTCAAACAACCTTAAATAAGTGTTTTTGGAAAAATTTTTATTCCACACTGTACATAATGAAAAGTTAATGGTTATATTTCTAAAATAATGTAAATTTATTCCATAAAGGTACAATAATATGTGGTGATTAAAAAGAAAATGTATAAAACTGATTAAATGAAGATGTGAAAAGATACTAAAGAAGCAAGTAAAAAAATAATGAAACATAAATTGGAAAGTTTATAGTAACTTCTATTTCATTTAAATAGTACCCACAGTAGGTAAATAGAAAGAATAAAAAAAGATTAAAAAGGATGAAAGCTTTAAGAAATGTTAGGTATTCATTCCTCAGCAGAAGGACAAACATTGATAAAAAACACTTTAGGAAGGTATGTAGACAAATTTCACCAAGATGAACACAGTGAGTTGAATCCAAACTATGTGGCAGCTAGTGTTGCTAGGTCGAATGTCTCAAAAAGTGGATCTTTTCACCTGTGCCTTGAATTCCGTCTAAGCAGATTTGTTTACACACCATGTTTTCCAAATATTGTTTAATAATAATTAGACCAGGTAGCATAAACTTACTGTGCATTTTTTAAAACTGATTTTATTCCCTTAACAAGTATTTAAATATAAAATGAAGTGGGTGAAGGCTTCCGTAGATGGAAAGCCTTGACCCATTATTTTCTCATGTTTAAAATGAATGATTTTTGAAGTTTCTTATATAGTAACTTTTGTCGCAATTTTATTTTGATAACTGATTGTATAACGAAAAATATGATGTATGAATCTTTATTCTATGTTCAATATTTAAAAAAAAACAATAATAATTTACTTAAAAATGGGTCAACCCCCACCACCACCACCACCACCAGCCTTCCCTAATTGATATACGTTATTGAGATTTACCATAACATGTGCGGTATTTGAAACGAAATATGCAGCGCTTATAGTGAGTTTACGGAGCCATTTAAAATAATTATTTTACAGCATGGCCTATGTGAGAAAATCGTTTCGTGTGTATTTTATTCACATTAGACTATTTCAAACAGAAAAAGAAAATGATTATACCTCACTCCCTTCATTACAAAATCCTTACTTTTCAAAATGGTATTGGCATGCATAGCATTTATTATTCATTTATAGGGACCTACAAAAACTAATTTGCAGTACTGTCTATGGTATCCCATGGTAGGAAATAATTCTAGGTTGGCATGATGATTGCGTTCTATTTAATACGGAGTCATATTATTTCAGTATTACTGAATTTATTATATATAATCTTAATAAATTTTGTATTCATACATTTTTGCATAAGAGTGCAACAGCTATTGCACCAACATCAAAATATTTATATAACTAGTTCGAATGAACCTCATTTGCCTTTGACGTGCAATTTCTGACTTGTTGATATACATTATATTATTTCCATAAACGTTCACCAAAGTTTACAAAAAATATCATCGCCGATAAGGGAAATGTTTTCTCCGTGATTTATATATTTTATAATAAAGTTCAAAAAATTTTATATGTTGATATATCGAAAACATCGATAAATATAACAAACAGCTAACGATTTTTCTACATTGATCTAGTATGTGTTGCTACAATTTTACCCGGAGTAGCTATATATCAAATTACAAAATTCAATAAAAAAAAATGTTATGAGAAGTATTTTTTGTTCGCTATTTTTTTTTCAAGATTTCTTTGGGGATAAATATATTAACTTGTTGTGTCAATCATTTTAATATTTAGTCTGAACATAAAAAGTAGAATCTAAAAAGTAACATATATGTATGGATATAAAACTGAAATGATATTATATTCTCGAAATTTTTACGATAAATTAGAGGAAACATCCTAAACAGGGACATACCGTAAAAGCAATAATTAGTTTATTAATCAATACATATGAGAATAGATCAGTGGTTCCCAACCTTACATTGCCAACGCCGCATGTAAACATCTTTAAAGTCAGGATTCCCCCCCCCCCTTCAAAGTGACTCTGAAACATATGTATTCTAGTATTTAAAAACTGGACTCTATTTACATGCTGAAAGCGTAAGAGAGCCTTAACAGTAACTATTCAATTGACATTTTTTCTTTTTACTTATCAAAGAGGTAAGTGTTCTATCACAAATGTGTTTATAACATAATTCTATAAATGCACTAAAACATTTCTATATCTTCACCTTTGGAACAAGAAGCGTCTTATTGTTATTTTCCCGCTTAACTCAATGTTAAAGAAACGTTTTATAGGACCTGGATTTTTATCTTCACAAAGTGTCTTGAAAAGACTTGCACATTTAGACCTACACTGTAAAAAAAATTCCGAATCGTTCCTGGGAAAAAATGGGCAGCTGAGTTGCCCATTATTTCCAAGAAACATTTCTTGAAAATGACTGGAACTTTACTGTATATCTTTAAAACTTTACACAGAAATGCCAGTAAGCTTCCTGCGAAATATCAGGAATGTTTCTGTGAAAAACAAAACATTACTGATATTTCACAAAAAGCTAACCTTATTTTCTATGGAACGTTTCAGAAGTGTTTAATAAAGTCTGTTCAATATTGTCAGAATTGACAATAAAATCAATATTTATGGCTGTTAGAATAGTAAAAATTTTACTTTAAAAAATGAAACTATTATTTATTTCTCACAAAATATAAATGAAAAAAAAAATATTAAAAATTATTTTTTATAAGCAAATAAACTACAAACAAGATCTTATTGAGCAACACAAATAAAATTGTACAACTGCATGTTATATAGATAGAGTAAAAATGAAAAAAAAAAAAAAAAAAAAAAAAAAAAAAAACAAGAGAAAACAATAGCGTAAAATATAGATTAATATTAATCTTAAATCTTAGACATTAACTAATAATTCTTAAATGGAAACTCATTAAAACATAAATAATATTAATACACATATTTATCTAAAACATAAACAATATTAATATACACTGCGGACGGAAATAGGCCACTCGCAGCGGCGGTTGACTAATAATAAATTGCCCGAACTTACCCGAAATCTTTAATATTTGAAACAGCTAATTCTTTTCCATAAACATAATTATCATCTGCATTTGTATAATTTGCAATTATAGTTTTCAAATTACGACAGAAAAAAAAAAAAAAACTTTATGTAATTGTAATTATGTCTCACCGTTTCTTCATCGGGTGAAGAAGAAATGTTAAACCTTTGCCCTCGGCGTCTCTTACACAAATTTTATTCGAGCGGCGCAACTTTTATGAAAGAAGTTTCGTTCAAGTACACAATTTCAAAAATGCTCTGATTGAATAAGGTACATTTTATTTTCCTTTGTTACTGGTGCAAAAAACAAATTTTGCAAAGAAAGGTTGTGTCTGCGCAGCGGAGCCCTCGAGTGCAAAGAGTTAATTTATACGTAATCCTGTTCGGAGGTGCAACTTCATCCCCATCAAACGCGTTTTAATTACTATAATCCAACAACATATCGTAATCGACTTTCACTAATGAACACCCTCCCCACAAAGTTCCAAGCATTCTTCAGAACAAAAATATTCAAATTGATTCTAAAACATAAACTATTTACGACATACCAGTCAAAAAATTATTTTCGCTATAACTTGGCGCCAAATATATCATAACTCCAACCTATTCCTTACATACCGTTTTATTTCCATCTTTTGCCTACAACTCTGTGTCGTTTCTAAAGCTATATTTCACAAATAATGCAATAACGTTGTTTTTTATTACTAAGTAAAATATTTTTTTGTCAAAATGTCCCAAGGTTCGCAACAATGTGTGTTTTAGAATTCAATGTTATATAGTTTGACAATATGGTGGAAATCACGAACCTGTGAGGAATTCTGAGATATAAACATCGAAACATGCATATTGGTATAAAAATACCCGTACAGCATTTTATAATTAAAATTGGGATTATGACAAGTATCTTAATAAAGATGTAATTAGCAATAAATTTAGAAACTTATTTTTTTTATGTATAATTTCATATAAAATGCTGTACGGCATAAATGTTTAGAAATATTTAAAATATACATAATGCAAAAAATCTATCGAGTTTTCAATATATATATATATATATATATATATATATATATATATATATGTGTGTGTGTGTGCACTCTCCTACCCTCCCTTTTGAGTACCTAAAGTGGTTTAAACACCAACGTAAGGAGTAACCAATTTCAATTCGAGTAACTTTTGCCGGTTACTCGATTTGTTTAAGCATACCATGGCGTTCCTGAGGCATTTCTCTATGCATTGCACCACTTTTTTCGAAGTTACTCAGAAAAGCGTTATTCCACAGTCATTCATACACACCGTGTGTTATGCAAAATCTAAAATCTGTATAACGCCATCTGGCGGTGTGTAAAAATGCAGCCTCAAACCCAGGGAGTTTCCTAACAATTACTCGGTAAAACGGTAATAGTCCAATAATGGCAACCCTTGTGTGTTTGGTTTAATCGGTAATACAGGTTTGCTATATAAGATTTTCCTCTCTATTTAGCGGTTACTCGCTAAAGCGACAATATTCCAATGCTGGCAACCCACGTGTGTTTTGTTCCGCCTGTTATTTAGGTTTGCTATGTAAGTTTTTCCTCGCTATTTAACTACTTTTTTGGTAGAAAAATATCTGTCTGTGTAGTTTTTTAAATATAATAAAAATTTAAATATTAAATTCACGATTTTAGTTAACATAGCTTTACAGCGTAATCTTCTCGCGGAATAAAGTTCTGACATAAATTAAAAAATTCAGTGAATGCAAGAAAAAAAATGTGTTTAGACCTATTATTAATTGAGCAAATTGTGAGTTTCAAACATCACTTCTCTTCCCAGTAGAGGTCTGTACGATCTGGCCCGAATATCTGCTGGAATATCCTGGCCCGAGCCCCGCCCGACCAGAAAGAGAAATAATTAGGCCCGGCCCGGTCAATAAAAAAGCAAAAGTCAAAGAAATCAAACCAGACTGAATTTTGATTAAAAAAATCCGATTTTTCTTAACATACAATTAAGATTCTTTTCTAGTATACTGAATATATGTTTATGGAAAAATTTAATAGTATACATTTTAGACTATTATACGTTTGGAAGCCAGAGCATACAGAATAGCAACATTAATTATCACTTAGACTCATTAGTCTCTAAATTCGAATAAAGATTCATTAAAAACATTAATATGTTCAAAATTAAAGAAAAAAATTGTTAAAAGCATGCTATATTTTGAAGCTAAAAAAATGATAAAAAAAGGAGAAAAAAAAATATTTTTCTATAACTTATTAAGATATATTTCCGAATTTCCGTTATCAAAAGTTGATTATTACTACTATTCTTTTTAGAAAACAAATTGCTTGTCCGATGAGGCTACTTTAGTCATGCGATATGACCCACTCGCTAAGGTTAATCCAAAGGAGAAATGTTTTAAGATATCTCGTTAGTATTTAAATACTTTTACATGATATGATTTTCTTTAATTGGATAGCTGAGGTCGATCTCTACAAAGGCCGTCTTTTACGTTTTCTATTTCGTTTTCAGGCTTTTTTATGGGGATGCTTTCACTTTTGA